>VDFB02271358.1:252734642-252793341 GCA_007258455.2 Sequoia sempervirens | reverse complement strand
TATCCCTCCCACCCTGCCTAGCTAAGTCCCTCTCACTCCAACCCTTCTCTCCCACTCCCTCTCTCTTAAACTCTCACATCCACCCCCTCTCCCTCTCCCTCTCTCTCTCTCTCCCTCCTCCTCCCCTTCCCTCTCCCACCCTACCTAGACAACTCTATATCTCTCTCTTAAAATTCTCCCTCCCTCTAAAGACATACATAAATATATACATACAAGCATAATACATATGTACATACAATCCTACACACATATAAGCATAGATGTACATGTGTAGATACAATCTTACATACATACATACAATATACATGCATTGATACATATAGGCATACATACATGACATACACGCATACATGTACATACAAACATACAAATATATAAACATACATTCAATAGAGTGGCATTTAACATAAAGCAAGACATGACATGAGTGCATTATCCCGCACTTGCATTATGTCTTGCTAGACATGCTCCCCACAAATGAAAAAAACCACAGCTCAGTTTTGACATGGTTTTTTTTGTTTGTGGGGAGCATGTCTAGCAATACATAAAGCAAGTGCAGTATAACACATGCTCGTGTTATGTCTTGCTAGACATGCTCCCCACAAACAAAAAAACCATGTCAAAATTGAGATATAATGCGAGCGTGTTATAACACGTGTGCATTATATCTTGCTTTGGGAATCCCCAAGCCTTCAGATTGCATTTTCCTTGGAATACCAACCCAAAGGCTTGGAGGGAATTCCTATCAACCAAAGACATGTTTTTGCAAATTCTACAATATTTCACATAATCGGGTTCGTGCTCACCGTTAGGATTGCCTGTGGTTCAATATCAAACAAATCGAACATCTGAGTAATACTAGGTTCTCTCTTAGCTATCCAACGATGTAATTTTTTTCACTTTTTGACAATGTTAGGCTTTTCATCCATAATTTCTTTTTTTTGTATGTCTCTTTTTTGGCAAAAAGCAGTGTTTGGTGTTTTTTTCGTTATAAATTAACCGCTCATCAAAATTTCAAATAAATTACATTTTTAGAAACTAGATTCCATTCTACAATTTTTTTTCAAAAAAATTCAATTAGTTTCCAAAATTTGTACGGGTAGCATGACCAAAATTCTATTTTTCAAGAAGTGCCCACTTTGAAAATTAGTGAAAAAACCAATATTCATTAAAAAATTATCAAAAAAATCGTGCATCAACTACATATTATTAGCTAACTTCTGACCATAGCAATTTTAAAAATACTAAAAAAATTTCACCATGCTAGGGTCGTACAAGAGTTGCTATGTTATGTTTTTCTGATAAAAACAACACCAATTTGTGTATGTCCCTTGTTTGAACCCCTTAATATCAACCATTTTCAAAATAAATTAGTAGTTTAGAAAGTAGACTCGGAGCACTTCGATCCTTGTTTTTGTTCCATCTCAAAATTTTGAGTGTAACTATCCTCAATTTCACATCCAAGGTTAGTATTTCTTGATTTCAGAAAAAAGTGGCCACTAAAGTCCCCTTTTTGGGAACCATCTTTGTGCACTTACCCATATATATATATATATATGTCAATTGATGGAAATGAGAGTATATGTGTTGATATAAATATATTAGAATAATATTATGTATATATATAATTTATATATATATTAATATAATAATGTATATACATATATATACATATATATTTATGTATATATATATATATGATTGTTATTTCGATATATGTTTATATATTTATTAATTGAAAATTAATGTATTTGATAATCTTGAGAAAATCAATATATATTAATATATATATATATTAAAGATATGTTATATATATATTAGATATATATATTATATATTTAATGAAGAGTGTTTAAAATATAAAGCACATTGTAATAGCGTTGAAGTTGATGTGAATAAAGCACTTTAAATAATGCTTATGCGCATTATAGCATCGCCTCATATGTAAATGCATTGCTAAGCTTACAATCTGCACATAAAACAAAGTGAGACCAAGTCAAATACTCACGCACAAAAGTAGGCATAAAGTTTATACGTGACGAAGAGAATGAATGCAGGTTTGAATAGGTAGAATAAGTCATTGATTGCACTATCATTTGGGGTGCTAAAACATGAAAATGTGGCACTAAACTTGTAGCATGTGGAAACAAATAAGAAGTCTTAAACCTTTGGATATGCATAAACTCAATCAATGTAAAGTTGGCAACAATATAAGAGGATAGTTGATTTGAAAACCAAGTAGGAAACCTGTTGAAAAGTATTGTTGTCGCTTGACCCAATAAAAGAGTCATGAACTATCTCTTAAAACAAGTCAACCCAGCCATTGGAAATGTGAGGGTTATCATGTGTTGCAAATCTAAGAGTTAATTAGTTGAGTCATTGCATGAGAGTAGAAAGGTGGCAGGATTGTTAGCTTGTTTGTAGCCTTTGGTTGCTTAAATTTTAGTATATATAGAGGTGCTCTCTCTACCATTTGTTATAATTTTCATTCTGATTACTCCATTGCTATTTTGTTGCATTTTTTGTGCAAGTGAGTTGAGAGCTTGATAGTTAGTGAGTTGCTTTGTTATTTTACATTAGTATTTGTTGGGAGGTTTGGTAAGAGGCTAGAAGTGGGAATTAGGTTGATCTTAGAGGTAGTAGAAAGCATGATTGAGGAATTAAGCTAGGAAGGAAGGATTATCGATTGGAGCTTATACATGCATGTTGATTTCTATTCCTTTATTATTTATGTTGGCCATGTTTGGAAAGGTATGGTTTTAAATGTGTGTTATAATGCTTGGATATGCTTGTATGTTTCTTGGTTGATTCTTGTAATTTTGAATTCTTATAATTTAGTTTATACTTGGGTGATCCCACAAAGCTAGTTTACAATTTTTGGGAGATTCTGATTTTTGTTGAAATCACATATGTTTAGAAAATATAATGATTTAAGCCTTTAAAAGTTTCATTTAAAGCATTCCAATTGAAGAGGGTTTGATCAAACTACCTTAGATCAAACCCCCTTGGATAGAACCCTGCTAGTTTTAAACCATACCTATAAGGGAGTCTCCTTTACACCTATCAAAATGTTGATAAAAAAAACAACTTTTGATTTACCTTTTGGGGTATCAAATGAATTCATTTAAAATTTATTTTTTGTAAGTATGTAGTCCTTATTATAATCTTCCCAAAAAGTATAATTTTAAATAAATTTAATCTAATTATTATATTTATTTTTTATTTCTTGTGAATGCAGTTTTTCACTAAAAATCAAACTTTGTTTTGCACATGTGGAAAAATAGAAGATTGTCAATTTTTTTTTTGAAAAATATGAGTGCACCAAATATTGAAGTCCTTGATCCAACAATTTTTTTTTAAAATTTTGATCAATACATACAAAAAAGTTACGAGTTATACGGTGCACTATGTCTGAATTATAATTGGTTTAACTTTGAAACTTGATAAAAGAAAAAATATTCAATAAAAAACTATCTAACCAAGTGGAAGCACTAGATATCAGAGTTACAAATCTAAATTTGAAAGAATTAGAATTTTATCCTTCATGGAAAAAAAGTTATGTGTTATACGGTGAGCATCACTTTTTAAAAATGTTGTTTTATGAAAAAACTAGTTTTTGAGGGAGATGGACAAAGAAGTGCAATCTAATTCAAAAATTGAAAAAATATATTTAGAATCTACAGATAAAATTTCAAGAAACTCTAGTTTGCATCATCTTCAAATTCCTCACGGTTTAGCCGCTATAGGTGCCCGAAAGTGAAGATTTAGTTAAAAAAAATTATTTTAGTGTCCAATTTGGCCAAAAATTGTAAACCAAGTTATTGTGAGATCACCCACTTATATAGATATATATCCTATATTGAAATTTATATGAATGCGATTTGTTTATCCTTTTGGTAGATTGTCATTACTATACATAGTTTGTCAATACTATATGTATTTAGTAGGAAATAAAAGTTGTTTGGAGTCTCTTTAGTAGAAATGTTATTTTATTATGGAATATTAGTTTGGTTATTCCTAGGGTTAGAATAATGCATGGGAAAGGGGGTAACCTAAGTATAGGGTATAAATGGTCAAAACCAAATCAAGCTAGGAAGGTGGGTGAAATGGATGACTCTTACTTGAAGTACTGGGTGATGAATTCTTTGGCCAAAGTAGTGTAAGTAGCCACTGTTTACATTGTTTGTTCACTGTGATCCAGGTTTATATACTAGGTAGGGATTATCATACATGTAGGTTGTAGCCACAATATGGTAGCTCTAGATATGTAGGACACAACACCATGCTCAAAGAAGGCTAGAAAGATGAGGTTACCAAACCAATCTTTTTGTCAAAGGGAAGGGCCATTTTATCAGTTTTGGTAGATGTGCGGGGAACTATAGTACATCCATGGTTGGCATAAAAGTGCTTGAGTGATGCTTCTCCTCATGCAGTTGGTGGCCTATACAATAAAGTAGAAAAGCTTATCTAAGAAGAAAAGCTTATCTAAGAAAGCTTATCCAATAAAGCAAAAAATCTTATCTAAGAAGGAAATCTTGTCTAAGAAATCTTATCCAAATCTAGAGAAAATAAATAAAATAGATAATAAACTAATTACTTAAATAAATAAATGCAACTATATAAAAACATGAGCTAAGTAAGCTCGAGTAACTAGAACTTGAAAAGGGACCTAATAATTTAGTAAATAATTAATTAGGAAATACCTTTTACTCTAACAATAATGTACTAGAAAAAATATGGGCAAAGGTCTCACAATATTTTATTATCTCAATTAAATTCATTGTTACGAAAATATGCAATTCATCTAAAAAAACATGACTAATCGAACCATAAACATCTAAGTTGAATACTTTTCGAAGAATACTTTTCACAAATAAAAAGTGAGTTGTAAAATTTCATGCCATATGGTCAAAAATAGTAAGTCCATTTTTTTTCTCTAAGGAGGGCATTCTAGAACTATCTTTGGTATGTACAAGGGGGTTACATCTAAGCCCCTTGTGACCCCCTAGATTTTAGGCCTTCAACCTAAACTATTAGGCCTACATAATTGCTTAATCAATGCTCGATAAAGAAAATTGACTTCACATACCAACAGATGGAGGTACAATTAATTATTCAAGATAATTTTATAATATTAAACTTTCCATGGGAGACTACATGCTTGATTGTCCTATATTGATATCCCTATGGTTGGAGCAAGAATTATTTTGTGAATCTAATGGCTCAATATTTTAGAAATAATTGATATGAACTTCCAAGAGCTATTCATGTGGTTTCATTCATAGGGTAAAATAATTGAACTAAGATGGTTATATGTAAATTATCCCCACGTGGTAAGCTCACAACAAGTGCAAAAGATACTTAGTAAGAGGATAGATAGAGGTATTTATTATTGGGAGTACAAAAATCAAATATTGCTATATTGCTAAATCCATAAGCTACTTTGAAAGGTAGGATAAAATGATTGCCTCTCAAAAGAGATCCTAAGTAGGGAATTCAATTAGTGCCAAGGTATCATCTAGACCATCCTTCACCTCTTTTTTTAAAGGATACCAAAAGGTTATAATAATGGACAAACAAATTCAATACCAAAAAGAGTTACTCTCTAGTCACAAGGTAGACAAGGAAAATACACATAACAAAATGAAGCAACAAGTTGATCAACACAAAGTTTTAACATAGATAGTGTTATCCTAGGCTAGATGTAGAGGAAAGGCCCATCCTAGATCTTGAGTTAATTTTCTAGACATACCTCAAGGAGCTAAATACTAGGGCACTCACATAATGGAAGATTTTGTTGGTCAAATGTCATAATGGGATGACATGAAGATTTTATGCAAAAGCTTCCATAATTGGCTAGCATTGAGGATATTTCTTGTTTGAAGGGGAGGTACTACACCCTTAATCCTATAGTGTGCATAGGGTTATGGGTAGTTGGCTTACGACTATCTTAATTCTTAATTAACTTATATGATCATTAATATTATCTTATATAGGTAGGTAAGTAGGATTGGGTGACATGCAAGACATATGCAAGGTATATATAGGAGCTAGTGGTTTAGTTTATGATCATCATATTGTAAATCATGTTGTCTTTGGAGATATTTGGAGGTTCACCCCTCAAAGTGGCTTATTTTTCCTATTATTATTCAATGTTTGTAATATACTTCCTATTATATTCTTCTCTCATGTAAGTTATTTCATTACACACATACACAATGAAACTACACCTCCATAAAAAATACATCCCCATCCATAGCTTAAAAATATATAAGAGCATTAAGGATGAAATGTCACGTATTGCAAAAATGTAGCAACATGCCAAAATCTATAATATATGCATGCATATTAGCCAAAGACAATGGTCTGTGCAAATTTATAGTGATTGATCTAGCAATAACACCCAAAGCACACATGAGTGAAAATGTACACATCAAATATATATCAAGCAATAAAAGTTGGAACCTTGATTGAAATATAATAATGAGGCACTAGGGAAGGTGGAACCAGTCCCTAATATAATTTGGAATGAAAGGTATACAAGAAATGTTATTAGATTTGGAACTCTAATGTAGAAAGAACAAACCCTAAGAACAAAACTCTAGGGGGTGCAAGAATGTCACATTCACAAAAAAAATAAAGAAAATAGATACTTTCTCTACATAATTTTTTTATGATAAATCAATTAATCATGATGAATAATGACTCACTATAGGATAAAGGGCTAGGATTGACCACACCTTTAAAATTAATGCACATAATTAAAATAAATAAAATGTCACTTAGCTCCAGGTTTGATGAAGATCTTGCTATGATAGATGCTACAAATTGACTCAACAATATGGTGGAAATTCAAGACCTATTAGAAGAATGTTTCTAGACATAAATTTACTATTTGTTGCTCTAGTTCAATTATGTGAATGCAAAACTAAACCTTATTGATTTGGATGTTTGGAACTTGTTCACCTTGATGTTTGTAACTTGTTTGTGAAGAGGGGTGGTGTTGGTAAACATTATTTAGGGGCTTGTTAGGCTAGTTGTGTTATTCTTCAATCAAACACCTATTATTGAGCCAATAGTATGAAACAATGATTGAAGACATAAGATAGCCATACAATACATCTAGAGTTTGATATCATATGATAATGCTTTGATGCCCATATATGTGTACTAGATGTTCTCTTAATAATTTTTTCCATGATCATTATGAATTCATATTTATCTTTTTATATAATACCCTTTGAAATATTTCACACTTTAGTAAGTTCTTAATAATTAATTAGAAAGTAAATAAACAAACTTATTTAAAAAAATATAAAAAACTTATCTATCAATTTCATCCCTACAATTTAATCAAAATTATTAATTCTTTAAAAAAAAATAAAAAAATCAAATTCCTTCACATACATAAAAATAAATCTAAGATTATTACTACTTCCATACAATTACTATTTTACACTCCCGTCATTAAATCAACCCAAAACAAATGTATTAATTTTTCACCCCGGGTAAGACATTCGTGAAGAACGTTGAGGGCATTTTTTTAATATTTTAATTCTGTTTGTTTTTAGGTTTTTTTTCATACATAAATTCAACCGCCGACGTAGGGTGGCAAAATGTAAGGAGTAGCCGAAGGTGGTGAGGTTGGACTATTCGATTTGTTTCTCCTCCAGCACAGGAAAAAATCTGCAGCAGGTATGGAATTTTCATCTCTGTATTTTTTGAATTCTATTTTTGTTTGTTTGTTTGTTGGATTAAAAAGATTTGCATCACGAAAGAAGCTAAAATGCAAAACTCAGAGAGTGACTGCCTCAAGTTTCCCACAGTGAAATTACAAAATCCAGAAACAAATCTACACAGTGGATATGGTGATGGCCAAAGAAAACAAGAATTTGCATTAATGTCGCCACATTATTAAAATTAGGTTGCCAGAATTCAGATTACGCGGTATGAATACAATGGTAGGGTTAAGAGACTAGGTATTCCAAAAAAGAGAATGCAGTAGCAGGGTTAAGAGACTATAGGCATATAATAAAAAAGGAAAACATTAGTAGGGTTAAGATACCGTGTAGGTTTTCAAAACGGAGTAAGTACAGCGCACTCAAGAAACGTAGGATAACAATCCATGAATTTAACATGTGGCATTAATCTCAACAGTAAATGAAAAGCCTCGTTCAGCTAACCACATAGAGAATTGAAATTATCAGTAATTTCTTCTACAGGTTTTCGGTCTGTTTTAGTTCTTTAAAGCAATTACGATTCTTTTTGTGTCTTGTTTTTTCAACTTTTTTATTCTACTCCATACTTACTAAGGTTGGAAGTGTTGTTTTACACAATTTTAACACATTATTACGACTTCTGGGGATTTTAATCTTTGGCATCTGGAATGAAAGCCTAAACGCTTCACAACTTGAGCTTATCACGACCTATAGGTGACTCATCATTTCTGTATTAAAGTGGCCTTCCCTTTTTTGAGAGCTTGCTTGGTTATCTCAGCAGACAATGCTGTTGTTATTTAGACTGAAAGCATAAATCTCTTTGGTTGTAGTATCATATTGAGAGGGACTATGAGACCTAGTGTTGGTAAAACTCTTCACACGTTAGACATCTGTATGCCCAACAGAGTTGAACTTGGGTCAGTTTCACAGTGGCAACCAGTCTCAACAACTAGATCACAGCTTCACAAATGTCGCAACCTGGAAACTTTGTGAGTTTGAAAAATCAATTAAAATCACCACTGTATGTTTTTTTCTTAAATGAACAATTATATTCTAAACTAGATAATACAGAAATAGATTATTGTTCAATGGTTTTCTAAGTTGGAATAAAGTTGAACTTTGAGTTTTCGATGTATGCCTGAATTCCTACAAGCATAGGTTTGCACTTTGAATTTATGTTTGACAGTAAAGTTCTTAGAACACTAGCTTAGGATAAACTCATTTTTCCACTTAATTTTCTACTTCACATAGTGCAGAATTTTCAAGTTTAGTTTCTCATAAGCTTGATAGGGCATAGAGAAGATAACAAAACTTTTACTAAAGTACAGAATACCAGATTTTTGAACTTTTTTCTTCTTAGTATATATACTTCCTAAACATACAAATATGCTCATAACGTTAGAAGATAACTCAGTAAATCAGTAAGGTAATCTTATCAAAATTCATAAGTGAGATTACATTCGATTCTTTCAGCTGTATCCAAACAAATACAATATAATTTACAAATTATGAACAGATTCCAAATATACAAAACAAGTACATCATGCACTTGATACATTAACAATAAATCTGAAATCTGATTTTCTTTTTAGTAGCTCTGATCAATATATAATGCAACCAAAACCTTCAAGAGAATGTTAATTAGTAAGAGAATCATCTCCAAGTTCCCAGCCAAGTACAACCAGAAAATCTAAATCTTTTTTTATCATATTACCTCAATTCTGAAAAGTGCCAAATGCAAGTATAAATAAGTGATAATAGAAGGTAAATGTAAGAGAGAGAGCATCATGGGAGTTATTTTCCATCAACCACAGAGTTGTATGGCCCCCTTGTATGCCACCACAAAAAGTTGGGACCCTACCTTTCATGGATGGAGTCACAAGAGCTTACCTCATGACTAGAACATGTGCAGAGACCACTACAACTCTTTCACAAAACAATAGTACTTTCACAAACAAATCCCCTTGGCCAAGGCTGTACAAGCAACAATCCACGAGCAAGTCTTGGTATCATAGTACATTCATGTAGATCAATGGTGCCTATATTTACAGTTCATGTACAAATATGTCACATAGTACCACTAATAGGACCACCACATCACTATCCAAAAGATGTTGCATGATATCAACAATGCTCATTTTTAGTCCCATGCTATAGCTCTTGGATTTCAGCTTCAACTATGCACAGTTTGCAGGATAAGTTGGAAAGATTAGTTTAGGCCCCCATAGGCTCCATGATTCCTTTCTGTTAGCTTGGAAACTAGGTTTGATGGAAGTTGAAATTTGCAACCATGCTACCTTTGCATAAGGCCATTTGACCAATTTGGATGAATTTTAAGTAGTTGGTTCTGGTTCTGGTTCTGGTTCTGGTTCTGGTTCGGGTTTGGGTTCGGGGGTTTGGTTCGCTGGTTAGGCTAAAAAAATTTGGGTTTTGGGTTCGTTAGTACAAAAAACATATATATATATATATATCAAGAATTTTATATAATATATATATTTTAATAAAATAATTATTAATATTTATAAACCTTGTACAATATTAATATATACAATAATAAAATTATTATGAAAGTTAATAATATTATTATTAATTTTAAAAATAATTTACATAATTATAATTTTGTATTATTAAGAATAATTATTACTAATATTAATAATTTATTTAATTTATCTATTCTTTATCAGATATTAAGAATTTATTTAATTTATTTGGCCATAAACTCCTTTTTTAATATTAATAATTTACTAATATTAATAATTTATTTAATTTAAATAATTATTGATTTTTATTATTAAGAAGCTATTCAATATTATTACTAAGAAGGACTAGATATTCATAGAGGACTCCATTTTAGATTCCGCTCAAGAGATTAAGGTCAATGAAGAACTCCAAATTATTTAATTTTGTGGTGACAGTGAGATTCAAAGAGCAACATTTGCTACCGAGCAAGGATAGAGGACTCCAGTAGGAAGAGCTTTCTTGCAGTTCCCAAATCGATGTGCCCATCCAAATCGAGCATTGTGAGAGGCCGACACCCTTTACACACAGGGAAACCTAATGTCTAACCTACTGTAGAAATCAGGCTGGCAATCACGAGCAAAGATCAATACCAGAACAAAAGTCCAATTTTCTATGTGCATTGTGAGAACCGAACCCCCCTATGGACTGAACCAGGATCTGAACTTGCAGTGAACTGAACTGGAACTTGCATCTAGGATGGACAAACCCAGTAACACAGGATGACTTGGTAGAGGCCTTGATAAATCCTCTCACTCTGTTTTATCATGAATTTAAGAACGTGATTTTCAGAACATGTCAAACACTTTTTAAGAACACGATTTTAATTAAATTTGTGCAATAGATTACATGTACTCAATGGGTTCTTTTCAAAGTGATACTATTAATCTCAAGAATTAAACATCTTAAACCTGATGTTGTGAAGTAGACGAGTTTCAGATAAATGAAATCATCAAAGAGCGAGTGTGCCATCCTTCTAAAGATTTACTCTAGACAGACTTTTCACACTCAACTACCTGCCAAACATTACCACTATATAACACTTTCAGAATTTACTATTTCACTTTCCCTGTTCATGCAAGCAGCAGTTAAAATTATATGAATTTGAATATGCTTGCCTAATACCAATCTAATTCCATGCCATAGAATAACCACCATATTTGTCAAATCGATAATGTTCAATCACATCCTCATATGAAATCACAATTATCTATTGCCTACAGGAATGTAACAGTGGATATAGTGCTTTTGTTCCAATATTGGAATGACAAGGAAATTGTGTGAACAAAAGTAATTTCCACCATTGTGTAATTCTTATAAGGTATATGCTGGAATAAGTTTGTCATTGATGTCAACGTCGAGCTGTATGCTTGCCTGCTTGAGGTGCTTGAGGTGCTTGAGTTGTCTGGGTGTTTGTTTGAGCTAGGTGAGTGTTTGCTTCAGCTGGTTGGCTGTTTCCTTCAGCTCTTTGCTTACTTACTTGTCCGCTGGTTGAAAAGTCTTTGCCAAATCAGCACTTTGAAAAGTCTTCTTGTGAAAAAATCTTTGATTACCTTTTGAGGTTCGATTTGTTAAGGCAACTTAACTTTATGGGAATTTCATTTGTGTCAGCCTAGTGACACGTAGTTGGTCTCTTGTCTACTTTGATTGTTCAATTGGCAAGTGGTGGCTTATTCTACTTACCTTCAATATTTTTGGAGTTATTCAAGTGACGTGTTGAGGAGTTGCTAGTGGTTGCCAAATGTTTACATGAAATATTTACACTTTTTAGACTCCAATTGAAGCGACTATTGTTTATACTTTGCCATGTTCATTTTGAAAAGTATTTATGGGCAGCATCGAATATGTCTATTTTTGTGAAGATGTTTTTATGGAGACTAGATTATTTAATGCCTTCTTCATTATTCAAGCGGCTGTATGTGGCAGGAGTTTCGTTTTTATTTGGAGATGTCTATATTTGGCTCAGTTTTTGTTTCTCTTCATGTTTATCGGGTCTTCTACTCTATGGACGGTTTCAACATTTAAATTAAGGTGGCTTTAAAATTTACTCTTTGTGGCGGCTCCTTTAGATATTATTGGAGTCAGAAAATTTTATTCAAAACTGGGCGGTTATCTTATTATTCCTGGTCATATTTATGAAAGCCTCATCTTTGTGCATCGGTTTCAGGAACTCGTGGTCTCTCTAAATAATTACTCCGCCTCCTTTTTTATTGCAAGGTTATCTGGCAGCGCATTACAAAGGCTGAGTGTTTTGTGAAGACTAGCGACGACTTCATACTTGGCTATCATTTCGAATAAAATTAGTACACCAAGCCAAATGTATTTGCAAAAGTCTTTAATGTTGGATCAATTTAATATGCCTTACAGGTGTCTTGGAGATTTGGAGGTGGCTACTTTTAATTCACAAAATATTTCTTGACTGAAATTTGAGTAGAGACGGCCTCAAAATTTAAATCAAGGTGACTTTATTTTGGTGGAAATGAAAATTGTATTTATTATTGAGCTAATGCGTCAAGTTAATTTCAGAGGTGGATTCGGGCATGTTATTTTAGGAGCTTTTCATCGTTCACAATCTTCTTCAGGATGAATATGAGTTGAAATGAAGGCTGTAGAGCTGAAGGAGGGTTTTTGACTATTGTTTATTGTGCGACAAATGTAATAAAAGGAGTGTGTGGGTGTTGAAAACTTCTGGAACGCATTTTGAGTATTGGATGATTTAATTATCTGAAGACCAAAATGTAACGTATGCAGAGAATCTTTGAAGTCTATTACTAGTCAACGATGATAGTGTGGACGGGATTCATTTTCTTTTGGTCTCGTGTCTTCTTATTTTGGCGGACAACTCCAGGTGACTATGTTCTATTTTCTGAAGATTTTCGAAGTCTATCTTTTCTAGCAGGGACGTGTATTTGCTTTCATGTAACGGCTTCAGCTATTTTCATTGGGCAACTCTTTACTTCTTTAGGAATATACTTCTGACATCTTTTATATGGGCGGCTCCTTCATTTTGAAGATTTTTGAAATAAGCTTCAGATTTTTATAATGATGCAGTAACGACTTCAAATACTCATTAATTGTAGCGACTGACATGTAATGTGAATTTTATTATTCATTGTTTGGCAACATATTTGAATGTATGGTATAAAAAGAATAAGGCAGTAAGATGAGTCGTGTATATTGGGAGGAAGGCATCTTTACATTAGAGGTTTGAAGTTGATGCATTTAAAGACCGATTAAAAAGGGACATACATTTTGAAGAGTGTAAGGTGTGGAAGAAAAAATATGCATAAAGTCGCTGTTATGTGATATGATTTTATTGGTTGCAGATATCAGAGTGTTGTTTCTCAGTCATTCAGTTATCTGATTGATTTTGAAGATTGTGCAGTGGTCTTGAAAGTTCATGTTTTTCTTTTAAGTCTTGTTTATGATCTGAGAACAGGGGCTGGGCTTGCATTTTGAAGCTTATGACTTTACATTAGAAAAATGTCAAGCTGTGTTTACCCAGCTTTAAGAGAGGATGTGATCTGAAAGTTTATGAAGTAGCTTTGATATGGGTGTATGGTGCTGTTGCTGTTTGGACGAGTTTAAGTTGTTTGAAGAGATAAGAGTTTTGTGTATGAATGAAAATCTGAAGTTGTCTAATTGGGATGTGAAGAGTTGACTGCTATATAGTAGAGAAGGCTGTGTGGTTGATTTTGATGATGGTATGTGATGAGGGGATATATGTTGCAATTTTCACCGAATCAGGCTGTTTAGACTGTATGGTTGAGCTGAGCATGGGTTGAGAGATTTTGAGTGTTCAAATTTGAAGTACTGAATATCTTTTGTTTTAAAAGATTTTTGGGCAGCGTGTACGTGGATGTGTGCCTCACAATTCATGTGAAGGCAGTGATTGAAACAGTGTTTTGCAACTTTGTATCAAAAGTCTGGAGTTCGTGGTTCAACCACTGGAGTTGGTGTTTTGAAGGTGAGTTGGTGCTCACGCTAGAGTTGGTGCTTCAGCAAATCGAAGTTGGTGCTTCGTGAGAGTTGGTGCTCTTGGTGGGTTGGTGCTCACTAATTGTGATTAGGGTTGGTGCCCTTTGGTGAAATAAAAGCAGTATTTTGCCGTGGTTTTTTACCCGAAAGGTTTTTCCATGTAATCCTGGTGTTCGTGTTATTTATGGTGTTTCCTATTGCTCTTAATGTGCTTAATCTGATTTTTGATTTACATGTTAAATCTGGTTTAAAGTTTTAAAAGTTCTGAAATACTGATTCACCCCCCCCCCCAACTTAGTATTTCTTGTGTGCTCTTCAATTGGCATTAGAGCCTAGTTCATCCAGAAAGTGAGCTTAAAAGCTTGGAGGTAGATTCTGGTTGCACACATGGGTTCGTCTGAAATGTTTGGAGCTCCTATGTTTAATGGTACTAACTATGCTTTGTGGAGTATTCGTATGAGAACTTACATTATGTCTCTTGGTTTTGATGTTTGGAGAAGTGTAGAAATTGGATATATAGTCCCATCAACTCCTCTGACCGATGCAGCTGCGAAGGAAGCTTTTGAGTTTAATGCAACAACCATGAAAGCAATCTTAAGTGGGTTGTTAGAAGCAATAGTTGTGAAGGTAATGCATTGTGACTCTACTCAGAAGATTTGGAATAAGCTTCGAAAAATGTATGCAGGTGATTTTGAGAATCTCAGCATGATAGAAGATGAAAGCATTGCTGATTATTTTCAGCGCGTAGATGAAGTTGTAAATGCTATAAAAAATCTTGGAGAGACGGTTGAAGAGTCTACAGCTGTTTAGAAGATCCTGAAATCTCTCCCCGTGCGTTTCAATGCAAAAGTTTCAAAGATTAAAGAAATGAAGGAGTTTGGTAAGTTAACCGTTGATGAGCTTCATAATATGCTTATGTCCTATGAATTGTGTACTACTTCTGATTTGTCTGCAACAAAAGAGGTAGCCTCTGAAGATTCGAAGAAGGGAGATGATAAGAAGTCTACTACTACTAGTAATTCTGATGTAGATCTTGACAGTGAAGGATATAATGAAGAATATGATGGAGAATGTGATGAAGAAGCTGAAGTTAATTTTGAAGGAGAACTAATTTGTGCCTTGAGCGAAATCAAGAAGCTAAGAAAGAAAAATCAAAATTTGAAACTGCTGTTACAAGAAGAAAGGGGTGCAAAAATGAAGTTATCTCAAGCACTTGAAGATGCAAAAATGAAGTTATCTCAAGCACTTGAAGATGCAAAAAAGAAGATGATTGATCAAAAAAATTAGATTGAAAAAACTGAAAAATTGTTTGCTGATTTGAAGGTGCAAATTGAAGAGGGAAAGAAGATGGATGAAGAAATCAGAAATCAGTTAAAGTTTAAAGAAGAAAACGTTGAGACTTGAAGCAGAGGTTGTTTATCTTAGAAACATAGGCAAAACATCAACACTGCTGAGTGAAGAAAATATAAATCAGAAAAGGTCTATGTCTTTTGAAATTTTTTTAAATACATAGAAGGTTCCTAAGGACAAGAGTGGAGTTGGGTTCGAAAAAGGTCAATGTTCCAAGTCTGAAAATGAAGAATAGCAAAAGAGTTGCGTTGATTGCTCGAAGCTTTCACATTCAAAGAACATAAATAACACGTTTAGAAGACCTACTAGTAAAAGACAAAATTAGGTGACCAGGTTCAATGACTCTTTCTTTAATGGACATTGTTTTTCATGCAATTGTTTTGGTCACAAGGCTGCAAATTGTCGGGTTAATGCAAGAAATAATTTCAGATGTATGAATAAGAATTCCTATGCTCCTCAGATGAACTACAATGTTGTTTGTTACAAATGCAATAACTTGGGTCACACTGCAAAAATGTGTAGAAGCAAACATGCAGATTTTTCAAAGCAAAACAAGAGAGTTGACAAAACAGAAAAAGTTAAGATGGTTTGGAGGAAAAAGAATGAGGTTGAAAAGGTTGAATTGAGTGGAGCTGCTTCTGGTGTTGGTGAGCATGATGATTTTAGAAGAAGGAAGTCAGAAATGACTTCACCCCATCTCTGAGAAGGTGCTCGGACTTAGGGGGAGCATTCATTGATACATCATATCAGCCCCATTTCAGTTAAGTAAGTTGGTTCAGTTCTGCAAATCATTATTCTTTTGGCTTAGTTTTCTGGAAATGAGTTTTGGTGTGAGCTTGAGTACCTTTTAGCTTGTAAAGCTGCTGATTATTCATCAGATTTTCATCATCAAATCTTTATTATCATTTAAGATGGTTTTCAAACTTTAATGTCATGTGATCAGAAATTTTATTCATTATGCCATGACATTGGTTTCAGTTTGTCATTGATGTCAAAGGGAGAGAAATAAGTCAGGGGGAGCAACAACGTTGTTTCATATCAGCATATTGGTTTCATGTTGGTTTCAGTACAGTACAAATTTCAGGAGGTATTATCAGATGCTGTGTTGGTTGAGTTTTTAGATGGTGTTGCCATCAATGACAAAGGGGCAGATTGTTGAAACAAGTTTGTCATTGATGTCAAGGTCGAGTTGTGTGCTTGCCTGCTTGACCTGCTTGACCTGCTTGAGGTGCTTGAGCTGTTTGGGTGTTTGTTTGAGCTAGGTGAGTGTTTGCTTCAACTGGTTGGCTGTTTCCTTCAGTTCTTTGCTTACTTACTTGTCTACTGGTTGAAAAGTATTTGCCAAATCAACACTTTGAAAAGTCTTCTTGTGAAAAAATATTTGATTACCTTTTGAGGTTCAATTTGTTAAGGCAACTTAACTTTATGGGAATTTCATTTGTGTCAGCCTAGTGACACGTAGTTGGTCTCTTGTCTGCTTTGATTGTTCAATTGGCAAGTTGTGGCTTATTCTACTTACCTTCAATATTTTTGGAGGTATTCAAGCGACGTGTTGAGGAGTTGTTGGTGGTTGCCAAATGTTTGCATGAAATATTTACACTTTTTAGACTCCAATTTAAGCGACTATTGTTTATACTCTGCCATGTTCATTTTGAAAAGTATTTCTGGGCAGCATCGAATATGTCTATTTTTGTGAAGACGTTTTTATGGAGATTGGATTATTTAATGCCTTCTTCATTATTTAGGCGGCTGTATGTGGCAGGAGTTTTGTTTTTATTTGCAGACGTCTATATTTGGCTCAGTTTTTGTTTCTCTTCATGTTTATCGGGTCTTCTACTCTATGGACGGTTTCAACATTTAAATTAAGGCGGCTTTAAAATTTACTCTTTGTGGCGGCTCCTTTAGATATTATTGGAGTCATAAAGTTTTATTCAAAACTGGGCAGTTATCTTATTATTCCTGGTTGTCTTTATTAAAGCCTCATCTTTGTGCGTCGGTTTCAGGAGCTCGTGGTCTCTCCAAATAATTACTCTGCCTCCTTTTTATTGCATGGTTATCTGGCAGTGCATTACAAAGGCTGAGTGTTTTGTGAAGACTAGCGACAGCGTCATACTTGGCTATCATTTCGAATAAAATTAGTACACCAAGCCAAACGTATTTGCAAAAGTCTTTAATGTTGGATCAATTTAATATGCCTTACAGGTGGCTTGGAGATTTGGAGGTGGTTACTTTTAATTCACTAAATATTTCCTGACTGAAATTTGAGTAGAGACGGCCTCAAAATTTAAATCAAGGTGACTTTATTTTGGTGGAAATGAAAATCGTATTTATTATTGAGCTAATGCGTCAAGTTAATTTCAGAGGTGGATTCGGGCATGTTATTTTAGGAGCTTTTCATCGTTCACAATCTTCTTCGGGATGAATATGAGTTGAAATGAAGGCTGTAGAGCTATGAGTTGCAATGAAGGCTGTAGAGCTAAAGGATGGTTTTTGACTATTGTTTATTGTGCGGTAGATGTAATAAAAGGAGTGTGTGGGTGTTGAAAACTTCTGGAACACATTTTGAGTATTGGATGATTTAATTATTTCTAAAGACCAAAATGTAACGTATGCAGAGAATCTTTGAAGTCTATTACTAGTCAATGATGATAGTGTGGATGGGATTCATCTTCTTTTGGTCTCGTGTCTTCTTATCTGGCGGACAACTCCAGGTGACTATGTTCTAGTTTCTGAAGATTTTCGAAGTCTTTATCTTTTCTGGCAAGGACGTGTATTTGCTTTCATGTAACGGCTTCAGCTATTTTCGTCGCACGACTCTTTACTTCTTCAGGAATATACTTCTGACGTCTTTTATATGGGGACTCCTTCATTTTGAAGATTTTTGAAATAAGCTTCAAATTTTTATAATGATGCAATAACGGCTTCAGATACTCATTAATTGTAGTGATTGACATGTAATGTGAATTTTATTATTCATTGTTTGGCAACATATTTGAATGTATGGTATGAAAAGAATAAGGTAGTAGGTGAGTCGTGTATATTGGGAGGAAGGCATCTTTACATTAGAGGTGTGAAGTTGATGCATTTAAAGATCGATTAAAAAGGGACATACATTTTGAAGAGTGTAAGGTGTGGAAGAAAAAATATGCATGAAGTCGCTGTTATGTGATCTGATTTTATTGGTTGCAGATATCAGAGTGTTGTTTCTCAGTCATTCAGTCATCTGATTGAGTTTGAAGATTGTGTAGTGGTCTTGAAAGTTCATGTTTTTCTTTTAAGTCTTGTTTATGATCTGAGAACAGGGGTTGGGCTTGCATTTTGAAGCTTATGACTTTACATTAGAATAATGTCAAGCTGTGTTTACCCAACTTTAAGAGAGGATGTGATATGAAAGTTTATGAAGTAGCTTTGATATGGGTGTATGGTGCTGTTGCTGTTTGGACGAGTTTAAGTTGTTTGAAGAGATAAGAGTTTTGTGTATGAATGAAAATCTGAAGCTGTTTGGCTGGGATGTGAAGAGTTGACTGCTATATAGTAGAGAGAGCTGTGTGGTTGATTTTGATGATGGTATGTGATGAGGGGATATATGTTGCAATTTTCATCGAATCAAGCTGTGTAGACTGTATGGTTGAGCTGAGCATGGGTTGAGAGATTTTGAGTGTTCAGATTTGAAGTACTGAATATCTTTTGTTTTAAAAGATTTTTGGGCAGTGTGTACATGGATGTGAGCCTCACAATTCATGTGAAGGAAGTGATTGAAACAGTGTTTTTGCAGCTTTGTATCAGAAGTCTGTAGTTGGTGCTTCAGCCACTAGAGTTGGTGCTTCGGTGTTTTTGGAGTTGGTGCTTCAGTAGATCGAAGTTGGTGCTTCATGAGAGTTGGTGCTCTCAGTGGGTTGGTGCTCACTAATTGTAATTAGGGTTGGTGCCCTTTGGAGAAATAAAAGCAATATTTTGCCGTGGTTTTTTACCCGAAAGGGTTTTCCACGTAATCCTAGTGTTCGTGTTATTTATGGTGTTTCCTGTTGCTCTTAATGTGCTTAATCTGATTTCTGATTTACATGTTAAATCTGGTTTAAAGTTTTAAAAGTTCTGAAATACTGATTCACCTCCACCCCCGCCCCCCGCCTCTCAATATTTCTCGTGTTCTCTTCAGTATACAACTGTACTTGATAGTTTCCATACAGCTATATATATATATATAGTAATTCATTATTGCAATATTTGAAAATATTAAAATAAGCTTATTAGTCTATTTGTTCATTACACTACTGTCCATTGTTGTTTTTAGACAAACATTCTCAAAATACCCGGTCAACATATTTCCCGTGGCAATAAATCATAATACCTAAAGAGATCAAATCTTATCCATTCATTTCTCCTTTTTACTATGCCTAGTGCCAAGCACAATAATGCCACAGTCAAAACAGTTGCCCAGCTAGCTTGTTGATACAATTGACACAACAATGAGGGGTCTAGGGATTTAATATATCTCAAAACTTCTACAATAACCCAACCAATATTACCAGCAAAGGCATCAAAACACATTTTATCCATACAGTCAGATATACATCTCTAGCTATAAACAATAATACAAATTAGATACATTTGAGGATTCACATACCTGGTTGGCTAGAAACAGTAGTGACTTTGTGTTGAAATCTCTTGCAGTCTCATCATTCACCACACTAGAACCAAATCCAGAGAAAAACCCTGTTTCTAACCTGTGTACCCTTACAATAATGCCAAAAGCTTGATAAAAGGTTGAAAACATGAAGTACCATAATAAGTTCATTATGAACTCGATGCCAACCCTCACAGCACTCCCTATGTTGTTCAGCAATTCCAACCTCATGAGGTGGTCAAGTTGATAACATTGGATTGTTCTAAAAAAACTTCCATCATGTTTGCCCTAGATTTAGGGTTTTCAAAACGATAATGGATCCTTATTCAAAGTCCTCTCCACATTAATGCTTAGATTAATGGTTATTAAATGCTCAACGGAGTTGGCTGGCCAAGCCCATAGCCTACCAAACCAACTTTTTAATTTGTTTTTCTTCTCAAACTTTCAAGAAGATTTTGAAATATATGACCATTCCTTAGGTAGATAATAGTGGTAATCAATCCTTTTAATCAAAAGAAAAACAATACTAGATTAAGACAAAAATCTACAAACCCTTATGCTTAAAATATTCATTATGAACCAATCATACATAAATGATCATTTCCAAGACCACCATACAAGTAGTTAGAAAATCCTCTAGACATAATATAGGCCAAAGGACTATAGCTCAAAATTAAACTATCAAGACAAAAGAGTTGAACAACTCAAGAGTGACCATGGTCTACATGAACAATCAAACAATGATAAGCAACATAACAAAAAAACAACCATACACAAGAAACAATAGCTGATGGGGAATGCGAATTGACTGTTAAAACAAAAAATTACAATTCTAAATTCACACACCGTCTGCACGTGCACCCTATCTCTATTCAAGTTGCTACATTGGTGGTGATAGGATCCTTACCCCACGACACTCTCCCTTTCAAGGGAAAAACTTTGTACACACACCAGAGAGACAAATAATATATTAGTTGAAATGTTACACATAAAATCAACATCGTAAGTAGCTTATAAACTTTAGAAAGTGAATGTCAAACATTGATACCAAATTACAAATTCCAGATTATTAGTACATGTTTAGATGTCATAAAATCAGCAATAGATTGAATAATAATTCATAATAATTGCAGAATTGAGAATAACATCCAAAAATTCTGTTACATCAAATATTAACAATTGTCCAAGTCTAATCAAAATTATTACATGCAAAATGTTAACAATTTAAATAGTCTAAAAATGGGATATTACAACAAATTGATATTAGTATGGAGAAAAATGTGCCTTTCTTTTGTAATCTTAACATTGGTGACTTTGATTTGGGGCGACTTGTCTTCCTCTATCTTTTGACCTATGTTTTCGAGTTTGTACCTTGGAGCCCTACATTCGGATTTAGTTTGAACCTAGTTTGTGATCTGGGCTGATTTGACTATGGAATTGCATTGGAGTTGAGGTAATCACAATGGGTTCATCCCAGACAAACTTGGGTGAACCTAGATTGGATTTCGCTAAGTTTTGATGATTGAAATTTGTTCTTAAATGTTCTTTTGTTTGTTTTGTGTGAATCCAGTCTTTTCCCCGTTCACATTTGCAAGAAAAATGTCGACGAAAACCTACATGGATATATTTCAAGGCTTTGAGACCAACAATGTGCCCTTGTCTTCCATGCAAAATCCATCGTAGGGCCTTGAATACATATGATGGATGGTGCTGTAACTCCCATTTCCTATTTGATATTATATAGATTCCATTACATTCAATTGATCATTAGATGGGACAAAATAGGTACTCTGACAATTGTATGACTATTATTAAAATTATTATACAATATAATTTATAGTAATAAAACTAATAATAGAGTCTTTTTTAATTGTGGAGGTATTTTTAATTGTTATTATTAAATTGATGATAAAGTTTTATTTATTTATTAATAAAATGTTTTTATGGTTTACTATTTTAATTAAAATATATTCTAGGATATAATGAAAAATGGGAAAATATTATATATATAAATCTCTCTCTCTCTCTCTCTCTCTCTCTCTCTCTCTCTCTCTCTCTCTCTCTGTATATATATATTTGTATGGGTGAACCCAAAAATGAACCTGACACTAAAATTCTTTTTGCTGTATCCACAAACCAGAACCAAGATCCAAAATAGAACTGGTAACATAACTTTTGACATATTATCAGATTTTATGGTTCACTCTTTGTTTTGGTTACAATTATGCCTACATATGCCTCATAGGTTTTGCAAACCAACTTCCTATTACCATATAAGTCATCTCTTTCATCAATGGCATTATCCATTGGTACAAGATTCTTTGTTGTAGTTGTGGAAAAATAAAAAAAATCGATTTTAAAAGAGCATTGAACATTGTGAATGAAATAATTAATAAAATAGAGGGAACCAAGGAATTGATCAAATTCATCGGAAGTCATATAAAAATGTGTGTAGAGTTAGAATTGATTTCATTCATCATAACTTGCCTCTTGGTTCATTGTTTATATTTTTAATAGGCAAATAAAATTTAATAATGTTTGGCCTAGCAGAGTCTTTTAACTATAAAGATATTGATTGTCACAAGATGTAATGTCCCCTTTTGGAGTTGCCTTAAATCTTACCCTAGAATCACAAGATAAGTGTAGTTAGGTTTATAATTTACCAATTAGATGCTTTAAGAAAGATGAATCCTGGTTTAGGTCCTGCAACCATGTTAGATGATATTGAAATATAATTCATATAATCAAAATATATATAATAAATGTTTTATCTATTTAAATCATGTAAATATCTAACTATTTCAAATAATATAAGTCACACAATATCTTAATGCACATTGGAAGTTGGATCATAATGCGACTAGGATGAGGAGCATGACAGGTCTGCCTGAAGCTATCCACACCAAGCTCAAGAGCGGATACACCATCCCTCTTGGCCCTCAAGTGGCACACACAGTCATCCAACATGGGATGGCATACTTGGCGGACAACTTGTATCTGCATTCCCTACCCTTGCTGCCTTATCCATCCCTCTTATGATTGAAACTCCCTCAAATTCATCTCGACAAACAATTCCTATAGAGTTTGGGGGAAAAGGCTACCATAGGAGGCCCATAGGAGGCCCATAGACATCCTCTCCATAAGGCGAAGGGCAGATATCACCCCCCTGGCTCCAAGTGGCACACACAGTCATCCATCATGGAGTGGCGTACCTAGGAAGAAGTCTAGTATCTGCTCAACCTACTGGTATCTCCCCCATTCCTCATGGTTGCCTGAAAAATAAATACAAACTATGATAATAAAAAAATATATCGTTACATACAATAATCATGATAGAGCATACCACAATAGTTATTAACACATAAGATGGCTATATTCACAGCAGCAACTGTAATTATGTCTGATTCCACTCTTGAGTGCAGATGACTAACTCAGATCTGCTCAATTGCCTTCTGTTTTGATCCCTTCTAATATTCTGTAATATTTGTTGCCTGAATAATGGATGTATTTCTGAAGATGATTGATGATGTCCTTTGCAAATCGTTTGACTTCACTTATATATCCCTATGTCCAAGTGAAATGGTGCATCTCTTAGAAACGAGGCAACTAGTTGAATGGGTGTGTCTTTAGTTAACAAATTTGTCTTAGCATTAATCGCTGCCTTTTGTAATTAAATACCAGCGCTGCCTTCTTAATGATAATCATTGCCTTTGTAAGTATTTTTCCTTGTAATCGCTGCCTTTTATTAATCTTTAATCATATTCATGGCATTTAGAATGTGTTTCCTTGCTGCACACCATTTTTGTCTTGTATTCGCAGCTTGTGGGAATAAGACAAATCCTTTGTCCGAAATAACTTTTGTCTTATCTATTAATCACTGACTTGGAGGATTTTAATCGTTGTAAATTCTGGAAGGTATTTGCTGCAGGTATTAAGTATTAATTATTTAATTGTGTGTGAGAGCCATGTCTTCATGTTGGGGTCATGACACAAGAGCCTTAGAATCTGGCATCTCAATACTACATTAACTGTTGCAGAGCCATCAATCTAAGTATTAGCTATCAACTCTAAATCAGGTCAGACCTGTAAAATCCCCAATGAAAGCATAAATTCCAAATTTTAAAAAATACCTCATTACTTAGGCTATACAACTGCTCTTGCAGCAAAAGAATGAGCACGGAAATAATATATTTTTTACAGTAAGCTATCTTTAGAGCTGATGAGGACACAAATGCACTCCTAGAGAACTCTGATTGAAGTTGGGACAAGAACTCTTAGATTGGCCATATGATTTGTCAACTAGTTTAAGTGGCAATTTACAACTTGAAGAGATTTTAGTGAAGTAGTTTTCTAGAACGAGAGTTTTCTTCTGTATTTCTTTACAAGTTCCGATTGGAACAATTTATAGACTTCCAAGTGTTGATGTTATTGTAGTGGCGGGAGATTCTTTCTCCTATCAAATTCAAATAATTCGAAATTGTTAAATATATTGATTGAGGCCGATCCAAGAGACGCTTTACTTCAAATAATATTCTCTTTATTATTTTAAATATGAGCTGACCAAATCAAAGGGACACATTGTTATTGGAAGAGGCCGACCATTCAATAAAAGTCGCCTTGGTTGATGGAAAGGGACGACTCAAGGAGAAACGTCATTTCATCATGTATATATAGAAGGCGCTGCTCTCTCATAATTCATCATTATTATATCAAGTCAAGTTTGCATATCTACAGCAGAAGTTCGTCTCTTACAGCAGTTTGATATTGGTCTCAAGGAGTTTGATAGTATTCATTGATTGTATATTTGCATCAAGAGTGGTGCCATTATCATTGCATCAGATCGGCCTTGTGATTGGCCTAATTGTAAAGCCTATTGCTGCTATTTTATTCAATAAATAAGTGATATATTGTTGTTGGGTTTTTCTCCCTCAAGAAGGAGGGTTTTCCCAAGGTATATGCTGTGTTATATTGTTTCGATTTGTCTTATTTCTGCTTAATTCATTTCTGGTCCTAAAATTAACATGGTATCAGAGCGGGTTTAAGCAAGATCGAGGTCAGATTTGTTTAAGCAGCGAAATCTTCTTCTCTTTTTCTCATCTAAGGGAGTCTATCTTAGCTTCGAAAATGGTGAATGGACTCAAGGTTGAAGATAGACTTGATGGTGCATCTAACTTCACCTCTTGGAAGTTCAGAGTTCTTATTGCATTGGAAGAGAATGATCTTCTCGATTTCGTGGAGAGTGAGGTGCTCGAGCCATCCGATGAAACTGAGAAAACTCAATGGAAGAAGAATGGCACAAAGGCTAAAAAGATCTTGATTGATTCCGTGAAGGATCATCTTGTGCCAATTATATCCAAGTTGAAGATGGCCAAAGATATGTTCAAGAATTTGGAAGGCTTGTATGAGATCAACAACACCAGCAGAGCTCTTGCCTTGAGGCAACAACTCCATCATATCAAGATGGCTAAAGGAGATTTAGTCATCTCCTTCTTCATGAAGATCACTGAGTTGAAAGATCAGCTATATGCCATTGGAGATATAGTTGAAGATAGAGATTTAGTCATGTTGGCACTGAATGGTCTTCCTCAATCTTGGGAGCCCTTTATCCAAGGTATCAGTGGAAGATCCAAATTACCCAAGTTTGATTATCTTAGAGTTGATTGGATTCAAGAGGAATCCAGGTTGGCAGCAAGAGGTAATGGATGAAGCTCTCACAATGAAGACAATCATGTTCTTGCTGCTCAAACTTCAAGAAGGAAAGGAAGAGAAGGGAGAAAAGGAAATTTCAAGAGGAATAGAGACAGGAAATCAGATTTTGCTCCTGAACCAAAGAAGAAGAAGGATCTCTCCCATATTCAGTGTTTCAGATGTGACAAGTATGGTCACTATGCTAGAGATTGTGCAACAAGACCAAAGCAACATGCTTCTATTGCGGATGTTGATGATGTCTCACCTCAAAAGGAATCAAGAGACAACTCAGGAGGATTTCTATTCATCTCTGCTCTATCAAGCAATGTTCCAATCGACAGTAACACATGGTTAATTGATAGTGGCGCTTCTTGACACATTACAGGCTATAGAGAGCATCTTTCAGATTTTGTAGAAAGAGAAACCAACTTACAAGTGATAATCGGAGATGATGCTTGCTATTCAGTGAAAGGTGTTGGAGCCACCTATCTTCACCTAGATTCTGGCATCCCTTTTCATTTGAGTGATGTCTTGTTTGTATCGGGAATCAAGAGGAATCTTGTATCAATTTCAGCTTTGGAGGACAAAGGATATCAAGTTGCATTTTCTGAAGGAAAAGTTCTTGCTTGGCCGAAGAACTCTAGCATCAAAACAACCCATGTGATTGGTGTTCGGCAAGAGAGTCTCGATAGACTTTCTATTCATCTAGTTCAAGCATTGTTGCATGATTCTACTAGTTCGAGTGAGCTATGACATAGGAGACTTGCTCACCTACATTTCAGAGCTCTTCCATCCATGGAGAAGATGGTTACTGGTCTACCAAAGCTTAGTCAGGAGCATGATGGCGTTTGCAGAGGTTGTGCAATGGGTAAGAATTCTAAGGGTCCTTTTCATAGTAGTGAAAGTAGATCAAAAGGAATTGTAGATATTGTTCATTTTGATTTGTGTGGTCCAATGTCTGTGGCATCCTTGAGTGGTTTTTGGAATTATGTGATTTTCATTGATGACTATTCTAGAAAGACTTGGATTTACTTTTTGAAGTCTAAAGAGTTTGAAGAAGTACTTGATAGATTCAAAGAATTTAAGGCTTAAGTTGAAAATTTATTCGGAAAGAGGATCAAGGTTCTGAGATTTGATAATTGAGGAGAATACACTTCTGGAGGTTTCTGTAATTTCTGCATTGAGGTAGGGATTAAGAGGGAGTTTTGTGTTCCGTACAATCCTCAGCAAAACGGAGTTACAAAAAGGAAGAATAAATCCATAGTTGAGGCAGCCAAAGCTATGATTCATGATCAAGATTTACAAACCTTCCTTTGGGCAGAAGCTTCCAGAACTGTAGTGTATGTTAGAATTGAAGCCCTCATCGAATATTGGAAAATATGACTCCTGAAGAAGCCTTCATAGGTGTGAAACCTGAGGTTAGTCATTTAAGAATCTTTGGTTGTCCTGTTTATATTCATGTGCCTAAAGATAAAAGATCTAAGTTAGAACCATCCAACAAGAAAGGAATATTTGTAGGTTACAGTGAATCTTCAAAGGCCTACAGGATTTACATTCCAGGATAGAAACAAATTGAGATTAGAAGGGATGTCTCCTTTGAAGAAGATATTGCATTCAAAAGATCTAAAGGGTCCTACATGGAGATAGATAATGAAGAACAAGAGACTCCTCAAGACATGGACATTTCTCCTGATCACACTCCTGAGATTCAGAGGGAGTCTACTGAACCAGAAGAGGCTAGTGATCCAGTTGATCCCATAGAACTTACTGATGGTCCGAGAGACATTGCTATAGGTCGAAAGAGACCTCTATGGGCTAGACAGACTATGCAAGAGGCAGAGAAGTATGCAGCTCCTAGAGGCACATTCAGAGAAAGCAAAAGACCACAGAAGTTTCCAGGCTATGTAGCATTGATGAGTCATATCATTGAGTCTAAGCCTTCCAGTTTTGAGGAAACATCAAGTCAACAAGTATGGAGAGATGTTATGACAGAAGAATATTAGTCTATTATCAAGAATGATGTTTGGGATATTTTACTAAGACTTGAAGGAAAATTAGTTGTATCTTCCAAATGGCTTTCAAGATCAAGCATGCAGCTGATGGGAGTATTGAGAAGTACAAAGCAAGATTTGTGGCTAGAGGATTCTCTCAGAAAGAGGGAATAGATTATGAGGAGACATTTTCTCCTGTTGCTCGTTATACAACCATCAGGACTATTATTGCTATTGCATCAGCTAAAGGATGGAAGCTACACCAAATGGACGTAAAGACAACATTTCTTAATGGTGTGATTGAAGAAGTGTACATTGAACAACCAGATGGGTTTGTGGTTCATGGAAAGGAATCTCGTGTATGTAGATTGAAGAAGGCATTGTATAGCCTTAAGCAGGCACCCCGTGCTAGGTATGAGAGGATTGATCGATACTTGATGAGCTTGGGATTCTCCAAGAATGATGCATAGTCAAATCTTTACTTCAAGGTAGTTGATGGTGAGGCTTTAATCTTGGTTCTTTATGTTGATGGTTCATTTCTTACTGGAGTAGATGCAAGGAGTTAGCTTCTGAGTTTGAGATGAAGGATCTAGGTCTTATGCATTACTTTCTAGGATTGGAAGTGTGGCAGAGACCCAATGAGATTATTCTAAGTCAAGGGAAATATACAATAGATATCTTGAAGAGATTTGGGATGATGGATTGCAAGTCCATGGCTACACCGATGGAAACAAATTTGAAGAAGTCAAGTGATTCTGCAGCTAGTTTAGATCTGGTAGATCCCACCATGTACAGGAAATTGATTGGATCGTTGATGTATCTAGTCAATACTAGACCTGACATTTGCTATGCAGTGAGTGCCCTCAGTCAGTTCATGTGTGAACCAAGGCAAATTCATCTAGTTGCAGCAAAGCATATCTTGAGATACTTGCGTGGCACAGTAGGATATGGCTTGAGATATACTTCCAGTGAAAATCTAAAGTTATAAGGCTATTTTGATTCTGATTGGGCTGAAAGTGTAGCTGATAGGAAGAGCACCTCTGGATGTTGCTTTAGCTTGGGGTCTGCCATGATTTCTTGGTGTAGCAGGAAGTAAACTTCAGTGGCACTAAGCACTGCAGAGGCCGAATATATTGTAGCATGTGTAGCAGATCGAGAAGTAGTGTGGCTTTGGAAGCTCCTTGTAGGATTGTTTGGACAATCATTGGAGCTAACTGTTATTCATTGTGACAATCAAAGCTGTGTGAAGCTATCTGTCAGTCTAGTGTTTCATGATAGAACAAAACATGTGGAGATCAAATACCATTACATCAGAGATATGGTACTGAGGAAAGCTATTCAACTGAAGTATATTTGCATTGATGATCAGACGGCTGATATTCTCACCAAGCCTCTCGCTAGAGTGAAGTTTGTGCATTTTTGAGACAAGCTTGGAGTTGTGGAGAATGAAGCCCTCTTTGAGAGGGAGACTTAGCATCAGTGATCTTTGTTATCTGCTATAATGCATATTTCTTTGAGACGGAGAAATATGAGGTGAAAGCCCTTGTCCATCTCTGAGACGGAGATGTGGTTCTTTCCACCCAATGGGAGTAGCCATGGTGGATGTCATGTTGAGAGACTCCATGACAGCATCACGTTGAGAGACTCCGTGATGAATCCTTTGTACTTGTGTTTATCCACACATGGGAGTAGCCATGGTGGACGTCATGTTGAGAGACTCCATGATGACATCATGTTGAGTGACTCCATGATGGGCACTTGTGCACATGTTCCTTTCCACACATGGGAGTAGCTATGGTGGACGTCATGTTGAGTGACTCCATGACGATATCACGTTGAGTGACTCCGTGATGAACTCTTTTCCACAAATGGGTGTAGCCATTGTGGGTGTCATGTTAAGAGACTCCATGACATGAATATCTGGAAAGATATCTCCCTAGCTAAGAGGGAGTGTTGATGTTATTGTAGCGGCAGGAGATTCTTTCTCCTATCAAATTCAAATAATTTGAAATTATTAAATATATTGATTGGGGCCGATCCGAGAGATGCCTTACTTCAAATAATATTCTCTTTATTATTTTAAATATGAGCCAACCAAATCAAAGGGACGCATTGTTATTGGAAGAGGCCAACCATTCAATAAAAGTCGCCTTGGTTGATGGAAAGGGACGACTGAAGGAGAAACGTCATTTCATCATGTATATATAGAAGGCGCTTCTCTCTCATAATTCATCATTATTATATCAAGTCAAGTTTGCATATCTATAGCAGAAGTTTGTCTCTTACAGCAGTTTGATATTGGTCTCAAGGAGTTTGATAGTATTCATTGATTGTATATTTGTATCAAGAGTGACGCCATTATCATTGCATCAGATCGGCCTTGTGATTGGCCTAATTGTAAAGCCTATTGCTGCTATTTTATTCAATATATAAGTGATATATTGTTGCTGGGTTTTTTTCTCTCAAGAAGGAGGGTTTTCCCAAGGTATATGCTGTGTTCTATTGTTTCGATTTGTCTTATTTCTGCTTAATTCATTTCTGGTCCTAAAATTAACACCAAGTTCCTCTGATGATAATCGCACACAAGTTGGCCTCTACTAGCAGGTTCTGGAAATTATTTCAGGTTCAAGTAGGTGATTAGTGCTAGTGTTTGTAGCATAGCAAGCTAGGACCTTCCCAAATCTGTGTCATAGGATTCCACCACATTCAGAAGTCATGTTTCCCTTTAGAGGTCACATTTCAATTCAATTGAATGAATTCTTGCTGTCCTGCCTCTACTTATCTATGGTTTTGAAACACATTTTCTCATTTTACCTTTTAGTTAGTATTTTTTACATTCAGTTAAAGTGAAAACATTGGTTATAATAGGTCTTGAATAATTTCTAAGGTCAAAATAGTTTAGCACTCTGAGTCTGTGCCAATGTGCTAGATGCTTGCCACTAGCTTTTTCATGAAACAAGTTTTATGTTCAGGTCTTTGTGATGTAGGTATATTCTTCCTGCTTTTGTGGATGTAGCATTGCACTTCGTGGTTTTGAGGTTGGCTTGATCTTGTATTTTTCTTCTGCCTCATTTGGTCCCTTATTTAAAATTCGTAGCTCCCTTGGATCCAATTTTTTCTTCCAATGTTGATTTTTATCATTGCTTTTGCTGCTTCTTATTTCACTCATACCTAGCCAGAACTTTTGTTCCTGTTAGAAAACACTTTTCAGCCTTTACAACTTTACCTTAATTGAGTTTTGCCTTTCTTAAAGCTTCAATTTGTGTCAGAGCAGATCTCAGGGTTTGTTCTATTTAGGAATAAAAGTAGAATATTTTGTATGAGGAATGCTTTTCCAATTTTATAGTTGACAAAACTCAAAACTGCAAGTCTGCCAGCTATAAGGGGCTTTAAAGTTTTCTGAAGTTAAATGTTTTTTTTTTCTTGGAAGTAATAATAAATTACAAATGGCCGTAAGGTAACAAGAATCCTTTTTTGGGTTTTGGAACCCAAAATCATGGTTGACTGGTTCAGGTAAAATTGACTCAGTCACTCGACTTAATGAGACTGATTAGCGACTTTAATGAATCTATTTGAACAAATGGAATGTCTTTGAAGTTATGTTTTTTAACTACTGCACGGATTGTGATGGCAATTCTGCTTAGCCTAGAGCCATATGCACATTTAGAAATAATAATTTAAAAAGAATAAAAGATCAAAGAAACAATTGGCTATTTTAAGCAAAGTTCAAAAGAATCCTTGAGGCTTGCATCTTCTTCACCACTAACTCACTTGTGCAATCTATTTGTTTTGTTTTAAGGATATTAAAGAAATAAGTGGGTCGATTTCATTGTTACATTGATATTTTTCTTGTCTTTTCTTCAGGGTTTTTTAATACAGAGCATATTGTGAGCTGCTTTGAAATTTTAAATCCCTTACAAGGATGTCGTCAACGCTCTTGGATGTGACAAGGAGTGCTCATGAGGAGGTGGAACGTTTGGAGAGGTTAATTGTGAAGGACCTCCAGAAAGAACCTGCCACAAACAAGGACCGCTTGTATCAGAATCATCGTGTTCACAATATGGTCGATGCTATTATGTCTACAACACAAAAATTGGTTAGTATCTACCTCTCTTATCCTTTTTAAGCTATTAATGAGAAAATTTTGTATAAAATTGTAGTTTCAGGGACTTTAGTTAATCTCAGTGGAGTGGTGGCATTTCAACAGATTGAAATATACGAAGACAAAGATCATGCTAGGAAGGATGAAATTGCAGCTCTTGGAGGTCAAGGTGCGAGTGGTCAGAATGTCTTCAGTGCATTTTATGACTGCCTAAAAGAGGTGCATATGTTGCCATTTATATTGACTAAAAGAGGTAGGCATGTTGTCATTTATCTCAAAATATAATAAACTTTCATTTTAATTGTTATTGAAAATGTTAACAGAAATGACAATTAATTCATAATTTTAAGGTATTGTCGTTGAGGTCAAGATGGTAGAACTTGTTGTGTTTGAGCTTCCTTTTGCATCTAATTTCTTTTTCTCCAGCTGGATGTCTATTATGTCCACCCTACTTGAGTTTTGGTTCAAAGTGATCTACCTCCCACTTAAATTTCTTAAGAGGATTCTTGATTGAGATATTCAACTATCAGATCTCTCTTCAGTTAGCTTTCAAATTTGAGATTTACTAGCTCTACGTATTTTGTTTGTTGTTCAAAAAATCTCCAAATATGCTTAAAGCCAATGATATTAATGGCCATTGGTTTTGATATGCGAATATGTTTGCAAGTTTTGCTAATACCTCAAAACTTTGAGTGCAGATTCGTGAATATCATAGACGGCATCCTACCGCTCACATTGTTGATATGTTGGATGATCCCGAAGAGTTGCTGAAGGAGGAACTGCGGCTTGATTTCAGTGGAGAGGTATCTATGTTGTTGTTGTTACTTTATTATTTTATTTCATCATTGTTTCTAGCGATGCTTGCACACATAATTATAATTACTCAACTTGTTTAATTATCATTGCAGGGAAGTCATTGTAGTTTGTTTAGGTTTTACAGTGGTATGTGGTGTTGTGTCTTAAATACATTTTATTCTGGAGTTTCTTGGCATTTTTGTTGGGACAAAAATTAGGACACCGTTTTATTTCTCAGAGTTTACTCTAAAGCAATGCCTCAAATCTTGAAAATATAAATTTAGGCTACAAAAGATGGAATTTAATCACCTTTTACCACAACATGAATCCAACTACTTTATATTTTGATCTAGTGATACAATATTAGCTGTGTCTGTCAGATATTTCACAGAAAGAGAAGCAGGTGTATGATGTGAGTACTACCAATGGCACATGTCTATTGCTTTTTGGAACAGGAACTGAAGAGTTAAGACAAAAGTAACCCCAATTTTCAGTTTGAAAAGCAAAATAGGGAAAATTGTTAAAACCATGAAATAGATGGAAATTGAGTTGACATAGCCTGCTTTAGCCATGTGAGTGCCCTTTCCATAGTCTCCCTTGTACGGGACATTAGAATTTGACAAGAAGAAAACTTTCTAAAGTGATGTTCCTCAACTAGCAGCCAATCTGCAGTTTGATTGAAATAAGCCCCTTATTTTTTTCTTGATTTTCAGTATCAATTACAATGCAACATGCACTCGTTAAGGTTAGCTCCAAAACCAAAATGAGTGGAATAGTAACTCTAACCGAGAATGCACCCTAAAACCATTGAAGAAAGAGGGGCGGGAATATGGTCAGAGGATCCCTAGGATCTAAATAACTCAATACTGAAATTGATTACAACTGAAAGGTAAAAGATATAACTCAACGCCAAAAATGTGCACACAAGATCCTTTTGAAGGCGAGGTGCTAACATATGGCGGAGTACTTATTACAAAACTGAAAGAACTTAGGCAGTGAACCAGCCATGAAGATTTCCACTCAACCACCAATTCAATGGGGGGGAAAGAATTACAAAACAAATTAATTCATCGACTGCGGTGGGCATCCACTTGTGAGTGGGAATTCACCACTTTTCAGTGGGTACAAAGAGAGATTAACAAGTTCTTTTTTCACACTGGCAGTAAACCATCCAGGGGTTACAATGTTTGAATATAATTTTACAAGTAATTGCAGCAATAACAATGGTTGGATTAGTACTACTAATTCTCAACCTTACAATCAAGAAATCTGCAAATTACAAGTATTACAATGATAAGAACAATGCTAAGTTGTAAAGAATGACTTCTTTTCAATGTTTAACACTCAAATGATGAAGTAAAGGCAAAAAACAGAAAACTAATGCAATCTGATATAAAATCCGAGTTCTGGAAATTCTGATCAGCAAATAGAAAACACCATGAAAAGCTCATAACCCCATCAATATACCTCCAATCGAGATGAAACGAAGTGCATTGATCATTTGGAGGATAGGCGCCCAAGACACAATGAAGAAACAACTTCAAAACACCTTCTATTAATTGGCACGAATTCCAAAGCAAGTTGCTGGAGGAAGTACGACCTTAGAGGAAGTACAACCTCTCTAGAAAATCAAATACTTCACTATAAAATCTAATATTTTGCAGAAAGGGTCGCCCTTGGCATAGAATTGATAAGCATCAATACCCACAATGAGATTTAAATCATACAAAGACTTGCAAGTGAAAATCTACTTCAGCCATTTAATAACCAGCAAGTACAAAACTGAAAATTATCACCAATTTCACCACGATGAAGCTCTATATGCACTTTTGAATGAAGCACACTCCCAAATGACCATCTAGGGAACCATAGTTTTAGGCCCGAAGAATGGTGTAAATACTAAGCTCCCCCTTAGCTGGGTTCTGAAATCAATTCAACAGCATAACTTTACATTATTTTCCAAAGATGATCAACTCTTCAAACATCAGCAATATATAAGTTTCAATTGGCAAATGAAACACTTCAAATTCCAAGAAGTCGAAACACTTCAACTTCCAAGAGGGACGCCACCTTTAAGCATTTACTTTTTGAAATAATAAAACATTATTCAACTTCCCTTTTAGGCATCCATTTCCATATTGCAACAATAAAGCATTTTTTAAATCATTAAATGCTCCACATGACCCCTTAATGACCCCTCTTTAAAACAACATGAAGTTATTAAGCCTAGGCGTGGGGTACAACTGAAAAACATGAAATTGACTAAGTATAAACTTAGTCCATTGAGATAACCAAAGCCAAATTGAAACTGAAGGTTAGCAAGATGACTTGCGCTGAATTGCTGATGATTCTATTGCCAAATTTAGACTTACTATAAATAGCCAACTGCTATAAATAGTAAAATTTACATCAAAACAACAGAAAGCCAAACTGAACTACCAAGGATTGAGCTGTTGCTAGACAAATACTGCCAAAAGATAGACTTGCTAAAAATAGCAAACTGCTATAAATAGTAAGTCTGCACAACATCCTCTGAACGCCAACTGAGCAGTATCTGAAAGAGGAAACCCTAATTTTCTACTTCAGCTTAGCCTACGGATTTCCGGAAATAGGCTAAATCCAAAAGAAGAGTGTAGGGCCAAAATGGGGACATTACATTGATCCATGTGGTGGATTTGATCAAGAATCAGTAATCATCCTACAACACAGCCTTGTGATCATCACAAATTTTCATAATTTGTTAATAACTTGAATGGGCATTCCTGAAAGGTTAAAGAGGAGTGGTGAAAATATGATCAAAAGGGGTGTTCAAGAGATGAATTATGTGAAGGTAGTTCTCCATAAAGCTGCTGGATCCATGTTGTTACTTGCCAGGCAGATTTATCTGCTAGAGCCAAATTAATGAATTCCATGTCTTATGTCAGTTCCCCATCTTTTTCCATGCAAGTAGTGTGAGGTTCGCAATGAGGTTGATGTGCCTTACTAAAGAAGCGTGTATTGAAACCTCAAAAAATATCATATGACTCACTTTATTATTATAGGAAAATAACAAATGTAGATTTGCATCACTCAAAAAATCTCATTTGATAATTTGCAGATGAGTTATTAAAGTCAACAACCTATGTGTACATAACTTAAGTTTGACACTGGCCTGACCTTACCTTTAATTTTATTTCCATATATGAGAAGGTCACATGTCTCCATCTAAGGAATCCCTGAATATTTAAGAGGTGGAGTGGTAGTGGAGAAATCAAATACCCTAGAAATTGGATGTTGCCAACAAAGTGTTGTATTAAGATAGGGTGAGCTTTAGCCTGATTTAGGTTGTCTTTTCCCCTAATTGGGAGTGCCCTAAATTTGTCCTAATTTCCTTAATTTAAATAACAAAAGGGTTAGAGAATATCTTTCCTCTGATTGAAGCCTTGCACACAGGTTAGAACCATTTACCATAATCAAACTGATTAGCAGATTATAAACATTTATCATAGTAATACTAATTGGCAGATTACCATAATTAGATATTAATAAACTCATGGCCAATCATTAAATCAATCATAAAGTATTTTAACATCCTTGGAGGGTTCAATCATAGGAGAGTATGGGAGAACGTGACTTGATGGGGTGCCTAGGACCCTTTTACCCTAGGCCCAAGAGTGGATATACCATCCCTCTTGGCCTCATGTGGCCCATGCCATCCATATGAGGTGATCTACCTAGGAGGTGTCTTTTCTGTTATCTCCTCATCTTGCTAACAATTTCCCTCTCGCTATGAATTGACCTCTTGTGCTGATTCCTCATGATGGAGGAGTGAGATTAGAATGGGTGCCCTGAAAATGCCATCTCTCCTAAGCCCAAAGGCAGTAGTATCCTTTGAACCCCCTTGGCCTCATGGGGCTCATTTGGTCCCCATCTGAGGTGGCATACCTAGGAGAGTGCCCCATCACCATTTGCCTCTTGTAATCTCAGTTCCTTCTATCATGGCTAAACATTCAAGGCATATGCCAAACAAATATTAATCACATTTACTGATATGACAATAGCAGCAATATATCATTAGTAACTAGGATGTCTAATTAAATAATCATAGCCATTCATATTAAATTGTGCTGCAACATATGACTGTAAATTAGGTCTCATACCACCAGTTCAGGTAACTAGACTATTGCACGAATATTATTTAATGATTATTTCTGATCTAGGAAATGCAGAACTCGATTCCTTATATCTGATTCAATGATCGCTGTCTTGTTTATTGGTTTCCAAACTGAATCTTCTTTCTTCCAATCGCTTGTTCTTTTCATTGAAATGCTTTGCCTTTTTATACTTATGCTGGGTAGATGGTCATGTCCCTTCAACAGGGCGTGTCTTTTGTTTGATTGCCTTAACCATTCGTAATTATCTGATTAAAGGATAATTAATCTATATTAATATTATCCTTTAATAATTCGATTTCCTTTTAATAATTTGATTTCCTTTAGTATTTCTCCTTGTCATTGTTGATGAGGGTTGATTTGTATTCATCTTTTGCCATAATGCCATGTCTCATTTGTAATGCACGGTCATAATGATTAATGGCTTCTTAATCGATTTCTATGCATGATTGAGTGGTTTAGGAATAACGATCTGGTTTGAGATTTGCGGGGGCATGACAGTCCTCCCCTCCCAAATTTAATTTTAGATTTGGATGATCAAATATGTCAGCTCCTTCCCATGTTGCATCTTTGGTGGGTAGACCCTTCCATTGATAAGGTATTCCTCAATTGTTTTGTTTCTTAGTCTTTTCTCTTGCACATTAAGGATAGTCTCTAGTTCCAAGTGCCTTCATTATCAAGTGGTGGCAATTCCGGGCATGGGATGTCATGTTTCCCTAACACCCTTTTAAGGTGAGATACGTGAAATACATTGTGAATCCTACTATTTATGGGGAGTTCCAACTCATAGGCCACTTATCGTATCCTTTTCAATATTTTATATGGCCCATAGAATTGAGGCTTAAGTTTTTCTGCTCCACTGGCTTTGATTGATGACTGTTTGTAGGGATGCAACCTCAAAAAGACCAAATCTCCAACCTCAAATGTCCGTTTAGTTCTCTTCTTGTTTGCATGCATCTTTTGCTGGTTTTGTGCTTCGTGGAGGTTGTCCTTAAGCGCGTTCATGCTATCCATATTCTGTTGTATGAAATCCCTAGCTCCCGACACATGACTTTTTGAAAGAATTAAGTCTTCGAATGATGTGGCGGTGTATTCATATAATGCTTGAAAGGGGCTCATCCCTATAGACATATGATGGATGGTATTATTTATATTTTGTAAGGCTTGGGCTGTTTGCTCCATGAAGGTTCTAAATTTGTTTTCCATTTGTTCCTTTCTTCTTTGGTCTTGGTTGTGGTTGTTTTGGGCTATTCTCTTTTTCTTTCTCTCTAAGGCTTTCAAGGTTCTTTGGCTAACCATCAACTATTTTTCCCCTCAGGCTGGCAGAATCCTGCTCTGATACCAATTGTAATGTCCCCTAATTGGGAGTGCCCTCAATTTTCCCTAATTTTCTTAATTTAAATAACAATGGGGTTAGAGAATATCTTTCCTTTGATTGAAGCCTTGCACACAGGTTAGAACCATTTACCATAATCAAATTGATTAGCAGATTATAGTCATTTATCACAGTAATACTATTTAGCAGATTACCATAATTAGATACTAATAAACTCATGGCCAATCATTAATTCAATCACAAAGTATTTTAACATCCTTGGAGGGTTCAATCATAGGAGAGTATGGGAGAACGTGACTTGATGGGGTGCCTAGGACCCTTTTACCCTAGGCCCAAGAGTGGATATACCATCCCTCTTGGCCTCATGTGGCCCATGCCATCCATATGAGGTGATCTACCTAGGAGGTGTCTTTTCCATTATCCCCTCATCTTGCCAACCATTTCCCTCTCCCTATGAATTGACCTCTTGTGCTGATTCTCCATGATGGAGGAGTGAGATTACAATGGGTTCCCTGAAAATGCCATCTCTCCTAAGCCCAAAGGCAGCATCCTCTGTACCTCCTTGGCGTCATGGGGCTCATCTGGTCCCCATCTAAGGTAGCGTACCTAGGAGAGTGCCCCGACACCATTCCCCTCTTGTAATCTCAGTTCCTTCTATCATGGCTAAACATTCAAGGCATATGACAAACAAATATTAATCACATTTACTGATATGACAATAGCAACAATATATCATTAGTAACTGGGATGTCTAATTAAATAATCACAGCCATTGATATTAAATCGTGCTGCAACATATGACTGTAAATCAGGTCTCATACCACCAGTTCAGGTAACTGGACCGCTGTACGAATAATAATTAATGATTATTTCTGATTTAGGAAATGCAGACCTCAATTCCTTATATCTGATTCAATGATTGCTGTCTTGTTTATTGGTTTCCAGACTGAATCTGCTTCCTTCCAATTGCTTGTTCTTTTCATTGAAATGCTTTGCCTTTTATACTTATGTTGGGTGGATGGTCATGTCCCTTCAATAGGGCTTGTCTCTTGTTTGATTGCCTTAACCATTCATAACTATCTGATTAAAGGATAATTAATCTATATTAATATTATCCTTTAATAATTTGATTTCCTTTATTATTTCCCCTTGTTGATTTCTTTTATTATTTTTCCTTGTCGCTATTGGTGAGGATCGATCTGTATTCAATCTTTTGCCATAATGCCATGTCTCATTTGTACTGGTCAGTCTAAATGATTAGTGTCTTCTTAATCAATTTCTATGCATGATTGAGTGGTTTAAGAATAATGATCTGGTTTGAGATTTGCGGGGGGCATGACATAGGTCTTTAGCTGCTTCATAGGTTTGCAAAATTGATTTAATTTTTTGCTTCTTGGAGGGGAGATTCATGGGTAACAGTGCAGTGATATCAGCAAATTGGAGAAGTGTCTGAGAGGATGATGAGGGAGCTTCTAGACGAGCTGGGGCTTGGCATGTGCTGGTGGAAATGCCTGTTCAAAAACTTCAACCAATAATCATGAGTAGATAAGGTAAGAAATGATTCTCTTGTCGTAGATCACAAATATGGCTGAAAAGATTGGTTGGAGAGTTGTTAACAATAGTTTAGATTCTAGCCATTAAAATGCAGCTCTGGATGCATTCTACCTGAGATGTTTGAAAAATAAAGTGATCTAGGGCTTTACATATGACATCACAATTCCTAAGATTTAAGGCTCTTGACATATTAAGTTCTACAAGCACCGAGCAAATAGTTTTGTCTGTGATGTCTATGCCTTAAATTTTCATGACATCTGATGAAACCTGCCCATGGTGTTCAATTCAATTGCCACTTAAGTTCTTAGGAAGCATAAGATGGTAGAGATTAATTTATCAGAGGGGTTTATGGCAGTGACGGGTTTCTTCCTTGACTCCAGACAGATCTTTCTTAATGATTAATAACATTGAAAATAGCTACAGGAAATATGTCAGGCCAAGTAGATTTGTCTGATGGGAATTAGAACTGCATCTTTGAGTTCTCTTTGGAATTTAGTGCAGTAAGAGATATGTCATGGAAGTCTATCACAAGCTACACAATATTTTAAAGGAGCTTGGACCAGGTGAATCTCACACATAATATGTCTCTGAAACTAAGCTACCAAAGTATTTCAAGCCATCTGAAACCATTGTTGAAACCTAAGTTGTCAGTTCTAATTCAAGTTCGTGCATACAAAAAACATATAAAAATCATATATATATAAACTTGAATGTCATTTAAAACATAAATATTATAAAATATTCATTGTTCAAAATTCAATACTAAAAAAATAATGTCAAGTTCGACAATCAAGTTTCAGTGTCATATTTTATATATTTGCAGACTAAAAGCAGGAATTAAGTTTAGAATATCTCATAGCAATATATAATAAAATTTTAACAAAACTACCACAAACTTGAATGTCATTTAAAACATAAATATTATAAAATATTCATTGTGCAGACTTCAATATTAAAATAATGATTTCGAGTTCAACAATCAAGTTTCAGCATCATATGGGTCTTCAAAGACATCATCATCATTTGATGTTTCGGTATTGATATTTTTGAATTTTTTGAAAATGTTTGATGAAATGCATAAACCCTATCATTCTCTAACCACCCAGATCACAATGTAGGTGAGGTGAGAGCATAGGTGGTTGGGACACTAACTAACTGGTGGCAAGCTACAGAGTTCTACAATATATGCTTGTGAAAAATTTAAATGATTAACCATGTCTTGGCAGCATAGCCATCCAAACTTTCAAAGTCAAGCTATATGGGGAAGAACTGCATAGAAGATTACAATATGAATCATAAAGCAATGAAATGTACATCTATTTTCAATTCTAGGAATTTTCACAAACATTTGACCAACAATTTGAAAGTAGACATTTCATCAAATAGTTGGAATGTAAACTGAAAACACATAAAATAAATATCTGGAATCAGAAGCAAGGCCAATGACGATGTAGCAATCGATATTAACTTCAATGTTGATCTCATCTATCCAACAATCCTGGAAACTCATCTAATTGACATAGTTGAATAACCATTCATATAGAATCATTGATTTATCTCTAGGAATGAGTTTTCTGATTTGAACCAATCGGATCAACACCAAAAATTGGATTGATGACAACTTATCACCACTATTGTAATAGCTGGAATAAACTTACAACGTGGTGAAAATCTCCATCAATGATCATAACAAATTAGATGATTGTCTGATAAAGCAACTTATATATAGCTGTGATCAAATATAATGCTGCAATCACTTTCCAAAATGGTACAAAAGTAAGAGCAAAACCAAACAAATCTCAAAAGGCTACGATTCCTTTTCATAAGGAACAGCTGCAGCTGCAACCGAAGGGGGAATTAATATAAAACACTGAATGCTTTAAAAGAATGCACTGGGACCCACAAAAAAATGCCTTCAACTAATAATATTAACAGTAGACAGAGTCAGACCAAAATCAGACCCTTGTCTCCCAATTTTAGTGCAGCAAAGTGGAGAAACCATATGAACTGTGGGTAGGCTGCAAGGCTCACTAATAAATTAATATTAACACATATACTCCCTGTCATTCCTTTTTCAGCTGGTAGCAAGTTTAATCATTTTCTTATAGGTTGAGATAAAGGAATTATGGCGGGACCCTCAAAATTATAAATTTCTGGCAAAGTAGTACGGCAGCTTCTGAGACGGGGATATCAGCAAATATTATTGATCTTTTGAGTATCTTTGAAGATACGCTTCCTTTTCAATTAGTATGACAAACCCACCATTGAAGAGTGGTGATTAGAATTAATTTAATAAAGCACTCCCAGATTGTACGGCTCAAAAATCAAACCATAAACCAATAACTTTCTTCAAATAGTATTATTCAACTCCTAATCCAATAACATCTAGAATATTATTAAAATGATTTTCACCATCACATACAGATAATCTGGAAAATAACACTAGAACTCACAAAACTAATAGTCACACAACTGAGTGGAAACCTTGCAAACTAAACTTCCACAAACCAACTGAAATTCAGAATTTTTTCAATAAGCTCCTGAAACAGTCTTTTCACACAAATGTATTCCCTAGGTGGAGTTGCCATTGTTGGATAAGAGGGTTTTTGTTCCCAAATCCAATTGAAATGTAAGATGCCTGGTCTAATTTCACAGAAACAGTAAACCCCAACACTGATTTCCAGGATGCCAATGACACTATGATATATCAAATACCAGACAGAAACTAGGAAGTGTAATTTTTCCAGAAATAACACTCCAATGCAAAGTCCGCCAAGTTTATTAATATTGAACTGAATGTACAGAATTTATGAAAGCAATCCCAACTCAGTTCAATAATATAGGGCACAGAAATAACTAGCAAGTCTCTGATTACAGCAATATATCCAAAATACGGTAGGTTCAGAATACCGATCCAAGGAAAACTCCAATCTCCTGTCCACTGCTCAACTAGTGTTTTTTATAGATAGCAAAGGATGGACAATCGGCTGGCACAGAATTCTCCCTCGATGCAATTATGCAGCGTAGCTCCGCCCAGGACTAGTGATCTATGACTGCCGATATAAACAAAGCATGCCCGTGCTGAATCTTCTATTAATGTGCGACTAAGAGGAGTGTTCCACGTCCCACGTCCTCACTAGCTTCAATGACTGATGACTTTACTTCCCTGAAATGTTCATATTCTCCAAGTCGTAGTGGAAGTACCAATCGAGAGGCTCTATTGAGTGACGCCAATTGATAGCAAGCACCGTAGCTGAAGAATGGATGGCGAGTGATGTTGCTCGATCCTGGGTGTGAAGTCGTGCGTCGCTATATCAATGGATGTCATTGCTAATTAAATATATGATGGATTGGTCTCAAAGGATGTTCCTGGATGAATGACTTAAGGAGCCCGTGATGAATCTCAAGTAGTGCCCGTCAAGTCTCCTGAAGAAGTTCGCTAAGTAATACAATAGAGTCCACTTCCGTGATGTGAATAGATGCTGGGATGGCACACTAAAAGCTTTTGTTCAATATCAAACTCCCTGGGAATAATCACGCTAGATCAGGATGCGTGGCCAGAGCCAGAGCTCGGCCACGATGGTTTATAATCGCTTCACCGCCTCCAACCGAACTTGTCAAGGACGCACAAAAAGATAAGAACACAAAGGCGGAATGGAGTGGATGTCGGAAGTGGTGAACAAAGACACAAAGCCACTGGCAACGACTACGTCCTACTAGGCTGAGACTAGCTATGCGGTCAATCACTGTGTCTTCATTCGATGATCTCCAAAATGCCCAACATCCACCATAAATAGTTGCTAACAAGGAGATGTCGGCCAAAAAACATTATTCCAATATTAAATTGCGTGCCTTCAAAGGTCGGCCCAGATAAAATACGATTTATTTAAATTTAAATGTTATTTTAACAATAATTTAAATTTATTATTTATTAATTATTTAATATTATATTATTATTATTTAATATTATATTATTATTATTTAATAGTGTTTAAAAACACTTTTATTCCCTCCAAAGTTGGTTTGAATTTAAGCGGGGACATGACATGAAAACTGAGAGGGTTTTCATCCTTTGGCCAAAAGTTGAACACTAGATGCTCAAGCTTAGGAAAGGAATATTTTGGCAACAAACAATGAATTCTTTTTTCCTCAAGCGCAACTCCTTTTATTTTCCCTTGTTTGCTATTTTTACCCCTCCAAAAGAAGTTTCTAGAATTTCTTTTACTGTCAATTTTAATATTTCAATTTGTCCCCCTTGTCCTATTGATAATTTTGACATCATTTTAGGCCCTTTTTATAAAAAGCACTTTATAAAATCACTTTGATATACTTTATAATTTTTATTTTTGGATTCGTTTTGATATACTTTATAATTTAATAATAAAATAGAACTTGCTTTTTTATAATATTAAAGTTACTTTTTGGGCAACTTAAATTAAATTATTAAGTTGTTTTCTTAGTTTTAAAAAAGGGACATGGCAATGTACACTAAGTCCTTCACCTTTTTTAAGATCAACTGGTTGCAATTTATTGAGTGGATGGAGTATGTGCTCCAATTTGGCGATGTCTATGCAGCCCACAAAATGGGCTTGATTTGACAATTTGATGGCATTTATTAATTAATTAAAAATAGGGAATACATTGCGGGCTTTATCTTTAATTAATTAATAAATGCCATCAAATTGTCAAATCAAGCTCATTTCGTTGGCTGCATAGCCAATTCGCCCCAATTTTGCTTAGATGTAGACATACTAGCAACCTATTGAAACAAAGTTTGAGAGTTATAAAATTTAAAATTAAAATGAAATTTAGAACTTGCAAATATTTTTGTCTTTAGTTATTTTTTTTATAAAACTTATTTGTGATAAAACTTTGATTGCAAGGGGCTGCAGGTGTTGGAATTGTTGGCCATGGAGTACCAACAATAGTGAGAATCCTTCTTGAATTTGTCATGGAGAGCTTCAATACTTTGACCATTGGAGTGTACAAGATCAATGAACTCACTTGTGACTATGTCTTGCAAATTAGGATTACAGAAGAGTTTACGAAATGTTGCCTTGTACCTTTTGGTAACTTCAAAATCTCTATATTGGGCAATCCTTGTTGACATAGAAAGAACTTGAGTACTATATTATTTTGGACTCAATGTGATAAAAATGTGTAGTTATTGTGTTCAATCTCTCTTCAATAATTGTGTGCACCTATATAAAGAAAGTTCCTTTAGGATCTTGCTTTTTCTTATTTATGATTTTTTTCATATTCTCAATCATTGAGTAGGTGCTATCATATCTTTCTTCCAAACAAGACTTGTCTATGTTAGTATAATGGATCATACTCAAAATGGGCTGGATGAAACTAACGAGATACTCCACAAAATCCCATAAAGAGTCATTTAGGATCATCTGCTTACTATTTGTTTCCCTTTCAATGGTGGCTTGCCTCTATATGGACCAAGTTTGGCTAATGACCATGTTAGAAAGTGCCTCCTAAATCACAAGTTGTCTCAAGATGGTTGTGTTGGAGGAAAAACAAGTCTTAGCAATACAAATAAAATAATTAAAAACAAATTCAAAAATTAAATTTCTATGTAACTAAAGTGAAACATAAAATTTTATATTGTTTCACTTACTTCAGCAGCTCTAATTTGAAAAGTGATATGAGTATGCCCTACGACTTGCGGTGGTTGGTGATGAACATTCAAATCTCTTTGGCATATTCATACGCTTTTTTGATCCAATCAACATTGTTGCCAATCTTTTGTAGCATAAGGTTGAGGGAGTGGACAACACAAGGTGTCCAAAAGATATTTGAATAATGATCTTTAACCAACAAACCAACCACTCCACAATTCTTTGCATTTTCATTATGATTTGAAGAATGTTACAAGGCTCCATTTCCTCAATGGCTGTGATGAGTATGTTAACAATAAATTGGCCATTCTTCACCTCCCCCTTACAATCCATGTCTCTAAAAAACATCGCCCCTTCAGGGGACACTACAATTACATTGATCAATGTTTAGTTTGTAACATCCTTCCATTATTATCAGAAATAATAGATACCCCTGTCTTAGCCCATGAATCTCTTATGGGCTTCAATGAATCTTCTACAAGTTTGACCTATTTTTCCAATAAGATGCCACACATTGTTTCATAACTTGGGCTCTTGTATTCTTTTGTGGAGCCTTATTGATTTTTCTCACCATTTCTTGCCAATATAGGGAACATACAACATTGAAAGCCAATCCATTTGCATAGATACATCTTAATATTTGTTAATTGTCAATCTCTCGAGCCTCATTTTGAAATGCTATGTCCAATGCCCCTTTGGTCTCTTATTTCTAAGGGGTTGTTCTTGAAGGGTGGTTGAAAGTGGATGGCTCTCTACCACAACACTAGGATTATATGGGGGTAGAGGGGGCTTCATTACTTGAGTTTTTTTTTTTTTTTGCTAAACAATGATTTGTTGTACAACCTTTTGCTTCATGTGCTTGCTTTTGCTCATGAATATATGCTACCACTTATTTTGATGGCACATGCACACCATTCTTTCTAGAAAAAAAGTGATACCTCGGGAATGCCACACAAATGGGCTTTCCCCTAACTGTACGAGCTTGAATACTTGACACCACACCTTTTGCAAATTCAAATATACCCCTCACAACTTGGAATTGGTTGTATCATATCAACATATTTCCAAAGAGGATAATTTGGGTCTGTTTTGAAACAGGGTCACACCATGGAGCTAGAACTAGCTGTCATTGTAAATTGTATGGCAACAAGTTTGATAAACAACGCATTCAAACAAAGGAAAACATGTATATGTATCATTGTATACATACATATAACCTAATTCATTTAATATTTTAAACATATTGATATGGTCATAGTAGAATGAGAAAAAGAAGTCACAAACAAAAAACGAGAGTTCATTTGCAGAAAATTTTTTTTTATCTTTTGCAAAAAATCTTCTTCTGTGGTCCCCTTGGTAGTGAATGGGCTCTTGCACATGTGAGGGAATATCAATGCAACCGCTTTGGAACTGTCAATGATCAATGTTCAACTCTCTTTGTGTAAAGACAAGCAAGATTGAAAGTTCAGCAAAAAGTAATGGTTTTTGCCTTCTGCAATCAAAATGAGGAAAAGTGAATTTGTTTTTTTTTTAAATGGTTTAGATGACACTTTTAAGGTCAGGGATTTGTTTTTGTCGATCATGGTCAAAGTTGAATATTAAAAATTATTTAAAAAGGAAAAAAAACAGCATGTAAAATAGGATGGGTTCGTTGCAAGTTTGTCATGGTTCATTGTGGTTCCATTTGGGTAAGCCTGGGTTTTTTTGGGACAAACCCACAGTCCATTTCTTGCCCCTTGTAGGAATTTCAGGTGTATTGACTCAAATCATGAATCCAGTTCGAACCAGACCTAGATTTGGGGCAAATACCAGCAAATTGGCAACATATATTGAAACTTTACAGAGGCAAGATCTGGAAGTGGCACTTTGACTATAAAATTAAGATTGCATTGATGACATTGGGGCATTTAAGTTTTTGCACTAATTTGTATACATATTATCTGAGGATATTAAGTAGTTCCTTCCAGCATGACTTTACTAGCCTTTAAATACCAGAATGCCTGAGTAATATTTTTGATTTCATAAGGATATTTTCTGGGATTTGATCTAACTAAATGCATGAGAAGATCAGACAATGATGAGAAGCAGTACCGGGAAGGGTAGAGAGAGCAAGCTTACAATTATCTGCAAGTCAACTGTCTGTTACTTAGAATTTATATATCTGCTCAGCAATTTTGCCCCTTCCTGAGATTACTTGAATTAAACAATACTGTTTTTGGCTGAAATTGGGAGAGCTATTTTGCAAAGTTTTCTGTTGTATATTCTTTAAAGTCTAGTGCCACTGTGCTTTTGGAGGATATCAGACATTGTTTAAGTCACGACCTATGATAAGCAAGGAATTTTCAAGTAACTGTTAACAATGATGTGGTTGCCAAGCAAGAAAGTTTGGATGCAAGATCATGGTTATCAGAAGACTGTAGATAGAAAGGCCGGTTAACTGAATGTTGCACTCACATTCATTTATGGCTTGACATGTTGTTTATATGTCATATGTAGTTATTTCTTTTATACTTAGAGGGAAAATTATGTAGTTTGCTGTCTAGAATTTGTTTTATTGATGGCTTTAACATACCATACTACGGATTCACATGATTACTTCTTTTCCAATTTGATTGCAGGAAGCATTTGGCTGATACCTTGACATGCACAAGCTTTACAATGAATATGTTAATTCAAAGTTTGGACAACTTATTGATTATTCTGCATTTCTCGAAGAGTTTCCAAAAACACATAATGTTGCTTGTAATCACAAGTTGACGAGGTGAAGCTTGACTGTTTAATTTTTTGAATAAACTAATTATTGTCAGAATCATTTAGTATTGTCCTTCTGAAAGCTTCTAACTGCCCTTTATTTACAGCAATCTTTGATGGAAATTATTTAGTTACTAATACATCAATCCTTTGTGTGTTGCAGACAATACAAGGATTATTTAACACATTTGTTAGACTATTTCATATATTTTTTCTAGCGAACACAACCTTTGCAAGATCTGGACAAAATATTCTCGAAGGTTTGTGTGATGTATTGGGTTCTAGAATTTACTGTTTAGAATGGACATCTATACTTTGTTCAGTTTCTTTTTATGTCATCTATCATAACTTTGGATATATGGAATTAGTGAGATCAGTAAATCAGTTGCACATATAGGAAGCATAAGACAGCAGATGTTATGCCCTTCCTTCTGTCAATTAGTGGCCATTTGTAATGAAGTTGCTAGAATTTATTTGGCAGGTTGAAGCAGAATTTGAGGAACGTTGGGCAGGTGGTACTGTGCATGGATGGGAGGATAAAGGATTAGGAAATGGAGAGCCTTCAACACTACAAGAGTCCATTGACTTGGATTATTATAGTTCTGTGGATGAACTGGCTGAGCTGGGTCCAGAAAGATTGAAACAGGTTGCTGATCTGTCATCTCACATAAGTTTTACCATTGTGTTGGCTGCCTAACCTGTTGTTTGAAATCACTCAAGAGAATGCTTAACCTGTATTTATGATTGATTTATATAAGTAACTATAAAAGCATTCTGTATTATTAAATGAAGATCTATAGAAAAGTTGAAGCCTTATTTTCTTGAAGAACAAGAACATGAATAAAATGAAAGACTAAAACAAACTGTACTTTTGGCGTCAAATAATATTTTCATTTATTAATATGACCAGTGTTCCCTATGCTAAGGCCTAGAGGCCTTTTGATAGTTACTTTCTCTTTGTGTTTAAAATATGGAAAACGTTACATCCCAAATTGTGACGTTACTATTTACCGTTACTTGATAGGGTAAATGTGAATGTAATGTGAATTCTGGAGATAAATTAATGATGCTTGTACCTTGTTTTCAATATGAATGTGTTCTATTTAATGATTGTCTCATTTGATTATTACTTCTATTGATGTAATCCTTGATGAATGTTGCATGCAAGTTGTTGAATAATGTTTACTCTAACTTTTGAGATGATTCATGTATACTGCTTTTGTTGTGAACATATGACTTCCGTTATCATGTCATTGTATGTAGGTATGTGAACCATTCCTCCAAGCAAAGGAGAAATATCACTCGGGAGAGGAGCTTGGTCGGGTAAATAGTAACGAGAACCATTTGAGCATACACACACATCCCTTAGACTGAGTAAGCTAAGTCAGTTTGTTTGAGTTATGGGTAAGTCATCCATTGGCTTGTATGTTGGCATTAGGAGTCGTGTCTACTTCTGAGTGCATGTATAAGTGATGTTTATTTGTGTTTCTGACTTACTATACAATGATCATTGTGAGGATAACGTAAATGGTTGTATGTGGATATTAATAATATTATATTATTATTGCCTGATGACTTTACATATATATATATATATATATTTATATATCGGGTATATGTTGACTGGCTCACGATATAACTATATATATATATATATATATTAAGGATTATATATAATATTATTATAGTTATATTAAAATATATATTTATATAATAAAATATATAATGGAATTATATTTTATTTAATTTCTCAATTTATGAAAAACAAATTATTTTCTAAATTGATCTCCACTTTGGAAATTAACTTATTTCCTAAGTTTAATATTACAAATCTCTTAAAGTGGAAAATAGATTATATTTCACTTGGAGTAAATATTAAAGTCCAAACTATGGAAAATCAATGAATATCTTTCAGCCGAATCTTTGTGAATCGGGCTATTCTCATTTGGATAAATTTAAATGATTAAAACAAGGGAAATTGAAATATTTCCCTATTACTTGGGAATGTAATTGTTTAAACTTTTGAAAAGCAAAATATTTGCTTTCAAACTATTGAAAAAGCTTCATACGTGAAAATGTATGGCGCTGGAAAAACACGTGCCTATGAATTGCGCTTTGCCTAGGAGAAGAAATCAACACAGTTGAGAAATAGGGGCGACACAGCCTGAGAAGGGATTAGGTGTTTTGAGTTTAGCCATGACCATTTCTTCATCTTTCAATTCTGATATATCTATTTCTTTGTGTTTGTTGTGTGTGCAAAAGTTGAAGGTTATTTACTGAAAAACAATTTAGTTTGTAGGGGAAAAGAGTTGTTAAGAGAAATGTTTACTTAATTGTGCATAAGAAGTGAATTTATGTGGAGGCTTAAAATGCATATTAGTGTGAAATTGCATATTTTGTATGGTCTCCATATAAGGAGAATACGATGGTAATAGCTAATATTTACTAGGTTCGAAATGAAGCAAAGTCAAGTAAGGTCTTTTCGGCTTAAGTTATTAGGTTAACTGTGGTAAGCTAAATACTCCTAGGATAAGGATTTCTTGATTAGGAGGAATTGTATAAGACACTTGTAAACTGTTTCATTTCTAAGTAGATAGGTTGTTGTAGGTAGTCTGGGGTGATTGATTACCCATTGAATGGCATAAGCCTATGCGTAGTGTAAGATAGTCTTAAGTCAAATCAGCCTTGAGTAGTGTTTATGATAGATGACCTTCATTCGAAGTACTAAATACTTTGGCCAAAGTAGTGAAATGTATGACTTCCACTTAGGTGTGAGATAGTTGAGACTACATTGTCAGTTCATTGTGATCCTTGTACTAGTTCAAGATTGTGAAATAGCAAGGTTATAGTTATGTAGGATACAACACTATGCTCAATTGGTAATCGTTAATGGATACCCTATCAATCTGTTCGTTTGAAGGGAGGGCCATCTATTGAATAATGGATGTGCGGGGGACCGCATTATAAGTCCGTGGTTGGCAGAAAAGCGCCCGAGTGATGTTTCTCCTCCATAGCAAGCGGCTGATGTACCAAGATTTGAAAGGAAAGGAACTTGGACCTTCTTACTACTATTTGTTCAAAAGCTCTTGAGCTATGTATGTAATTGTATTACTTTTGTACTCTAATTTATATTTGCAATGAAGATGGAATTCATGTGGAAATATATTGTAACTTGTATGCATTTATCAATGAAGGAAGGAAAGATTTTATTGTAATGCTTTTGTTACTTGTTACCTTTATATATTTGGAGTAAAATTGAATTTTTTTTAATTTACACAAGGGATAGGTCGTTACAATTTTTTTTGATTTTCCCCGCCTCATTTATAGGAAACACAACTAACATTAAAGTAGAGTTTATTACAAAGCTAATGAAAATTCAAGACACTCAACACATAAGGCCCAAAGAGTTTTTGACATCTTACCATTTTGATAACAATTTTATAGCTAGCTGTTGAAGTGTCTCAGGTCCTTACACTGTGGCTTCTTTGGAAATTTGTGTTTTCATTATATTGTAACTTGTATGCATTTATCAATGAAGAAAGGAAAGATTTTATTGTAATGCTTTTGTTACTTGTTACCTTTATATATTTGGAGTAAAATTGAAAAAAAAAAAATTTACGCAAGGGATAGGTCGTTATAAAAATATTTGATTTACCCCGCCTCATTTATAGGAAACACAGCTAACATTAAAGTAGAGTTTATTACAAAGCTAATGAAAATTCAAGACACTCAACACTTAAGGCCCAAAGAGTTTTTGACATCTTACCATTTTGATAACAATTATATAGCTAGGTGTTGAAGTGTCTCGAGTCCTTACATTGTGGCTTCTTTGGAAATTTGTGTTTTCATTATCATGTATGCAGTAGGGACCTTGTTCTCAACTTGTCTCTGATTGCCAAATGCTGAAATGTTCTTAGAGAAGGTTGACGTGCCCTTTGATCTCCCAAGGGTTTCAACTTGGCAATTTTACATTTTGTCCAATCACCCTCTTAAGCAAGACCTGTTAAAGCCTTAAAGGCACTATGTATATGATTTATATATTTATTATTAGCCAGAGCCCCTCAAGGCAGTTCAATTATAAATGCAAGTTTTCTTACTTGTGCTAAAAGCTTCCAAGTTATATATCTTGGCTTAAGTTTCTCTTTTCCTTATCCTAGGATTATTTTAATTTTTTTTTGTGAATGAAGTTGTCATCTGAAGAAGATTCAATCATCTTCTTTGAATAGCTACTCATGCAAGTGCTGATCCTTCTGGGTTTTCTTCTTGTTTAATGTTAATTTGAGGTTTCCTCTATGTCTGTTGCTTCTCCTGTATAAAATTAGAATCTTGTGGCACTTTATGTCATTTTGAACAGTTCCATGTTTTCAAAGTGTCAAAGTTGAACGGATTATCATAAAAATTAGCATTTCTAATCAACTCACCAGATAAGGCCATATTTTAGTGAGAAGGTAAGCGTGCCATATCAGGCGAACAAACTTACAAGAACATAATGGCCATTCGACTTAGCTGAACTTTGTATTCTGGTAACTGTCTTCACATAGTCATTCTCACTATAAGGTCTACATGATTTTTTGTAGCTACTTTCCCTTTGTGTTTAACATGTTCTTTTGCATGTGTGATAATCTTGAGTTCTTAAAACCTAACATGGAATTACACCTTATTTTACAAAATTAGTCCTCTCATGTTCTTTTCCTTGTGTGATAATCTTGAATTTTTGAAAACTAACAAAAAACTACACTTTATTTTACCAAATGAATGTTAATTGACAGAAATTTTTAAAGACTAAAAAATCTTTAACCTGAATGATCCGAAACTTGGTATAGTTGTTCAGTTCTAGTAGGTCTTGAAGACAAGTCACTGGGGAACCATGGAAGTTCACGTGCAGCAATGCTGGAAGTGTTCTGGTTTCACTCTAAATGATACAAGAGCTTTTGCAACACCATTTCTGATCTTGTGCAGTTCTTTCTACTGCTGGAATTTCTTTTGTTGGGGTCCTAATAACACCTGCATCAATGCTGCAAGTTGGTTGAATGGCTAGGTGAAATGGATGTTGAGTTGGACACTTGGGGAGTTGGTTTTGAGGATGGTCAGGAACATCATCATTGTTGTTGGAATCAATATGTACAAGTTAGCACAAACTGAAAAAAGCATCTTGGTGCATCACTAGAAGTTGAAGGGATAGTTTTGAAATGCTCAATGACCATCCGTTTCCTGTCTTGGCTTAGATGAGGAAGGGATATAGTGTGGAAAATGTATGTAAACAAAGGAATGTATGTATGATTTTTGATGGACATAGGAACGTCTTATGGGTGAAGGAGTTTGCAAAACTGTTGAAAGAACTCCAATTAACCATGTTGGTGATGTAAATTTCTATGTACTGATAACAAGTAGTGATGATATGCTAGCAGAATACTCTTCCTAGAGTTTTTCACCTGTTTGAAGAGTTTTCTGTAGTAGTATTTGCCATTTGGTGTCATGTTCTTGTCGTGGTGCATGGCCTACTTCCTTGGTATTACTTAATTCCTTATTGTTTTCTAAACATTTAAAGTAGAGGATAGCGATTGGTGAGAGCTGTTTGTTAAGAGCTGGCATAGAAAATCTATGTTTGCTGCACCCTAGGGTTTAAAATCTAGTGTTTATGGATAAGTGGTATTAGGGCAGCTTGTTGTTGGGAGCTAAGCAGGTTGTGCGAGTCTTATGCTGCTACAAGGTTAACTGGTATTGGTGATTAAAACCCATACGAAATTGAGACTAGAACAAGGGAGTGGATGAGAGCTATAAGAGTTATGGCTAGAGAAGAAGAGAATGCCGAATTCTCTTGTAGGAAACTAGAGGAAGATGTGGCAAGAATCTCCAACACTATAGAGAAGATAGATTGGATTGAGAACTTCATGGAAACATTAGCTGAGAATTTTGGAATGATTAAGGTCATAGAGGATGAAGTTTGGAATGACTAAGGCTATACAGGATGAAGGTGAACCAAACAAGACTGAAACTAACGATGCTACTTTTGGCAATGTCAAGGACAAAGTGCATAGGAGTATATATGCAAATACCAGAATGAGCAGTTCAAGTGGGTAAGGATGTCATGGAGAAAGAGGTGTTGATGAGTTATAGCAGCAGTGAGGCTAAAAATCTAGAGATAAAGACAAGGGAAAATTGAAGAAAAGTAACAATACAATTGTCGAAAAGGACAAAGGCAAAGGTAAAGTCAAATCTGATTCTTCCCACTATGATAAGGATGGCACATGGAAGGGAAGTGCTGGATTTGTATTGAGATTTGGCACCCTGATGGAGGAAAAAAAGGATTCCAATGCCATTTTGATGAACAAGGGTAAAGAGATAATATGAAGATTCCAATTCATGTGATAGAATCTCTTGTGTTGTGTATAAAGAGGCATGTGTAGTGGGTGAAAGTTTCAATTAAAAGAAGAAAAGGAGCTGACAGAGTTTTTCCATATCAAGGTATGCTCCTCATCAAGGAGAAGAAGGTAGATTCGCTTTTTGATGTTTGTTCTTAAGCCAATTTGATTTCTCAAAAGATTGTAAATGAGTTGGAGTTGCAAGTGGTGGATCACTCTCAGCCTTATGCTCTTGGTTGGCTTAAAGTTGGAGTAGAGATCATGGTTTAGAAACAATGCAAAGTCAAGTTCTCCAATGGGTCTGGATACAAGGACAAATTGCAAGCAGATGCAGTTCCACTCGATGTTTGTGTAGTGATCTATGCTAGTCCATACCTGTACATAAGGGATGCTACATATTGGAGGAGGCCTAATCAATATAGGGTGGTCCTAAATGGGGTGCCATCTGCATTGAACATAGTGGAGAGAAAGGTAAAGATCACCATGGTGAGTGCTTCACATGTCATGTTTGATTAATGCTAGTGGCAAATTTGCATTGCTAATGTTGAGAGGCAAAGGAGAACAAGATGGGACTGAGCTACAGGGGTTATATGGGCTGCCTACTCATCAAGAACAACGAGGTGTGAATGATTTGGCAAGTAAATTTTCTGAGTAGTTTGTGGAACCCATGGGACTGTCCCCCAAAAGAGCAATTGAGTATGAAATTCAACTGCTACCTGAATGTTTGTTGCCGAACTTGGGCTGTATTGATAAATTGTAATAGAGGCACAAGAGGTCAAAGAGCAGCTCAAGTTACTTTTGGACCAAGGAGTAGTCAAACATAATACATATCCTTGCATATCTTCCCTTGCTGTGGTACTGAAGAGTGGGATATGGTGCATGTGCATTGATTAGAGGGGTTTGAACAAGATATTTGTCAAAAATAGGTATCTGCTGACCTGTATTGAAGATCTATTGGATTAATTGCAGCATGCTAAGTACTTTTAGAATGCTGGACCTAAAATATGGATATCACCGAGTGAGAATCAAAGAAAGGGATGTGCAGAAAATGGTTTTCAAGACATGGCAATGTCTCTTTGAATGATTGGTTCTTCCATTTGGACTGTGTAACACTCCAATCAACTTTATGTGCCTTATGAATGAAGTATTCAGGCCTTTAATTGATTCTTTTGTTATTATTTATTTGGATGACATATTGGTTTTTAGTAGGTTATATGAGGAACCCTTGTCTTATCTTGAAAAGGCATTTGAAATTGTATGGGATAAAAGCATTTGTTGAATAGAAAGAAGTACGAGTATGCCAAAACATCATTGATGTACCTTGGTACATGGTTGGCAATGGAGAAATAAGGATTTATCTACCGAAAGTTGAAGCCATTGTTAATTGGCCAAATCTCATTACCATGAGTGAAACTAGGAGCTTTGTAGGTGCAGCTCAATACTTAAGAAAATTTGTTAAGAACTTTTCATGTATGGCTGCCCCATTGCATGAAGTCATGGGCAAAGGGAAGAAGTTTTATTGGGGTAACAAACAACAATGAGCATTTGAGGAGTTGAAGAGGAAAATAAGTATGGCATCAATTCTAGCACTACCTAACTTGCAAGCAACATTTGAGGTAGAGATGGATGTAGTGATTATGCTATGGGTGCAATGCTTTTTCTTAGGCCTATTTTCCATCATTCAGAGATGTTCAAGGGATACATGTTGAACTCCAACACCGATGATACGATAAAACCAAAAATATTTGATTGCGTTCTTTGTTGCATAATGCTTATCCTTATTCCAATCTATGCTCTCAAGTGATGGTTGGGAACTTGGAGTAGCGTGTGGTACAATATATGAGCCTAATTTACATCCACAAGCTTTAGGCCCACCACTAGCGTTACTATTGCTACTATTGTTCAAAGATCAAGGAAATGGAGGAATTGAAGAAGAAGAGTTACATGAATGGCTCCCATCTTTTCTCTTTGCCTCTTTTTTAAATCTTTGTGTCAGTCAAAGCTCTCAAATTTGCTTTGTACTTCACATGCAACTTTAGGAGGCACAAGTTTACACACTTTAACATCTCAACATGATATTTATGCAAGGTGATATTGCAATCAGGTATTGCCTCTCTCATAAGTCTTTGTCTTGCAATATATGCAAACCAACTCCCCTTTATTTTACCCATAGACGACATGTTTCCAACAAGGGTTCTTTCTAATTGCGGCCGACATTAGAACAATCTATAAATGTGAACTACACTACAATAACAAATCAATGGAAAATAAATTAATAGTTAGTGTTTCTAGTTAAATTAAGATAAAAAACTAGAAAAATAGCTATGGTTTGTTCATAAAAGGAGATAAAACATAGTTATGGTTTGTTGCATGAATTTAAAATGAAAACAACAAATGTAGAAGAAATGAAATTTGGAAAACAAAAACAAAGAAAAGATTCAACATATGAAAATATCTCTTCAAATTTGCTTCAATTTGACGAAGGGGCGCTCCAAATAAATAGTTGGCTCTTCCAAATGCATGATAGGCTCCTTTAGATACACCTAGGGCTGTTACAAACTTGCCCAAATGGTTTTCAATAAATGTTTGCTTGTGTTCCATTGGCAGGTGTTCCCGGTCCTCAAACTGCCATCCCTGTCTCCAATGGTGTTTCGGATATGACAAGATGGCAAGGGATGTCCTCTGGCTGTCCCAAAAAACCAGTGTTCCACGGAGACGCGTCCCCCCCCTTTTTTGTGCCGTCTCCCCGTCCGGGACGTTTCAGAGACTTGGGGACGCCATGGAGACGTCCCTTGGCCGTCCCGCCACCGCCGCCGGGACGTGAGAGACGTCTCTGAGACGGGGGAGACGTCTGGGCGTCTCCGAGACGTCTCAGAGACGTCCAAGCGTCCCTCGAGCGTCTCGGAGACGCCCAGGAGTCTCCCGCGCTGGGACGCATTTTAAAGTGCTTTTTTTTTTAAAATCTTTTATTTTTCTTGAAGTTTGTGCATGGGGCCGAACCCTAAAGGCCTATGGGACCCATCTCAAAGCCTCTAAATGAAATAAAACTCTCAAATTGCTTTCTTTTTTACTCATATATGCATTTGATGTTTTGGAGCAGCTAGGTGAAGAAGAGGAAAACCAGTGAGAAGAGTGAGTGAAAGAGTGAGTTTGAGGTGCTGCAAGTGCAAGAGGGGTGAGAAGGAGAAAGAAGAAGAAGAGGAGGAGCATTCTACACCAATTTTGAAGGATTTTTCAAGCACAAGGTAGGATTTTATGACTGTTTTTCTTAGTTTTTTCAATTTTTTTTTGTTTTGTTTTTCAATTTTTTAGATTCATTTTGAAAATGTAGTTTGATGTTTTTAATGGGCATTGAAATGAAAATCAAAACATGAATATGCATTTGCAGCCACATGTCTATGAAATTATGATTAAAAATTTAATCATAATTTCATATACATGGCTGCAAATGCATATTCATATTCTTCATTTTCATTTCAAGGCTCATTTTTTTTCTTTCATCTTTCCATCAAGATTCATCATGAAATTTTAAAATTTTATTTTCAAATTTGTTAAACAGAAACTAGGCTAAAACTAGGCACTTATAGAATTTATTTGTTTATTGCAGTGTCACAATGAGCTCTCATGACAATGATGACATCAACATGAGTGAGGATGAAGCTCATTCACATAGTGATGTTGATCCTGAATATGAACCTGGGGTTGAGGGGGATGACCATGGGTCCAAACTAGTTCCATGGCAAGTGAAGCAAGTAATGTAAATTGCCCTTCTGCAATATTGGCAAAGTATGCTAGGGGTCCTTTTGATCCCACTTCCCCTCTCAAACAATTTGCAACAAAAGATCTAAGCAGGCAACCGCAAGCAGCAACAGCTGGTGGCACAAGGAGGTGGAAGTGCAACTTTTGTGGTGGTGGGTGGTATGGCAGCATCACTAGAGTTAATGCACACCTCCTTTTCATTAAAGGAAAAGGTGTGGGGATATGTCGTTTTTTATTAAAACCGGAAAACTTGAAATTCAAAATTGAAATAAATAAGTTATGGGGTGTTCCTGATGATACTCCAGTTGCACCTGTGCCTACTACTTTGTCTCAAAGGACACAACTTCAGCATAGCCAGCAACAAAGATCTAGCCATACTTTGCAGACGAGAGT
>VDFB02271358.1:252578936-252734542 GCA_007258455.2 Sequoia sempervirens | reverse complement strand
TATATTGTAACTTGTATGCATTTATCAATGAAGAAAGGAAAGATTTTATTGTAATGCTTTTGTTACTTGTTACCTTTATATATTTGGAGTAAAATTGAAAAAAAAAAAATTTACGCAAGGGATAGGTCGTTATAAAAATATTTGATTTACCCCGCCTCATTTATAGGAAACACAGCTAACATTAAAGTAGAGTTTATTACAAAGCTAATGAAAATTCAAGACACTCAACACTTAAGGCCCAAAGAGTTTTTGACATCTTACCATTTTGATAACAATTATATAGCTAGGTGTTGAAGTGTCTCGAGTCCTTACATTGTGGCTTCTTTGGAAATTTGTGTTTTCATTATCATGTATGCAGTAGGGACCTTGTTCTCAACTTGTCTCTGATTGCCAAATGCTGAAATGTTCTTAGAGAAGGTTGACGTGCCCTTTGATCTCCCAAGGGTTTCAACTTGGCAATTTTACATTTTGTCCAATCACCCTCTTAAGCAAGACCTGTTAAAGCCTTAAAGGCACTATGTATATGATTTATATATTTATTATTAGCCAGAGCCCCTCAAGGCAGTTCAATTATAAATGCAAGTTTTCTTACTTGTGCTAAAAGCTTCCAAGTTATATATCTTGGCTTAAGTTTCTCTTTTCCTTATCCTAGGATTATTTTAATTTTTTTTTGTGAATGAAGTTGTCATCTGAAGAAGATTCAATCATCTTCTTTGAATAGCTACTCATGCAAGTGCTGATCCTTCTGGGTTTTCTTCTTGTTTAATGTTAATTTGAGGTTTCCTCTATGTCTGTTGCTTCTCCTGTATAAAATTAGAATCTTGTGGCACTTTATGTCATTTTGAACAGTTCCATGTTTTCAAAGTGTCAAAGTTGAACGGATTATCATAAAAATTAGCATTTCTAATCAACTCACCAGATAAGGCCATATTTTAGTGAGAAGGTAAGCGTGCCATATCAGGCGAACAAACTTACAAGAACATAATGGCCATTCGACTTAGCTGAACTTTGTATTCTGGTAACTGTCTTCACATAGTCATTCTCACTATAAGGTCTACATGATTTTTTGTAGCTACTTTCCCTTTGTGTTTAACATGTTCTTTTGCATGTGTGATAATCTTGAGTTCTTAAAACCTAACATGGAATTACACCTTATTTTACAAAATTAGTCCTCTCATGTTCTTTTCCTTGTGTGATAATCTTGAATTTTTGAAAACTAACAAAAAACTACACTTTATTTTACCAAATGAATGTTAATTGACAGAAATTTTTAAAGACTAAAAAATCTTTAACCTGAATGATCCGAAACTTGGTATAGTTGTTCAGTTCTAGTAGGTCTTGAAGACAAGTCACTGGGGAACCATGGAAGTTCACGTGCAGCAATGCTGGAAGTGTTCTGGTTTCACTCTAAATGATACAAGAGCTTTTGCAACACCATTTCTGATCTTGTGCAGTTCTTTCTACTGCTGGAATTTCTTTTGTTGGGGTCCTAATAACACCTGCATCAATGCTGCAAGTTGGTTGAATGGCTAGGTGAAATGGATGTTGAGTTGGACACTTGGGGAGTTGGTTTTGAGGATGGTCAGGAACATCATCATTGTTGTTGGAATCAATATGTACAAGTTAGCACAAACTGAAAAAAGCATCTTGGTGCATCACTAGAAGTTGAAGGGATAGTTTTGAAATGCTCAATGACCATCCGTTTCCTGTCTTGGCTTAGATGAGGAAGGGATATAGTGTGGAAAATGTATGTAAACAAAGGAATGTATGTATGATTTTTGATGGACATAGGAACGTCTTATGGGTGAAGGAGTTTGCAAAACTGTTGAAAGAACTCCAATTAACCATGTTGGTGATGTAAATTTCTATGTACTGATAACAAGTAGTGATGATATGCTAGCAGAATACTCTTCCTAGAGTTTTTCACCTGTTTGAAGAGTTTTCTGTAGTAGTATTTGCCATTTGGTGTCATGTTCTTGTCGTGGTGCATGGCCTACTTCCTTGGTATTACTTAATTCCTTATTGTTTTCTAAACATTTAAAGTAGAGGATAGCGATTGGTGAGAGCTGTTTGTTAAGAGCTGGCATAGAAAATCTATGTTTGCTGCACCCTAGGGTTTAAAATCTAGTGTTTATGGATAAGTGGTATTAGGGCAGCTTGTTGTTGGGAGCTAAGCAGGTTGTGCGAGTCTTATGCTGCTACAAGGTTAACTGGTATTGGTGATTAAAACCCATACGAAATTGAGACTAGAACAAGGGAGTGGATGAGAGCTATAAGAGTTATGGCTAGAGAAGAAGAGAATGCCGAATTCTCTTGTAGGAAACTAGAGGAAGATGTGGCAAGAATCTCCAACACTATAGAGAAGATAGATTGGATTGAGAACTTCATGGAAACATTAGCTGAGAATTTTGGAATGATTAAGGTCATAGAGGATGAAGTTTGGAATGACTAAGGCTATACAGGATGAAGGTGAACCAAACAAGACTGAAACTAACGATGCTACTTTTGGCAATGTCAAGGACAAAGTGCATAGGAGTATATATGCAAATACCAGAATGAGCAGTTCAAGTGGGTAAGGATGTCATGGAGAAAGAGGTGTTGATGAGTTATAGCAGCAGTGAGGCTAAAAATCTAGAGATAAAGACAAGGGAAAATTGAAGAAAAGTAACAATACAATTGTCGAAAAGGACAAAGGCAAAGGTAAAGTCAAATCTGATTCTTCCCACTATGATAAGGATGGCACATGGAAGGGAAGTGCTGGATTTGTATTGAGATTTGGCACCCTGATGGAGGAAAAAAAGGATTCCAATGCCATTTTGATGAACAAGGGTAAAGAGATAATATGAAGATTCCAATTCATGTGATAGAATCTCTTGTGTTGTGTATAAAGAGGCATGTGTAGTGGGTGAAAGTTTCAATTAAAAGAAGAAAAGGAGCTGACAGAGTTTTTCCATATCAAGGTATGCTCCTCATCAAGGAGAAGAAGGTAGATTCGCTTTTTGATGTTTGTTCTTAAGCCAATTTGATTTCTCAAAAGATTGTAAATGAGTTGGAGTTGCAAGTGGTGGATCACTCTCAGCCTTATGCTCTTGGTTGGCTTAAAGTTGGAGTAGAGATCATGGTTTAGAAACAATGCAAAGTCAAGTTCTCCAATGGGTCTGGATACAAGGACAAATTGCAAGCAGATGCAGTTCCACTCGATGTTTGTGTAGTGATCTATGCTAGTCCATACCTGTACATAAGGGATGCTACATATTGGAGGAGGCCTAATCAATATAGGGTGGTCCTAAATGGGGTGCCATCTGCATTGAACATAGTGGAGAGAAAGGTAAAGATCACCATGGTGAGTGCTTCACATGTCATGTTTGATTAATGCTAGTGGCAAATTTGCATTGCTAATGTTGAGAGGCAAAGGAGAACAAGATGGGACTGAGCTACAGGGGTTATATGGGCTGCCTACTCATCAAGAACAACGAGGTGTGAATGATTTGGCAAGTAAATTTTCTGAGTAGTTTGTGGAACCCATGGGACTGTCCCCCAAAAGAGCAATTGAGTATGAAATTCAACTGCTACCTGAATGTTTGTTGCCGAACTTGGGCTGTATTGATAAATTGTAATAGAGGCACAAGAGGTCAAAGAGCAGCTCAAGTTACTTTTGGACCAAGGAGTAGTCAAACATAATACATATCCTTGCATATCTTCCCTTGCTGTGGTACTGAAGAGTGGGATATGGTGCATGTGCATTGATTAGAGGGGTTTGAACAAGATATTTGTCAAAAATAGGTATCTGCTGACCTGTATTGAAGATCTATTGGATTAATTGCAGCATGCTAAGTACTTTTAGAATGCTGGACCTAAAATATGGATATCACCGAGTGAGAATCAAAGAAAGGGATGTGCAGAAAATGGTTTTCAAGACATGGCAATGTCTCTTTGAATGATTGGTTCTTCCATTTGGACTGTGTAACACTCCAATCAACTTTATGTGCCTTATGAATGAAGTATTCAGGCCTTTAATTGATTCTTTTGTTATTATTTATTTGGATGACATATTGGTTTTTAGTAGGTTATATGAGGAACCCTTGTCTTATCTTGAAAAGGCATTTGAAATTGTATGGGATAAAAGCATTTGTTGAATAGAAAGAAGTACGAGTATGTAATGTCCCTTCTCGAACATGACTTCTTCTGATTGACCGTTGGCCTATTCTGGAGACCCGTAGGCTTCTCGGTGGTGAAATTAGGGTTTCTTGGTTGGTGGTTTCTTGTGCTCACGGATTGGTGATTGAACTGCGGATTCATTCTGGGTTTTTCGTGAGCTTTTCGGTGGTGTGTTCTTCTTGGCATTCTGAGCACTTTCACGAATTTACTATTTTTAGTAAATTCTATTTCTGGCAGTGGTCCTGTTGGGTTCGGCACGATTGACCTTCTACTTCAGTATGTTCAGTTGGATTGCTCAACTTTGGCTTTTGGGCACGTTTGGAGAGATAAGTTGAATTATTTTAATAAAGTCACATTCTAATGTTATATTTTGCTGTTGACCCCCCTTAGCCTAGTGATTGAACTTATGTTGTTTTTAAAAGTGGGTCTTTGAGGGGTGGCGCTTCATGGAGACATTTTATTATATTATTAAGTCCAAAATCAATGTTTGAAAAGGTACGCCCATCCTTGGTGAAAGATTATTTTAAATTAAAAAGTCAAAATTGCTTCAAGACAAAAGGGACGCCATCCTTGGAGGGAAAAGGAGTTACTTTAAATTTGAAAAGCAGGGTTTCTAGAAGCTTCTGGTGAGCCTTCACAAAGTTATAAAAGGAGGTCTTGGTCTTCATTTGTATCATCCAACATCTTGAGTAAAGTTATGCTGCCGAAATGGTGAGAGGATTGCTTCGAGGAATGAATGCCTCCTAGCTAGGCTCAACTTCGTGCTTGTGAGACAGCACCTAGTGGAGAGGTTTGCTTGTTTTGAGTGAATTTTGTAGTGAGGATTGCTTTGTTGTGAGTTAATGCATTTGTAGTTCAGTTATTTGCATTTTCATGTTATTTTCTGGAGTTGCTGAGAACATAGTTGATTGTAGTTTTCATTCATATTTCAAAAATACAAAAAGATATCATTTTGGGTGTTGTTTATTTCTTCTTGTCTAGGGTGGGCACCCCTTTGCACCAATTTGCAGATTTTTATTTGAAGAACTTGAATTTTAAGAAGAAAATCGCCCCTCTCATAAAGCCGTACCATTCTTGATGCCTTGGGATTTGTGCAGAAAATAAATAACAGCATTTAGGTTCTGTTTTGTGTCTTCATCATAAGCGCCTTCATCATAATAGTTGTTTGCATCAAATTTCATGCATTTTGGGTGATAGTGAGTGTTTTGTGAGCATATCATTGAACTACTGTATTGCTGGTTAACAGTTTTCAGTCCTCATTCTGTCATAACAGCGTGCATAGAATACATCATTTGAGTTTGGTTTTGGAAGGAAAGACATTGAGAGGATTTAAGGATAGCATTATACATTGTTGCAACATTGAAGACTCTCTTATCTTGTGCTTAACAGATAAATCTCTGATATTGTAAGTTGAACACTGTCAGCATCTTCCTTATTTCTGTTAATCTCATGTTTGTAACTGCCCACTGAATAAGTGGAAGAGGCTGGCTTGCCGCCTATTTACTTGATTTGCATTGTAATTTCATAAGTCTCCGCCATATGGTCGCCTCTTATCCATCATGGATTGAGTAGCACATACTTGGTGTTGAGTTAATTTTCAATATTGCAATAGATAGGGATCCTCTGACCATATGCTCGTCGTTCACCGATGCATTTCTTGGTTAGAGTTCTTGTTTCAGCATTTCCTTTAAGATCCTCTAACCAATGCTCACACCTTGCCCACATCGGGACCCTGGTGTACATTCTGGTTAGAGTTGCTTTCAGCATCGTTTTGGTTTATGAGCTAACCTTAACGGGTGCTTGTTAATTGTAACTTGCATTTGAAAATCGAAAAAATTTGGCTCGGTATATTTGTATGCCAAAACATCATTGATGAACCTGTGGTTGGCAATGGAGAAATAAGGATTTATCTGAGACCCAAAGTTGAAGCCATTGTTAATTGGCCAAAGCTCATTACCATGAGTGAAACTAGGAGCTTTGTAGGTGCAGCTCAATACTTAAGAAAATTTGTTAAGAACTTTTCATGTATGGCTGCCCCATTGCATGAAGTCATGGGCAAAGGGAAGAAGTTTTATTGGGGTAACAAACAACAATGAGCATTTGAGGAGTTGAAGAGGAAAATAAGTATGGCATCAATTCTAGCACTACCTAACTTGCAAGCAACATTTGAGGTAGAGATGGATGTAGTGATTATGCTATGGGTGCAATGCTTTTTCTTAGGCCTATTTTCCATCATTCAGAGATGTTCAAGGGATACATGTTGAACTCCAACACCGATGATACGATAAAACCAAAAATATTTGATTGCGTTCTTTGTTGCATAATGCTTATCCTTATTCCAATCTATGCTCTCAAGTGATGGTTGGGAACTTGGAGTAGCGTGTGGTACAATATATGAGCCTAATTTACATCCACAAGCTTTAGGCCCACCACTAGCGTTACTATTGCTACTATTGTTCAAAGATCAAGGAAATGGAGGAATTGAAGAAGAAGAGTTACATGAATGGCTCCCATCTTTTCTCTTTGCCTCTTTTTTAAATCTTTGTGTCAGTCAAAGCTCTCAAATTTGCTTTGTACTTCACATGCAACTTTAGGAGGCACAAGTTTACACACTTTAACATCTCAACATGATATTTATGCAAGGTGATATTGCAATCAGGTATTGCCTCTCTCATAAGTCTTTGTCTTGCAATATATGCAAACCAACTCCCCTTTATTTTACCCATAGACGACATGTTTCCAACAAGGGTTCTTTCTAATTGCGGCCGACATTAGAACAATCTATAAATGTGAACTACACTACAATAACAAATCAATGGAAAATAAATTAATAGTTAGTGTTTCTAGTTAAATTAAGATAAAAAACTAGAAAAATAGCTATGGTTTGTTCATAAAAGGAGATAAAACATAGTTATGGTTTGTTGCATGAATTTAAAATGAAAACAACAAATGTAGAAGAAATGAAATTTGGAAAACAAAAACAAAGAAAAGATTCAACATATGAAAATATCTCTTCAAATTTGCTTCAATTTGACGAAGGGGCGCTCCAAATAAATAGTTGGTGTTAGGGTTAGAGATGGCAGATATCTAACAATTAAATGCAGATTTAATTAATAAACAGAGAAACTAAAACACACAGAATAAATCTAACACAGAATTTAACGTGGTTCACCCAATCTGGGCTACATCCACCAAACCGCAGCCATCCAATACTTTTATTATCCAGTGAAAAACTTATTACAATCTTGCGAATAATCGCGTTTTTCATCATACTGTAATACCCATCCGAACCCCTTTTTAACAAGCTTAGAAGCTTCTAGATTTTAGGTTCTACAAAATCGGATTTTTCTTTTTCATTGATTTTTCCCTTTTTCGGACCCGCAAGGACGGGGCGGGATGTACAGATACCATGGGCTATATAGCATGATCAATCGCCACATACCAGCAAATTGGCTCTTCCAAATGCATGATAGGCTCCTTTAGATACACCTAGGCTGTTACAAACTTGCCCAAATGGTTTTCAATCAATATTTGCTTTTGTTCCATTGGAAGGTGTCCCTGGTCCTCAAACTGCCATCCCTGTCTCCAATGATGTTTCAGATATGACAAGATGACAAGGGATGTCCTCTAGCTGTCCCAAAAAACAAGTAAATGCTTTAGGAATGTTTGACCATCTTTGAGATGGCTGGAGATATTTGATAGGATGACCAGACGTCTCGGATGGCAAGACAAGTTTTTCCAATGCTAAAAAATAAATTATCCATTACATTAGAAAAGGATTGGTAAATATATCATGACAGCATTATAACAACATTATAACATGGCAGCTTTATAACAGCAGCAATAAATATATCATGACAGCACTATAACATCAATAAAATTAGTCATGACAGCAGTGACAACAGCGACACTAGTATAACAGCAATAAATATATCATGATTCTGATTCATATTTAATGATATAAGTTATATAATAGTTAACAGTAACAACCATAATTTTAATTTCTGATTTCATTGTTCAAACTTTTAGCTCAAAATCTTGAACTTCAAAATTTTCGATATGGTAGTAGAGTTAGTTATTATTGTTAGTTGCAAAAGAGATTAAAGGTCCATTAGCCATGGTTTGGTACAATGTGTTATTGTGTGAGAAGTACAAACCATTTTTTTGGAATGTGGTTGGCGTGCTGAAATGTCCTACCCCCGATCTGAGTTTTAAATTTTGCGATTTCTCCTTCGATTGTTTTCAGATTGATATATGGGACATTTTGTCAAAAAAATAGCATGGTAATGACTGAGACTCAAGCATTTCCAGGCAGTTACTTCAGTATTCAAGGTTTACCATTTTATGCAAGTAATTCATAACTGTGATATATCATAACAGCAATGTTGATACAACTGAAACCAAGCTTAACATAGATTCATATGGTGGCATCACTCAAAAAAATACATTCAAAATATTCAACAGTTGACAACATTAAATACCAATTTTGGTAGACTCCCAGGTGAAAGCAGCGCCTGATAGACTGTCATGGCTGGCAGATCTGATTCATAGCAGAAAATATAAATGCTCACCCATATGGCAGGTGGCCCTCTACAGGAAATCACGCCCAGCAAGTCTGTCAACGCCTAGCAGGTATGTTCAGCTCCATGCATCACTGCCATAGCCTTGTGAACTCAGAAATTCCCACGCTCCCCTTGTGTTGCAGACTAGAATGAGGATATAGACCAACCGCTGCTGCCTTGGAATGGTGAATAGCTGCAAGACAATGAAGTATTTGCAGAAACTCCACGCTCAGATCTCCATCCAATACTCACACCTCCACAATGATAAATACAAACTCAATACATAATGTCCAACAGAAATGAATCCTTCAAAACCCTTCACCTAGTTTGAAGTTTGAAGGCACATCTGTGAATAGGGAAGTACCACGACCAAACCCTGGATCCCTCTGAGTATGGCGGCCAAGCTAGTAAATAGTATTAATCCCTGCCAAATCCAAATCTGCGATATGTTTTCAATTGATGATCAGCCAACAAGCCTGGTAATATCCTGATGAATTATTCAAACCCTAGGTATTGAAATCTTCCTGTACACTGCAGATATAAATATTAAAATATGATCACTAGGCAACACTTGAAGCTTTCCTGTAAGTTTTCTAAGCAATCTTGAAGTGTAATGCACAACCCTTGAAATGGAATTCTCTGCAAGTAAGCTTGGGAGATCTTTCATTCTTGCACCGTGCTGTTTCTCTTGAGCGTTTTCGTCCTCAAAAAGCTATGGTTTCACAACCAACAAACCCTTGCTTCAGCTCTTCTCAAAATTTGTGCAAACAAGAATGGATGGAAAAAGCATTAAGTTTGCTTTTTATACTTCACCAAAAACCCACTTCCCACTTGGCCATTTAATGCTTTTTAAATAATATTTTCTTTTGATGGTTATTTAAATATTTCAACTCATAAAGTTGAGGGGTCAAACATTAAAATAATAATTCTTTATGCAAACATCTCATAACACCTTTTAAACCTCTTATAATACCATTTTATAAAGTCATTCATAATAATTAATATTATTAAAGTTAAACTGGATTAACTTTAATAATATAAATTAAATTATTAACTCCCCAATAAATACCAATATCAACTCATGGGAGTAATCCATCAACTTTCTAGATATAGGCGTGATAGCAGCTGACCATACCATGGCTTACTATAAATAGTAAGTATGAGCAACACATCCAAGTGACTTACTAAAAATAGTGTGGGTAAAAGTGTTCTTAATGGCCTTAGGAAGGCACACCACAAATAAACTGGGACACTGAGCTGAAGAGTACTAAAATAAGCACTAAAAGGCCTGCTCAAGAGCCATAGATCACCCTCAAAGGGCCCTCTAAACACCATGTTAGCCTATGGGGACCAGTTGGTAGACTAACCACTGCATCTATCGACTACCTAGGAAAAGGGGACATTACACGTGCAGGCTTTTGCAGACATTTCCCATCATTGTTTTAGTGGAAATTTGAGTACCTCTCTCTCTCTCTCTCTATATATATATATATATATAGCCATCCCCTTGATGTCCCAAAAGAGGGGCCCTTGGACTACCATCCTTGAAACATGTCCCTTACTGTCCTCCCTAAAACACCTTGGAACATGGATGTTTGCCTCAACTTGTTTGCTAGTTTTTTCTTCAATGGCATGTGATTTTGGCTCCAATATATTTTTTTTCAATTCATTGTGCTTGCAAGTGAAATGAGTGTGCTTTTAGAATCTTAGAGGCCATGTTAAGGCACTAGGTTTTACCTTTTTTATTCTTTCCCTTGATTCTATTGTTTACTTACTATTGTTGTGATTGAGTCTACCTAGTAGGACTCAACAAGTCTAATCAAACTCAGCAAGTGCCTAAGTCATGAGTCCTTGGACCTCATTTTCATTTGCATGCCTCAAGACTTGTTGAATCTTTGTGAGTCTTGTATCTATGGATGACATGGTTACAACCTAGGCATGGGGGATCGTCAATATATTGTAAGAATTTATTGAGCTGATTACTATTGTCTTCAAAAAAGGAAATTCACGAGAAATTTTTTGAACTTTGTATTCAATGTTAGAGATAGAATGAGTTAGTGGATAAGTATAGTATAAAGTTGTGGAGATTATGCATGCATGTTTTATGTCAAGCGATGACTTGTTGAGCTTACTTGTTTGTTGATGGACTATAGGAGGAACTGAAAGGTCAATGGAAGCTCTTAGATTGGGGGTACTTTGATGAAGCCATGCCATGTGTATAGTGGAGTTTTATTTGGCACTTTTTAGTGCAACTCAAAACAAAACATATGTAGTAGAATTGTTCTTCAAATTAAAAGAGGAAGCTCCTTATAAAATAAAAAATAACCTACGATGAACAATATGTACTTGCAATTTACAAATTTTACGTGTTTTTGGAGATTTCACATTCATGTTGAAATTTTTTTAAATGTATATTTTTTTGGGTTTTCTTAGGTTAAAAGGTTGAGATTCTTTTTCAACACACGGCAAAGGATTTTATACTTTTTGGATGAAAATAAATCCTTAGACTAGACACTTGAACTATTTAGTTAAAAATGAAGACTAAATAATGTAACTATACATGGATTGGATAGATTCAAGCACACACACATGATATTATATGTTAAAACATGATAGTTGCATTCAAAGCTACAACTACAATCTAACACCTATTGCAATACAAAGCTTTCCATAATTGTTAAGTTTCAATTGATAAAGCCCAATAACACATCAACAATAAATTATAAGTCAAATAGGCATAGTAATCATTTTGGAATAATAGTCATGAATATTTAGTGAATAGCAACTTTAGCAATATTTAGGTGTGAGAATTACCATTAGGAATTAAGTGCAAAATAATACTTATTTACACTATTTAAAAAGCATTGCGTGAAAATAAATGAGGGAAATTAATTGTTACTTCTATTATGGATACCTTGATTGCATGTATGCAAGCTTTATTACAATTTAATCCTATTCACTATTTCTAATTCCAAGATATGAAACTGTTAGTTCAATTGACGATCACAATTATCCTTTAGAAGTTACATGTCTTGCATGGCAAGATATCTAAAAATAGTTGACTCTTCAAAAAGTTCCTTGCGCAAAAAATAGAGATTACAAAAAATAGCTTGAGCCATTATAAATAGTTTTGGTTAAAAATAGTAAATCCCAAAATATGGTCTTCTATTTGAAAAAGGTGACTACTAAAAATAGTATGAGCTATTTTTAGCTTGAATTAAAAATATATTTCTAAATAGGTAGCTTAGGTGGCTTTGGTTGATTCTGATAAAGCTTTACCCTTGTATTGATCATAGCGATTATTTTGAAAACACTTTGAAACCTTTAGTCATGATGATTTGCTAAACATTCAAACTTGAATTTTCTGCCATGGCAACTTTATGCTTGAAAGATGACTTCTTTGTTTTGAACTTGTCCTAGGGTTTCAAGATGATTGGAAAAAATGAGTGGCAAAGCTTCAATAGATGTTCAGTGGAGGAGATTTATTTTATATTTCTCACTAAAAAGTGCGTTTAGAGGAACTTTTCATTATGGTTGTCATAAAAAATTGTGGTTGTAGGATCTTTTCATTACAGTCATCGCCAAAAAGTGTGCCTCAATACCAACACTTACACATTTTCATGTTGAGCACAAGTCTACAAGCTGTTTGACTCTCTATATGAAGATTTAGTGGAACTTTTTGCTAGTAAAGCCACTTGTAAGGTGCTCTTACGTTCCAGTGCTTTTTAACTTGATTTTGAAAATGACAAAAATCACTTGAGTCCACCGAATTTGCTGTTTGGAATCCTTTCAAGGCTGGGCAAAAGTCTGACATAGTAATTCCACTTTCAAAGAGCGCTCAAACATGACTTTAGTGGCAATCTGTCCCATGGTGATAATCATTAATTTCTCTACCTTTTTTTGAGGTTTGGATGCTGATATTTGTTTTCCACCCTGTGCATGAAATAGTTGTCTGCCCTGCACTTTTTGTTTTCTGTTGTGCATGAAATATTTTCTGCTTCATACGACCAAAAACCAGCCAATAAATCTCATCCAAAATTCTGAATCTCTTTTGTCTGGCAAGCAACTCATGAAATGTGAAACCACATGATGTGCTATCCAACGATGCAGAAAAATATTGTGCAGCAATTTCAACTTTAAGTAGGAATTCTTGCACACAGACATGCCAGTTCAAATATCCTCTCAATGAAATCTGTTTCTATCACTTGAGGAGACACAATGATCAACACTCCATGCCTTGCATATTTTGACTTTGAACAAACTTGTTTCCCACCTCAGTGAACTTTCTGTGATCTCTTTATCTATAAATGTTCATTCTTTGCCTTTCTGAAAGTGTTCAAAAGTTCCTTGATCTCCATCAATTAAGATCAGAAAAGATGACAAAAACAACATCGACCAGCAGGGAAAATACAACTGTTTGAATGAACAAAGAAACAAGGTTTTAGCTTTGAAACTTAACATAATATGATTTTTTTTCCAAAAATTTGATATTGGGTATAACAGTTTACAGAAACACAAAAGAATGATTAAAAGCTGAAGCGGAGTCCTGCTTCAATATAATAGAATAATCCTTTTTAGGAACCTACCTTAAATGAAGTCAAATGTTCTACTGAGTACAGCTTTAATCAAAATAAGGCAGCCAGAGAAGAAATTTATAAGGAGGGATGTTTTTCATACAGGGAGTTATGGTCTTGGGGGACACCAGGTGCTAATAAAGGTCAGATTCAATTAGTTGAGGTGGCTAATGAATCCCAACTTTGAGGATTAGGAAGGTTCAGTACATCTTGTTATGCCTCCGATAAAATGTCTAGTGATAGGAGACTTCTCTGAGCATCCAGCCATATTATTAACAGCTATGATAGGTATATCCATTCACTCAACATTATGTGGAGGGCATGCTTGATTTTGGAAGTACTCATAACTTATTGGATTTGAAATTTTATTTTGTGTGGGCTTACCAAGTCTCGAAAGCATGCTTTTGATATTAGTTTTGCTAATAAATCCCATTTGGAATATCTTACATGTAAAAAGACCTTAACTTTTGCATGGGAACTTCTATGAAATCTGGTTTTTATATTGTGCCACTGGGTGGTAGATGAAATTGATATTCATTATATACAAAGGAGAGGAAAAATTCCTTATATAAAGAATTACAAGACGATGTTTCTAAAAAGAAACAATCGTTAACTAAAACAAACTAAAGCAAATAACAGAAAGATACTAAGAGCTAACTGAAGCATACTAAGTTAACTAAAAGTAAACTACTGACTAACTAAAAGCTAAGTTACCGATTCGCCTAGAAAAGGCCCTAGATACGATTCGATTCATACTAGGTACAAAATTCGGGTATGGTACGGGTTGGATTCGACCAAGATATGTGATTATGCCTGCAGATTTGATCTGGATTTGCTGGTTGCCTACGGATTCAACAAGGATATGGCGGAAAGAATCCAAGGCGAATCCACGACGAGTCCAAGCGTGAAAATGCTCAGTCCACGGAATAAAGTGTTTTTTTAGCATTTTTTATCATTTTTTTGACCGAATGTTGACTTCTAAATATTTTAATATTCATTGCAACCCTAATTTCGACCTCCAAACACACTAAACAGGTAAAAACAATCTCATTTAACAATTTGTGAATGAAAAACAAGTTTTTTTGCCTCCATTGCTGAACTTGCTCTCTTGCTTGCACAAGCTTGAATAGACTTGAAGGCTGATTGTTGGTTGTTCAAAGTTGATTGTTGTGCTATTCCTAATCACTTGCAAGTGTCCATTTGTTGCCAAGAAGATCGTAGAGCAAGATTTGTTCAAAAGAGGTAGGTTTCTTTGAAGTTTTTTTTTTTTTTTTCTTACATTTTTTTTAACAAATGAACTATTTTGTTTTGTTTTAGCTAAGCCTTTTGTTGATTGTTCTCTACCCTTTTAAGTTTTTAGTTTCTAAATTTCAATACCAAAATTATTTCCAATCACAGCTCCTTAGGTACATAGCATCTGCTTCTAACTCAGGCCAATCTTGTTTCAAAATGAATGCAACCTCTCCCCTTTGGAAATATGTAGCAATGGTTCAACAATGTCCAGGTGGTGGAGTATTTATTTGGATTTGTAGTCATTGCAAAGTTCGATATATGAGCTCATACAGTCGAGTGAAAGCCCACTTGTGTAGGATCTCTGATACTGGCATCAAACCTTGTATAGGATCTCTAGAAGGTGATGGCAAAGGCCTTCCAGATGACGTAGTGTTGAAATATATTGTTGAGCAAGAAAAAGCAGAGCAAAAAGTTGTTAGTCTTAAAACAAGCCATCCTTTGAGGAAAGGATCTTGATCCATGAAACCCCCTACACCACCTACTTATCTTCCACCTATAGAAAGCCATCCATTTATGAACATCCCTCAAGAGCAACCGTGCCTCAATAAATAAAAGATCTAAGGGACCAAGCAGCTTCATTTCAAAATGAGGCTAGAGAGATTGCCGATCAAGACATAGTGTGATGTGTCTATGCCAATGGATTGACATTCAACGTTGTTCGCTCACCATATTGGCAAAAAATAGTGAAATCTATTAATGAGGCTCCAAAGGGGTATAAGAGCCCAGGTTTTGAGAAGGTGCATAGCACCTTATTAGATAAAGAGGTGAAATATTTAGAGGACTCTTTGAAGCCCATAAGGGATTTGTGGATTGAAACAGGGGTGAGTATCGTTTCTGATGGATGGAAGGATGCAAAAAATCGCCCATTGATCAATGTTATTGCTGTGTCCCCTAAAGGGGCAATGTTTTTTAGAGCAGTGGATTGTGAAGGGCAAGTGAAAGATGGTCCATTTATTGCTAACATCCTTGCCAAGCCATTGAAGAAGTGGGCTATCAAAATGTTGTGCAAGTTGTAATCGACAATGCCAAAAATTGTAGGGCTGTTGGGTTATTGGTTGAGGAGAAGTATCCACACATTTTTTGGACACCTTGTGTTGTCCACTCCCTCAATCTAATGCTACAAAAAATTGGATCCAAAATTGAATGGATCAAACAGGTGTATGCCGAGGGCGAAGACATCCAAATGTTTGTCACCAACCACCATATGACGCAAGGAATATTTAGACAATTCTCTAAATTGGAGTTGTTGAAGGTAAGTTAATTTTCAATATTTTTTTTAATTTTTAGTTTTCTTTTAATTTTAAATTTTGATTTTGTAAATTTAAATTACATTTTTATTTTTATTTTGATTTCCAAACAGGTTGCAGAGACCCTTTTTGCCTCCAACACAATTGTGTTGAGACGGCTTATAAAGGTTCGTGAGGCACTCTGTGCCATGGTAATCAGCCCTAATTGGGCCATATGGAGGCAATCTATCAATGAAAGGGCAAATAGGGTCAAGCAAAGGATCCTAGATGAGTGTTGGTGGGATCGTGTTGAGTACCTGGTTAGTTTCACTGAGCCTATACTGAGCATGATCCGTTATACAGACATGGATAGACCTTGTTTGGGAGAAGTATATGATGGTATTGACTCAATGATTGAGAAGATGAAAGTCATCATCAATGCAAAAGAGGAAGATCCCGAAGAAAAGTTCTTCAAAGAGCTACAGGAAATCATTGTTGATAGATGGAACAAAATGACCACTCCGTTGCATCTTGTCGTTTTTGCATTGAGTCCCAAATATTATAGTCCTGAGATACTTTTTGCTTCATCAAGAGTTGTTCCATATAGGGATGCTGAAGTGGCTCAAGGGTACAAGGCAAAGACTTTGTGACTCTTCACCCATCAGGACCAACGGATCGAGCGAGGGCCGAGTTCAGCTATTTTGTATTCCCTCAGAATGTTGATCAGAATCTTGATGCTCTTCAAGACAAGTACAAGGTGGATGCTCATAGTTGGTGGTACTTCCATGGGCAAGAATACATGCAACTCCAACCAATTGCAATAAAAATCTTATCCCAAGTAAGTTTTATATTTTGTAATTTTAATTTTAATTTATAATTTTATATTTTTATATTTTGTAATTTTAATTTTAATTTATAATTTTATATTAATTAATAATTTTGTTTAATTAAATTTTGTAACTCTTAACTATTTAATTTGGTCTTAATAGGTTGCTAGTTCATCTTCTTCTGAGAGGAATTGGAGCACATACTCCATCCACTCAATAAAACGCAATAGGCTGCATTCAAAAAAGGCAGAGGACTTGGTGTATGTGCATTCAAACTTGCACCTCCTTACACACAAGCAAAGTTTTTGCAAAGAAGGAGACACGAGGAGGTGGGATATTGAGCCAGAGCAGCTTGACTTGGATGCTTCACAAGTCACTTAGCTGCACTTGATATTGATGGTGAGTATGAGCCTGAAGCAGCTACTAATCATGAGAGTGGTAGTGTCAGTGCTACTGCTAGTGGTAGTGCTTGTGCAAGTGCCACTAATGCTATTTGTGGTTCTACACAAAATGTGGCATCTAATGATGCTAGTTTGTTTGATGACCCATATGATTCAGATTGATCAATGATCAATAATGGCTGATTGTAAACACTTGACATTTTATGTTTAAACTTTAATTTATAATTTTATATCATGACATTCGAGTAATCACTAATATTTTAATATTTGACTTAGTGACTATGAAAGTGGTGATGTATTTTTGCTATGTTATTAGACTATTAATATGGTGGTGTATTCTGAACTTAATTACTGCTGCAAACATGTATATATTTCTGATTTTTATATGTTTTTTGTATTGCCATACCCAACCCCAAATTTTTTTTTTGCCGAATCCTGTACTGGATTCTCGTACCCATACCCGAATCCAAAAAAGAATCGGTAACTTAGACTAAAAGCTAAGATGACCATTAAATATTACAATAATACTTTAATACCCTCCCTTAATGGTCATCCTATAGTAATACTAACTACACAAAGCTTATCCTGAAATTTTACAAATTTATTTGGCTTGAGAGACTTGGTGAGAATGTATGTAGTCTGATCCTCAGTTGGAACATACTGCAACATCACAAATCCATCTTCAACAAGCTGGCGGATGAAATGAGAATGAAGCTCAACATGTTTGGTTTGCTCATGGAAAATTGGATTCTTGGAAAGCTCTAGCACCCCTTGATTGTCACAGAACAAGGATGAAGTCCCTGCTTGAGACATTTGCATGTCAACAAGCATCCTTCCAAGCTATACGGCCTTAACTATTCCCTGATACTCTGCTTTTGTCGAGGAAAGAGTTATTGCCTACTGCTTCTTGCGTGTCCATGTGACTGCAACCATACCAAGATTGAAAACGTACCTAGAAGTGGACTTCCTGTCATCAACTGAACTTGCGCAATCTGAATTTGTAAAACCAACCAGCCTAGGATCTTTGCATCTGCTGTATAGAATGCCAAAGTCAGATGTCCCTTTCACATATCTCAACACTCGCTTCGCTGCAACCCAATGCTTTGCCTTAGGAGCAGTCATGAAATGAGAAATATAGCTCACAACAAAACTGAGACCAGGCGTAGTGGCAGTGAGATAGATGAGATTGGCCACTAGTTGCGTAAATGTAGACTCATTCACCACTAGTGAGTCTGATTTGGCTGAAAGTTTCAGCCCCTTTTCCATAGGAGTGGATGAGATTTTGCAATCTTGCATCATGAATTTCTCCAACAAACTTGGCATATTTTGACTAAGAAATGAAGATATTGCCACCTGTTTTCCAAACTTCTACACCCAAAAAATAGTGGAGACACAAGTCCATCATCTCAAATGCCTGACACAAATTCGACTTGATCTGTTCAATCAAATGTAACCTACTAGTAATGATGATATCATCCACATAGATGACAAGAAGGATGATATCATTGCCAATGTTCTTGACATACAAATTTGCATCTGAGGAACTTCTCTGAAACCCTTGTGCAACCAAATGCTTGTCAAACTTTAGGTACCATGCCCTGGGTGCCTACTTTAGGCCATAAAGAGCCTTCAACAATCTACATACCTTATGCTCTTTTCCCGCAACCTTAAAACTAGGAGGTTGTGTCATGTATACCTCTTCCTCCAAATCTCCATTGAGGAAGGCCCTCTTCACGTCCATCTGGTGGACCTTCCAGCCAAACTATGCTGCTATGGCTAGGACAAGTCGGATGATGCTCATCTTTGCTATAGGAGCAAAGGTTTCTTCATAGTCAATACCTTCTCTCTGTGAGAACCCCTTAGCCACCAACCGAGCCTTGTATTTATCCAGTGTTTCATCAACCTTGTATTTTACCTTGTATACCCATTTGCAACTAATGGGTTTCTTCCCTGGTGGAAGATCTGACAGAACCCACATGTTCTTCAAAAGACTATGATGCTCAAAATCCATAGCCTTTTCCCATTCAAGTTTACCCTTGGCCTTTGAATATTGTTTGGAGCTCATAAACACCTTGAATGTTGGCCATAAGAGTAAAGTTTATTGTGTTCTTTTTGCTCTTTCCTCTAGATGATCTTCTCTCAACAAGCTCATCATCATGAACATTACCAATGAGCTTCACCCACCACTTAGGGTGAGGAGGAGATGCATCTTCTTCCAAATCAGGATGAGCATCATCATGACTTGGGTTGCTTGGAATAATACCATTTGGATGTTGATCCAGGTTATCTTGAGGAAAATCTGCTGGTACAAAATCTTGCCTAGGAGATTCCACAATGTCAAAATCATTAGAATCCCTCCCTATAGGTGGAGCTATGAAATATGCCCCTTAATTTTTTTCTCAATGTTTTCACAACACAAACCAACACTACACCAAATGTTAGCGTTAGCTCCAAATTGAGAATCCAATTTTAAAAGATCTCAATGCCAAGAATGCACACTCAATCCCAATGAAGGAGAGGTGTTGTCATATGGCGGAGAACTAAGCAATAATTGAAATGAAATTACAATTGAATGGAGCTAGGTGGTGAACCAGCCATAAAGATTTCCGCCCAACCACTTAAATAGTGGAGGGAATACTACAAATAATTCAACTAATTCATCCGCTGCGGCGGGCATCCACTCTTGAGTGGGAATTCTCCACTTTTCAGTGGGTACAAAGAGAGTTACAAAGTTTATTCTCCACACTGGCAGTAAACCATCCAGGGTTAATTAATGTTTTGCATTATAATTCACAAGTAAATGCAGCAATAATAATGACTGGATTAGTACTACTAATTCACAACCTTACAATGAAATAAATCTGCAATTTACAAGTGTTACAATAACATAGCCAATGCAAATACTTGAAAGATAATTCTTCCAACTTTTAATCTTCACAAATACAGAATTACAAGCCAAAATCTGAACTTTGTTCAATTTGATATAATGAACTAGCAAACTGAATTTTCATAACCAACAAATCCAACATATCAGGAATGTTCAAATCTCTTACCACACTTCACCAAACTTCGATGAGGCAGCAGCTGGTCATCATTAAATTGTTCAAATCTTTTTAATGATTCTATCTTTTCCAAATGGAATGCACATGGAATTAGCAGCATAGATGCCTAAGAAGTATTGCATATCAAGAAAAGAGCTAAGTCTGATATAAAACCAGCAGCCTGTAATGTTTCAACCAACAACTATGCAACACCCAAATTTCATAACCTCCACAATACTTCACCATATCACCTTAAATTAGAAGCAATTAATCACAAGAAACATGGCGACCAACTCACATGAAACTCTAATGCCAAATCAAACACCAAAAAGAAGACACGAATTTCAAAGCTATCTTCTTGAAATGGTACGGCCCTAGGAGAGGGTCGACCTCTGTTTAAAATTCATCCACTTTAGTATAAATTCTGATCTTGCACAAATAGGGACGCCTCAAGCATACAAACTAAAAGAGCCAATACCCATATGCAATTAAAAATCATTCAAAGAGCTGCATATGAAAGTCACCTTCAGCCATGAACGAACCAACAAGCTCAAAAACTGAAAAAATACATCAAATTCTTCAACAATGAAGCTCAATGTGCACTTTTGAATGAAGCACATTCTCAATCCACCATCTAGGGAACCATAGTTTCAGGCCCGAAGAATGGAGTGGAATTGCTAAGCTTTCCCTTAGCCGGGTTTTGGATTTCAAACCAGTAGCATAACTTTACAATATTTCCAAAGATAATCAGCTCTTCAAACAACAACAATATATAAGTTTCAATTGGCAAATGAAACACTTCAAATTCCAAGAAGTCAAATCACTTCAACTTCCAAGAGGGACGCCACCTTTAAGCATTTACTTTTTGAAATAATAAAATATTATTCAACTTTCCTTTTAGGCGTCCATTTCCAAATTGCAAAAATAAAGCATTTATTTAAATCATTAAATGCTCAACATGACCTCTTAATTACCCCTCTTTAAAACAACATGACGTTTTAAAGCCTAGGCGTGGTGTACAACTGAAAAACATGAAATTGACTAAGTATAAAAACTTAGTCCATGGAGATGACCAAAACCAATGCCAATACTGAAACTGATGGATAGCAAGATGACTTGAGCTGAATTGCTGATCATGCCACTGCCAAAATTAGACTTACTAAAAATAGCCAACTACTATAAATAGTAAGTTCACATCAAAACAATAGAAAGCCAAACTGAACACTGAATTGCAAAGGATTGAACTACTGCTAGATAGATACTACCAGAAGATAGACTTGCTAAAAATAGCAAACTGCTATAAATAGTAAGTCTGCACAACATCCTCTTAATGCCAACTGAGCAGTATCTGAAAGAGGAAACCCTAATTTTGCACAACTAAGTAGCCTACGGATTCTTGGAAATAGGCTAAATCCAAATGAAGAGCGTATGGCCAAAATGGGGATGTTACAAGCTACTAAAATCTTAGCTCCCAAATCCTTGGTCTTCAGAGGTTGATTGTTAGGACTCTTGATGGGAGAAAAGAGCAAAAAGGGCCCACCTTCCTCATCAAACACAACATCCTTATTGAATGTCAAACAATCAGTGGCCACATCAATCAATCGTTAGGCCTTATGATTGTCACTGTATCTTGTTAGCATCAACTTTTGGCTCTTGGATTCCAGCTTGGTCCTCTTGGCATCTGGAATCCAAACATACGCAGTCGAACCAAACACTCTATAAGATGAGTGATTCTTGGTTTCCTCGCAGACCATGCTTCCTCTAGGCTCATCTTCTTGACGACCTATGTGGGAGACCGGTTAAGAAGGTATACTGCAGTATACATTGCCTCATCCCAAAACTTCTTGGGAAGATTCCTGTTCTCCAACATACAGCGAGCCATTTTTGTGATGGTATGATTTCACCCCTCGACAACACCATTCTGCTAAGGGGTATAGTGTGTGGTAAGCTAACACTTAATACCGTGTTTAGCACATAAGTCGATGAACTAGTTGGAACAAAACTCACCCCCATTATCTGACCTAAGAGTTATGATTTGACATCCAGACTCTTTTTCAACTAATGCCTTGAACTTTTGAAATTCATTAAACACTTTTGACTTTGCCTTGAGAAAATACACCCACATTTTCCTACTAAAATCATCAAAAAACAAGAGGAAATACCTGTCAAAAGTGATTGATGCAATATTCATTGGTCCACAAACATTTGCATGAACTAGCTGTAGAACCTTGGATGCTCTCCAAGACTTTCCATTTGAAAATGGAGTACGATGTTGCTTCCCTGCTTGGAAAGCTCCGCAAACACCATATGTCTGTTGTTGAATCTCAGGTAAGCCTTCTACCAAATTCTCTCGAGCCAGTTGAGATAGGTAGGCAATGTTGAGATGCTCATACAGCTGATGCCAAAGAGTGTTGATAGATGAACTCCTCGCAACCAGTGCTTGCTTCAGAGGATCTCTAATATCAAGTAGCCAATACAAACCATGATCCTTGAGCCCACCTGCCACAGTTTTCTTAGACTCCTTATCAACAATTCAGCACTTGTGTGAACTGAAAATGATGTCCAAACGCATAATTTGACTCACCGAGAGCAACTTAAGCTCCATGCCCAGCACTTAGTATACATTGAGAAATATTAAATTTCTCCCACCAGATGTGATTTGGACGTTGCCCTTGCCAACAACTGTATACTCTTCGCCACCACCAAAGATGACAAAATCGGAGCAAGTGATATACTTCGTGAACCAATCTCTCCTGTTTGTAAAATGTCGAGAGGCTCCAGAATCGATGTACCATGCAGATGATTTGACACGATTTGCTAGTTGTTTGGCCATCATTGCATAAAAGGTAGACGCCTAATCAGACTGTATAGATGCCATTCCTCCGGTTTTCCAAAAGCACAAAAAATGAGGTAAAGTCTATGATCAGTTGGCACTAAACCCTATAAATCAACTTGCACAACTCCCATGATTTAAAAAAAATTGTCTAAAATGAGGCTAAAAAATGCAAGATTTTTTTAGAAAATACCTTAAAAAAAGTTTAGATTGCTACCTGCTTGTCTACTTGAGCTAGTTGCCTACTTGTTTGAACTAGTTGCTTGCATGCTTGAGCTACTTGTTTTTCTACTTGAGCTGGTTGCCTACTTGCTTGAGCTAGTTGCTTGCATGCTTGAGCTATTTGCTTGTCTACTTGACCCGGTTGCCTATGTGCTTGATCTACTTGCTTGTGTGCTTGAATTGGTTGGTTGCTTGCTTGAGCTACTTGTTTGCTTGGTTGAGCTACTTGCATGTGTGCTTGAGCTACTCGCTTGCTTGCTTGAGCTACTTATTTTCCTACTTGAGCTACTTTCTTGTGTGCTTGAGCTACTTGCCTATGTGCTTGAGCTGCTTGTTTGCCTGCTTGAGCTACTTGCTTGTGTACTTGAGTTACTTGCTTGTTTGCTTGAGCTACTTGTTTGCCTAGTTGAGCTAATTACTTGCTTGGTTGAGCTATCCGGTTGTTTGCTTTGATGTCTAATTCAAGTAGTTTTAAGTTATACTGATTCACAAACTCCAACTCGTGGGGTTGAGAGTTATGGAGAAATAGTAGCACTTAAGAAAATTAGTTAATACATCATCCTTATAGCCATAATATCCATCACTTGGGTTAGAACTTCCAACTCCCATTAAAGTTGATATCATTACCACAGAAGCAACATCTTAAATTATGATTGCTTGAGGGCAAGTGATCTTGGATAGGGTGGACTGTCATGTCGCTGAAATTGTAAAGCTAAATCTGAGATATTGAAACACAAATAACCAATCCGAATAAATATCAAAATATAAATACAAAAAATTGCCATTCAAACATCATTATTATAATTATAATTATCAAGATAACTTTATAATCATAATTATTAGAATCCTAAATATTATTTGACAACTTAAATATCATTTATATAAAGATTTAAGAAACTAATCTAAATAATAATAATGTCTCACAAACTAAACAACAAGAGATATCACTATAATTGTAATTATCATTAATAATATTAATTAAAATCATATTGTAAATATCATAAAATAAACAAACAAATATTATAATAAAGAAATCACAAAAGGAACAATACTGAAATCTATTGACCAAATAAACAAATAATAAATATTATAATGTTCATGCTGAGTATGAAATTATAATATCTACTATCAACCAATCAATAAATAAGTGGTCTTTATTGATGAAAAGGCACAATTAAGAGGTACAGGTCATGAAGAGTCATGCCTTTGGGAGAAGGACCGATCAAATATATTTAACAAATAATCCAAAACAAGAAAGGGAAAGGATAGGAGGGTAACAAGAATAGAAATACAGGTGGTATTTTTTGAGTATTGCAGCAGATTGCTATTCATAAGAGAAGATAAAAGAAAAATTAGGAAAACCATTACTAGCAAGGAAAATATGCAAGAAAAACAGATATGTACATATCTTAAATAAGTAAATAATAGGTTTGAAAAGAAATATAGAGTTAGCAAGTATTATATATACATGTATGTATGTATGTATATGTATGTATGTATGTATGTATTATGTATTATGTATGTATGTATGTATGTATGGGTAGATGTGTGAATTATATGTGAATATACAATAATGATGCTTGCAACAATTATTAAGCCTTATAAGTAATTATGATAATTTAAATAAGTAGGGATAATAGATTCTTATATGATTGATTTACACTAATGATATCTCTTGAGTGCTAAGAACAGGGAATCGACTTGGGAAAGGAGTAAAGAGATCTGCATAGCATTCTAGTATTAATATGTATTATTACTATAGACATGGATCTAGATGTTGCTTATCTAATTATTATGCATTGATCTCTATAGTATGTTCATGATTATAATTGTTCTAAGAATAGATTTGATATTTACTTAAGAATCAATGATAAGTGCAATTGTATTTGACTGCTTAAAGATTGTCTTCTGAGTGTTTGCAAACCTACTGGGGAGGAAGGGCCTAAGAAAAGTGGTGTCTAGAAACCCCACTCAAGATTCCACCCCTGGAACCCAAGGCAAGGATGTGCCATGGAGGGGTGGGAATTCCACTTAAGATTCCGCCCAGTCCAAAGCATAAGTGGGCCATGGAGGGGTGGGGGTCCCACTCAAGATCCGCCGAGGCCATGGAGGGGTGGTAGGCCTAGACCACTTATAAGCTCTGCTGGCTTCCCCCAATAGGTCAAGTGTCTTCCGAGGTGATGACACGGGTATAGAAAGCAAGTACAAGTGTATCCACTAAGCACGCTACTTAGATGGTGGAATTATCTTGGTTTCAACATTCCTGCCGCTTGGGGCCAAGGGGTGGGTTGTCCTAGTCGAACACTTGTGTTATTGGGCTTAGATGGATAGCTTCAGGCGGATCTACGTGTGCCACTCCTCCTATGTCTTCATTACTGCTTTGTGATTATATTTATATTTGGATATCTAGATATTAATGCTAATAGACATATGTATATATGTGGAAACATTGTTTATATGGTGAATGCAGATTTCAATCCAAGATTACTTCATTAAAGAGAACATTCATTTGAAAAGAAGAAACCCTAAACCTAATCAACAACTGAATTCTTGAAGATATCTTAAGATTCATGAAAGCAGCGATTGGGTTTATTAACTAAAAGACACATGCATTGAAATAGTTTGTAAGATGCCTAGGACAGACAATGACAATTCAACTGTGCAATTCTCTAATTTTTCTTAGTCAACTAATCCAATTACGATTATAAGAACCTAAGAACAACATAGACACAAAGAAGCGACTGGAAAGTAATATAATCGACACCAGATAAGAGTTATAATATTGACTTGGATTGTATTACAAGAAGGTTCGACAGAGTATCTGATTTGTTCGATCAGGAAATCGAGATACATTTACTTTGTTAAATATCCGATTACATCTCTAGAGGGCCGTCGCTCTTAATAGGAGCGTTGGCAATGGATGGTGGTGCCTTCAAGAAACACAAATGTTGATGGTTTCTTCGTGGTGTATATTAATCGACATTCCTATCTGAAGTTGGTGCCACTATGCTACGAACTGAGAGTGAACCGCGTGGATAAGGGAAATGCCGTGATGTATCCAGAAGCTCCTTGGATCTCAAGACCCGAGAGATTTGAACACCTACTTCCTTGGTCGTGCATCAAGCTCTAATGATGCCGATGGGTACTTGGGTTCTGCCTTGAAGTGTCGACGACTCTTCTAACTCACTATGTATGGCCGGCCAGAGCCCAAGGGGCTCGGCTAGATCGGAATAATCGCTCTCCTTAGGGTGTCGCGACCTACACAATATATTGTCTAAAATGAGGGCTGAAGTTTGATATACCAATGAGCAAAAACATGATCTTGCCCAAATTGAAGCTACGCACCAACCTAGGTATTCCACTTGAGAAGCTACGCTCTCAAGACTACCGAATAGACAATTCCAAATTCGTGATGGATGATCCAGACCAAAACCAACATATAAATACTTAACTAAATCGCCACTTCAATTGAAGTTGGCCACAAACAACAAATCAAAAATAAATTTCAAAATTAGAATGGCGCCAACCACAAGACAGGTCGGCCATAGCTAACTATTATTTAATTATTTGATAGTGTTGAAAAACACTAGTTTGCTCAATCATGTCAGCCCAACTTAAGGAGAATTCGGGACATGATAGTCCCCACCCTCAGATGGTTGCTTGTCCTCGAGCAACCTTAGATTTGGGTGTTCAAAGATCTCCACCCCTTCCTAAGTAGCATCTTCAGCCGGCAAATTTTTCCATTTTACCAAATACTCCGGGATGATCTTATTTCTCAATCGCTTTTCCCTCACATCCAGCACCGTCTCGGGTTCTAAAATCTATTTTCCTTCGTCATCAAGTGACGAAAACTCTACTGATGGTGTAATCTGTTGTCCCAAGGCCCTTTTTAAACATGATACGTGGAAAATATTGTGGATTCTACTCCCTGGAGGCAACTCTAGTTCGTAAGCAACCTCTCCAATCTTCCTTGTGATCTTGAATGGCTCGTAAAACCTTGGTTTCAGCTTTTTAGCTCCATTCCCTTTAAGAGATGATTGTTTGTATGGCTGCAACCTCAAGTATACCATGTCATTTACTTCGAAAACCCTTTCAGTCCTTCGCTGATCTACATATAACTTTTGCTGGTTCTAGGCTCGCTGGAGGTTTTCCTTCAAGGAATTCATGATATCCATGTTTTGTTGAATCATGTCTCTGGTACTCGAGACTCTACTATCTGCAAGGATCAGATTCATGAAGGAAGTGGCCTCATACCCATAGAGTGCCTTGAATGGTGACATTCCAATAGACATGTGATGTGTTGTGTTGTAGCAGAATTATCCTAGATGTAACCACTTCACCCAAGCTGATTGCTGCCCCGTCACATAGTTTCTCAAGTACCCTTCAATCCATTTATTCACAATCTCCATTTTTCCATCTGTTTGGGGGTGGCAACTAGTGTTGGGAGACAACTTTGTATGAGCTAGGTGGAAGAGTTCTTGCCAGAACAAATTGATAAATCTGCTATCCCTATCACTCACAATGTTTCGAGGCAATCCATGGAGTCTAAATACTTCTCTAAAAAAACAGATCTACAACTTGAGGAGCCTTAAATTCTGAAGTAATGGCGTAGAAGTGAGCATACTTAGTGATTCTATGCACCACAACATAAATACAATCCTTACCTTATACCTTAGGGAGCCCGGTGATGAAATCCATCGAAATGATTTCCCATTTCTGATTGGGAATGGGCAAGGGCTGCAAAAAACCAGCTGGTAGTATATGTTCAGTTTTATTTTGTTGGCACACTAAACATTCTCTCACATGCTGCCATATATCCTTTTTCAGCCCCTTCCAAGCAAAACGTTCTCTTACTTGCTTGTATGTCTTGTAGAACCTCGGGTGACTAGCAAGAGGGGTATCATGGAAAGCTTTAATACTTCTATTCTTGACCTTCGAATGAGGTACAAGATAGACCCGATCTTTGTAGAGTATGAGCTCCTCAACCACCCTGTACCTATCATCAACTATCTTCCCTTCCAAAACATCATTAGCAAATGCATCCTTAACGTACTCAGCTGTAATTCCAATCCTCCAATCAGCAGATATATCAAACATTGTACACAAATATGGCTTCCTAGAAAGTGCATCAGCCACCACATTATTCTTGCCCTTCACAAATTCATTATCAATGTCATAAGCTTGGAGTTTGCTTATCCATTTCTGTTGTCTTTCATTCAAATCTCGCTAATTTAGGAAGTACTTCAAGCTGTTATGATCTGTCTTCACCACAAATTTACCGCAGACCAAGTATTGTCTGAACTTAGCGAGGGTGTGCATGATAGCCAACATCTCCTTGTCATAAAGAGAGAACCCTCTTTGGACTGGTGAGCTTCCTACTCTCATATGCAATTGGGTGTTTATTCTAAAACAACTCCAATGCCCTCTCCTGATGCATCACACTCAAGCACAAAAGGAGACGAGAAATTGGGAATGGCCAAAATTGGACACGAACTCATTACCTCTTTTAGTTTATCAAATGCCTGCTAGACTGTGGAACTCCAAGAAAAAGCTCCTTTCTTCATGAGATCCCCTCACAAATCTCCTATAATAGCTGCAAAGCCCCACAAATCCTCTCAATTGTGTCAAATTCTTAGGTGTAGCCCACTCCTGAATGGCCTTGATCTTCTCCTCATCCACACTAACCCCTTGAGCACTAATCTTATGGCCCAAGTATAAGATCTCGGTCATCCCAAACTCGCATTTTGACATCCTGGTATAGAATGAATTCCTTTTGAGAATGTCAAGCACCTCCTCTATATGCTTCAAGTGCTCTTCCCATGTTCTACTGTAGATTAAGATATCATCAAAGAAAACCAACACAAATTTCCTTAATTGAAGGATGAATACCTGATTCATGCAAGACTGGAATGTAGCGGGGGCATTGGTTAACCCAAACGGCATCACCAAGAACTCATAATGCCCATAATGGCATCTGAAAGCTGTCTTATGCACATCCTCATTCCTGACTCTAATCTGATGGTAGCCTGAACGTAGATCAATCTTGGAGAAGTGCATTGCTCCATGTAGCTCGTCTATCAATTCATCGATCTTGGGGATAGGGTAGCAGTTCTTGATTGTCTTTTTGTTAAGAGCTCTATAATTGATGCACATCCTAAGCGTTCCATCCTCCTTTTTGACCAACACTACCAATGAGGCAAAAGGGCTTGAACTTGGACGAATAAACCCCATATCCAATAACTCTTTAATGGCCTTCTTGATCTCTTCTTTGTATATTCGCGAATGACGATAAGGAGTAGTGATCACCGGTTTAGCTCCTTCCAGCTCTATCACATGCTGAAACCCCCTATCTGGTGGCAATCTTGATGGAATCTCTCAAAACACTTTGCACTTCTTGTTCAAGATAGCCTGAATGTCCATAGGAAAGGTTCTTTCTTCCTTCGGCGGGTTAGTATCCGTGAACAAGCACTCCGCTACCCATGCCACTTGATCCCTACGAAAGGATTGTTCCAGCCTTTTGGCTGAGACCACCATAGGACCATTCTTGGAGAGACCCTTGAGTACAACCTCTTTGCCTTTATGCTTGAATTTCAGCTCCATGGTTTGGTAATTGGTTGTATATTCTCCCAATGAGTGAAGCCATTGAACGCCCAAGACCATGTCCATGTCACCAATGTCAACCATATAGAAGTCATCTTTCATCTTGTGACCACCCAAGATCAGTTCCATTTGTTGGATTCGTTTAGTACAAGAGAGGATGTTCCCTCCAGTTGCCACCACATCAAATCTTTCGAAGTCCTCTACTCCCAAACGCAACTTAGTCACTGTCCTCCTATCAATGAAATTATGAGTGACTCCACTATCAATCAACACTATCACCTTTTGTCCTCGAAGAAATCTCACTCAGAGAGAATGGTATCGGGGTGCTCCTGAAAGTGTTGCAAGAGTACCTCCCGTGGGGCCCCCTTCAACAATGAGCTCTTGAGGTTCCCCATTAGTGTCGTCCTCAGTGACCTCTTCTTCAGTTTCTGCTTCATCATCGGAGACTACTTCAATGTAGTAAACTTGTCCCCTTCCTTGGCATCTGTGTTGATTGTTCCATTTTTCATTGCAATAGTAGCACAACCCCTTTTTGCGAAGTTCATTCCTTGACATGCCATGTGGTCCTATAGGAGGGGTCTTTGGTGGTGGATTTGCCTTAATGAAAGGCTTCTTTGGCTGCCCTGCTGGTGCATTCTTGACAATGGCCTTCCCTTTCTTGGTGGAATCTTCAAGACTCAAAGCTTTCTGAATGGCGTCTTCTAAGATTGTTGGCTCCAAGGCTCTCACCAAGCCACGGAAGGAATCGGATAAGCCCTCAATTAAGAAGAAAGTGAGCCTCTTATCTGATACATCGAACACCATCACCGTGAGTCTTTGAAATTCTGAAACATATTCATCCATGGTGCTTGTTTGCTTCAATCTTGTGAGTTCCTGGAAGTACGCTTTTGTGTCCTTTCTATCAAATCTCTCTGTCAATTTATGTGTGAAATTTGCATATGATGATACCTGATCAAATCCTTGTGTCACAATGCCATGGTGCCACCATTCGTGTGCAAGATCTTCCAAGTGTAAGATGAGAAATTTGGTAGCCTCTTCAGGGCTAAGAGAAAAATGTGTCCAGTTTTTGGATCCATGATTGTGCAGTCATCTTTCCTAAACCATCGAATGTCAGGAGTGAAAGCTTGTTGATCTTATGCCGGAGGTCTCTATTTCCACGGTGTTGTCTCTTATCACTTCGTCTAGCACTGTAAAACTGATCGAAAGAGATGGCAGCTTGAGCATTAGCATCTAGATCCAAGTACTCACGCACAATACTTGCATAGTTGCGCTACTCTTTCCCTTCCTGTTGGCCTATTGTTCTGGGAAAAAACCTTGGCTAAATGTGCTTGTGAGTGTGACCATTTGAAGTTTTGCTCTGTTCTCCCCCTCCTGAACACTCCGGATGGCCTCCTTCAGCACTGTTGGATCCTAATTTAATGTTGTTTACTGCAGCAGTAAGAGACTGAATTGCTTGCAGCAAGGTCTGGTTTGTTTGGTCCTGTTGCTTCATGAAATTGTCCAACTTATCATTTTGATCTTTGTCCCCCATTTTCTCCTTACCTTTGCCTCCTATTCCTTGAGCAGCTTTAGACTTCTTCTCTTGCTCGATAGCACGAATATCTCTCTGGCTTAATGGCATACGATTTTGCCCACAGGCTGGCAGCCCTTATGGCTCTAATACCACTCTAAGATGCCTAGGACAGACAATGACAATTCAACTCTGCAATTCTCCAATTTTTCTTAGTCAACTGATCCAATTACGATTATAAGAACCTTAGAACAACATAGACACAAAGAAGCGACTGGAAAGTAATATAATCGACACCAGATAAGAGTTATAATATTGAACTGGACTGTATTACAAGAAGGTTCGACAAAGTATTTGATTTTTCTGATCGGGAAATCGAGATACATTTACTGTGTTAAATATCCGATTACATCTCCAGAGGGTCGTTACTCTTAACAATAGCGCCGGCGATGGATGGTGGTGCCTTCAACAAATGCGAATGCTGATGGTTCCTTCGTGGTGTATATTTGTCGACATTCCTATCTGGAGTTGGTGCCACTATGTTGCGAACTGAGAGTGAAGCGCGTGGATAAGGGAAATACTGTGATGTATCCAGAAGCTCCTTGTCTCTCAAGACCTGAGTGATTTGAACGCCTACTTCCTTGGTCGCGTGTCAAGCTCTAATGATGCCAATGGGTACTTGGGTTCTGCCTTGAAATGTTGACGGCTCTTCTAACTCACTGTGTATGGCCGACCAGAGCCCAAGGGGCTCGGCCAGATCAAAATAATTGCTGTCCTTAAGGCACCACGACCTACACAATATATCGTCTGAAATGAGGGCCGAAGTCTGATATACCAGTGAGAACAAACACGAACTTGCCTAGATTGAAGCTACGCACCAACCTGGGTATTCTGCCTGAGAAGCTACGCTCTCAAGACTGCCAAATAGACAATTCCAAATTCGTGATGGATGATCCAGACCGAAACCAACATATAAATACTTAACTAAATTGCCACTTTAATTGAAGTCGGCCGCAAATAGCAAATATAAAATAAATTTCAAAATTAGAATGGCGCCAACCACAAGACAGGTCGGCCATAGCTAACTATTATTTAATTATTTGATAGTGTTGAAAAACACTAGTTTGCTCAATCATGTCGGCCCAGCTTAAGGAGAATTCGGGACATGCCATAGTTGTCTCCTTTTAAAGAGATACATCTCTTATAGAGACACATCCCTTGGCAAATTGAAGTGGTATAAATAGAAGTTAAAGTGGGAAGCAAAAAAAAAACAATTCCAATGAATATTATGTGAATAAAAAGTAGATCTAAAGAAGAAAAAAATGAAATGTGATTCATATTTATATCCGAATATATGAAGAGAGTATTAATATTGTGAAGAGAAGAATTTTAATGATATATTTTTTCTGAGTAAAAGAGAAGATTGAAAAGAGATAAAGGGGCAAAAAATGAAAAGCAATTCAGATCTATATTAAGAAGAGATGCTGCCCATTTATGAACGGTAAATACAAATATATATAATGAATATATGTGAAGAGTAAGAGAAGATTGTAAAGTGAATTTGAGCAGATGGTAAGGCAAAAAATTATATGAAAATAATGCCATGATTATGATGAGTTGTGTGAAAAGAATTGGCACATAGATTGGATCAGATTTGAGAGAGATTGTGCATGATAGTGATCAGATTTGGAAGGAAGATTGTGCATGACTGTGAAATGAAAGGAAAGAGGGGGGGGAAACCCTAATTTCCTTAGGTGTAAAGGAGAATTATGATTTAAAGTCCCTCTTCCCCAAGCATTTCTTTAAGAATGCAAACCTACAAGGCCAAGAGATTGACTTTCAACCTCAAAGGTGAGTCAATCAGACCTAGGTTGGTGATTCTTTAATGACAGAAATGATTAGGAATGATTTCAAACGATGCAACTAAATGAACTATATGACCTAAGATGCAAATCACAGATTCTTGAATGTACAAAAACTGAAACAACACTTTGCAGGCAAATCTGATAGCATGTACTTGCCACCAAAATCTAATCCTTACTAGAGCAAGAGGGTTTGTTTGCCCCTGAGTGAATGGGTTCTTGATAGGGCTTCTGAAAACACTTTTTATAGTCCTTTGATGTTAGATCTAAGATGCTGATTTATGGTTGCAAACTTGTTAGAGCAATGGAAATAAATTCTGCAACTTAGTTTTCGTGTTTTGGCAAGAATGATGACAACAAATGCAGCAATGCAAAATTGCTCTTCAAGATCTTCAATTCTTCTTCAACCTGTAACCTGCACGTACACAAAGAGGGGAAAATGTCTGTTTTGTGCCATATAAGGGTTTGCCTCAGTCAAACCCCATGAGTAGTGTTCTCATTTTCACAATGGCAATGCCAATGATAAAACCTTGAATGGAAAGGAAGAAAATGATGAATGAACACTTGCTGCAGCTCACCACCCTTCAATGGCTTCCTTGAAGGACTGAAGCATACACATCTCTTCAAAGGAATTGGATTTTGCTTTCTTGATTTGCTTGGATGCTTGAATGTTTGAATGTGTGAAGACCTACAATGCTTGTTAGCCTACACAAGACAACATGAACACACATAAACTTTGACATGATGTTAGGATCTTGATTGCTGCTATAAATGACTAATAATATTGCTCTTGAAAATAATTTGCTCAATAGGATTGCTCTTGTAAAGTCTTATATTTCAAAATGATAAAAAAAACTATGTATTTATAGGTGTTTATCTAATTTCCTGAAAATTAGATTCCAAAAGCCGATACTTACAATTTGAATTTGGATCATTAAAAGACTGCTAAAAACATATTTTAAAATGGCTCCTAGCGCATAAAGGGGACCCATTTTCCCATGGTCTTGGCCTATATTTCTAGGACACTCGTAATCTATGTTAAATTAAATATTAAATGCATTTATTTAATGTTGGTTCTCCTTTCGGAAAACAGTAAGAATAAGGCTTTGGAATGCATAATTTGGCAAATTATAAGCTTAATTAAGTCCAATAAATTAAGGGACCTAAACATAGTGTGAAATTGTAAAGGTATAAAATTTCCTACACTACAGACTATAATCAAATTTGTGAAGGAAAGTTGTTGTGTGGATAGTGATCAGAGTTGGAAGAAGGATATTGTGTGAGTTGTAATCAGATTTGCGAGAGAAAGATCCTGTCAAGGATTAAGAGGTTGGAGCTCAATTTGTGTGGGGGTAGGAGCCTATCAAATAGAGGTTGAAGCTTCTTGTTGGGTTGAAGTTCAATTTGTGTGGGGGTTGGAGCCTATATTTCTGTCGAGTGGAGATTGGAGTCTCTAGTAGGTTGGAGCCTACAAGAAGAAGATTAATCTATAATATATACAAAATATTTTGTTGTGGTTTTTTCCCTAAAGGGTTTCCACGTAAATTGTGTGTTCGCATTGTTTTCTATAATTGCTAGATCTTGCATATGTGTGGTTGATGTGATGGATTGAGTTTGGAAATGTAAAAGTTTGTATTAAATTGATTCACCCCTTGCCTCTTAGTATAGCTGTTTGCTTATCAATAGGCACATGTAGAATAACAACAAATAACACATGCAATTTTGACCAAGGGAGGCCCACTTAAGATTTCTCAGATTGGTTATAAAGGGGGTGCAATTAGGATCAACACAAATAAAAAGGGAGGGTACTAAAGCAAAATTGACATCGTGGGATTGAGTCCTAACAAACTCCTTTTAGGTGACAACCGACTTGTCATTTGGTGCATTCAAAGCTACTAAATGGAACAAAACTTATTAAAAATGTATAGATGTTAATAATTGTTAGATCTCCTACTAGTGCCTAGATTTTAACTTCATTATTTGCAACCCATTCATTCCCTTCTTTTTAGTCCTTGGAATAGTCAAGAGAATAGTAAATAGTGGACAGAATTTAGAACATCTCCCATTGTGAAGGGAATGGGAGATGGGACCAGATTGATGCTGAAAATTTCAACAAAAAAAGTCTCAACTATGATATTTTGTCATTTTAATTAGGCATATTTTTTAAAAAAAGATGGCAGGTAGGCATACCTAACCTTACTAATGGTCTAACATTCTCAAATACGTTGGAGGTTTATAATAAGTAAAGGCCAAGACTAACTACTTTTTTAACAAGCTAGAGCTGATTATTTTAGTCATGCATTAGGACAATATGACTCGAAATTAATACTTGTAAGACAAAAGAAATAATATGATACAAATTTTATAGAAAAGAGGTTTGTTTCCTTGTCAATTTTGTTTCTTCTAGTGATTCCAATGGAGAGATTGGTTCTTCTGAAACATTAATGGTTCATAAAAAATACAAAATTCAAATATTTTTGCTAAGTTGGTGGTCTTGGTATGGGTACTATGATATGGCAATTTTTTCTGCTTGGGTATGAGAACGTGGTCAACTATATATATTAAATTTTTAAAAATTTATATTTATATGTTAAAATTTTTAAAATTAGAAATAGAAAAACAGTGATACTCATAATTGCTAACTTAAACAAAATATTTAAATGCCTCACAATTTTCAAAAATGAAGGAACTCATAAATTCATAATCTAGTGGTTTGTCAAATGTCAATACACAATGAACACTACAACCAATATTCAATAATCTTCACATTTCTCTTCATTGAGAGCATCAAAGTTGACATTTGGTTCAATTTCATTTGAATCACAATGAGTTGCAATGCCACTTCCACAAGCCATGTCATATGCACAAGCTGCCTAATCCAAAGAGATTTTGGCAAGTTGTGCAACAATAATGTCTAAGTTAGGAAACTCAAGAGTTAAATCCCAATTCTTCATCAACCCTTCATTGTAATCAAGTATCTTATGTAACAAGAGATGCAATTTAGAGTGCACAAAGACCACATTGTCAACTTCTTTTGCACACAATTACCCACACTTACCAATTGCCTAGATTTGGGTATGGCAACTAGTGGGGGTTTGGGAATGGAGAACTTAATGGGGTTGAGGGCTAGTGCACCTTACAGGGGTTTAGGGGCAATGCCCCCAATGGGTCAAGGAATAGTGCCCTTCATGGGGGTTTGGGGGAAATGCCCCTTCTGTCAAGGGGCAACACTCCTCATGGGGATCTAGGGGCAACACCCCTAGCGAGGTCGAGGGACCCAAATTAAGGACTTTAAAGCCACACAAACTTTCATGGTGCACACCATTTTCACAATTTTATCACTTAAGGGCAAAAATACTTATTTGACACTTTTTTGTTTATAAAAACATTTTTTGTTTGTTTTTTCTTTAGGGAAGCCTATGGTTCCCCATGGGTTTGACCAGGTTCAGTGCAAGTTTGCCTAATGTTCTACTTGGGCACCTTGGGTTACTTGTGGGTCCTTCCACAAGGAAACTAGGGTGCCTAGGTGGGACCTTGGGCATACCCAATGGCATACCAAACATAGGATTTTTGTGTTGTAAAGTGATCTAAATCTTTTTCTATGAAGATTTAAAATATTGTGGTTGAACCTTTCTTAGGAAAAAATACAAGGGTGCAATGTTCTTATGGTATTGACCACCATAGGTATTTTCTAGTTAAAAAATGAAATAGGAGAGGCTTAATTTAGCATCTACCCAATAATCATTTAACAAATTATGATAAATAATGAGTAAAGTAAATATAATCAGTCATAGGAGTCAAACACTTTGACTATTTTTCTTTTTCTTTTTTAATATAAAAAATTAAAATGATTCTACAATCATCATCACTAGTGCAAGTCCATTTTCAATACCTTTTCATAACTATAAAACTCAATTTCTTTTAATGTATAGATGCAAATACACACACCTTGAAACCAAATTAATGACATGTGCAACAATTTAATTATAATAGCCATGCTCTTCCATAACAAATTCAGAACTATAAATGACAACACAAGCAAACAAGTAAGAGTCATCTACTCTTTTCAATCAGGTCATAAGGTAGATATATACATTAACACTTGCATTACAAAACCTCTTCTGTTTCCTTCCTCCGTAACTTGAAGTGGAAGAGAAAGAGAGAGAGCATCATCGAGGTGATATCCACCCTACCATGAAGCATTAAGCTTCCCCGTGCTACTCCATTGGAAAAGTCCGACCCATCACAAAGAATCTAGCAGCATGTGACCGACATGCATGATGGAATTCAATACACTATGTGAATCACTAATGACCTACCATGCCTATATGCTTATGGATTATATATCCAAGCACATTTCCATTTGATACACAAATTATGGGAGAGAATGTAACTCGACCAAGCAATGCACTTCTGAATGCAAATTGATGACAAATAATGTCTATAGGACAAAAAGTCCCATCATCTCATTATGATATCTTGACATTCTACAAGATGGATAAATCAATATCCAAAAGACAAAGCCCATACTGACATTAGTTCCAATAATATAATTCCAAGACAGTAATCTTTAGTGAATCGTATGCCAAGAAGGCTACTCCATGTCCAATATGTTCCCTAAATCTAGTCACTACTAAGTGATTCAGGAATCAAAGATCTTATTTCCTTTTTTATTAATTCCCAAGCCTAGAACTCTTTCTTTGAATCCAACAAAAAGGTAATAAATAAATTTAGCCATACTCATAATAGTATACTCTTCAATAATGATACTAACCATTAAATTTGCGTACTTACCTCACATAAATCAATTCACAACTTTCAATCTGCAGATCACAGTAGAAAGGGAAGCATTTAAACCATCATATTTTTTACGTCCCTTGGCCAAAATTAAAATTTCAATATGTTTTAGAAAGAGGAAAGAACGAAGAATAAAACCCATAAATTGTTTTGCAAGAATCCCAATCAAGTGTGAACAGTTTTTTCTGCAACTCAGCCAACTAGATATCTACCCAGAATCAGCAATTTGGAGAAAAGGGCAATCCTACTATTTCCAAATTTGTAAGATTCAATATTCACCTTTCTTGATAATATGGTTGCACTCAAGTAGTTCTAGGAACTCTTTAAAGTTTCATTATTCACCTTTCTTGAGATAGCTAGTGACCATGCATAGTGCTCTATGAATTTATGATAGTTAGACTCTAGAGTATTGACAAACTCCAACTTTACGATTGGATGTTGATCCGGAAGACACTGCCCAAGTTGATGAGGAGGAGTCATAGGAGGGATTGGTTGGGATGCCATTGGATGAGGTAGACCCTCGCAGTAGTAGTGACTTAAATGCAGATTAGGGGCAGTGGTATACTTTGTTTTTGTATTTTCATAATGTAGTTGAAAGTGAAATTTGCAGCCTTATTTTGTTGTAACTTGTATATTACTTTTTAATATCACACGCATATTGACGATGAATTATGAAAGTAATTAAGTTTTGACATTTGCTAATTTGTTTGACTCTCATGTGAACTCTCAATTCAACACAAATGTTATGCATTAAGGATCTATAATGTATATGATGAATGTTTTATCAATCTTATCATATGAATATTTGAAATTCCCCTATATACTTTAATTTTTCCCTATTTTTTATATAGCTGTCCTCTGCTGTCCCCAAAAATAGCCCCCAAAAAAGCTGTCCTTGAAACTCACCCCACCTCCTAGCCCCCGTCCCATGCCATAACCATCCTGGAAATTTGGGGTAACATAGATTTCCAAAATAAAGGTTTTTCACTACCATTGTTTTGATTAGATTTTTGCTTAAATAACAAAGCCTTGTGTTTGCATGATAGCTCTTTGTTTTGTGTGATGTGTCTCCCTAAACATTTTCATCCGTAAGGATGCCAAGTACTTCTAGAAAATAGAATTTTTGCAGTTTCTTAATTTCTTTTACTAAAAAACTCAGGTCCCATAATTTTCTAATGTTTATTTCATATAAAACCTTCTTTTGGAATATATGGCTTACATATATTGTGACCTTGCTGACTATAGTGAAGTAAATGTCTTGATTAAATTGAAAACAACTACAGCAGTTTTCACAAGTCAGTCAGACGAAGCTCAGCTATTATGTTGGTTTAGGTCTTCAAATTCCTGGTGATTTAGTTTTGTACGATGCCCTTTAGTAGGTTGAGTTTCTGCTATGAAATTTTTAAGATCAAATATTTTCAAGGGAGAACATGTAATTGAGTTATTCCTTACATTCTAGTTGACATTATTATGGCATCTGTAATAGGTATTTCATATGTAATATTTATACTCTGTTTCTTTCTATGTCAAGACTCAAAACCTATTTACAATTAAATTTGTCTGTTACAATGGCAGTTCACTTCCTTGGAGCAGCTCAATCGGAAGCATTTTGCAAAGGGCAACTGGCCTTTGTGAAGAAAAGCAGATCAAGAGCTTGAACAACAGATTAATGCATCAAAAGAAGTTGCTCTAATGGAGGTTAAGATGCAATGGTTTGTTGAACTTTTATATGAGGTTAGGAATCTAATCTAGTATTAACTATTAGTCCAGATATCATGATTTACATAATAATCAAGATCTCAAATTTTCCCTGAATACCTTGTGTATTCAACACATCCATTATATTGCTAGTTTAAATAATAATTGTTTCTGCTTTTCATCATAAATGCATAACAAGGCACAAGAACAGTTGAATGCAAGTTGTGTATAGATGTCATTTCCAGTATTGAGATATATTGTGTGGCATTTTTTTTGGCAGTACTATCATTTTTAAGCTTTTTCTCATATATGCTTTTGGGTTCTGAGTGTAGACTCTTGCTGAGACCAAAGCAAATGTTGAGAAAAAACAACCATTGACATATGAAGAAACGGAAGCAGAGCGTGAAGAGGTAACAAATTATAATTCATTTCATGCATGCTTAAACTTTCTCTGTCAGTTTTTAGAATGGCTTTACGTGATTGGATGGGTCTCATGCTTTTCTGTTTTATAATTCTGTCTGCTTCTATGCCACCTATTTTGATATTCTCCTAATGACAGGGTTTCCTCTTTTATTTGTGAGGGGCCTCTTTGTTTGGAGAGATGCATCTTATATCATGTTAATGATAAATCAGCTTAACAACATGATTGTAAGGAAAATGTTTTCCTGAATTTGCTGGTTTCATTTTTAGGTCATGGCTAAGCCAAATGCTAATTTTACATATGAGCCCTCCTTATGGAAGCTCACTAGAGAGTTTCCTTTTGTTTACCTTATATATTAGTCAAGTTTTGTATCCCTGGGTTTTAATCACATGACCAAGCTCAAGAACAAACTGAACCTTGCCAATCAACTTACACTCAGGATAAAATCCACTTAAATCCATTGTAGATGAAATTCCGATCTGCTGGAATCAAACAAGCCAGTTAGGGATTTTCTAGGGATTTGATTTGCCACCACAGTCCTCTACTCTACTGAGCCAATGATAGTAGATAACAAGAACTGAGCCTGAGACATCTTTCAGAACTATTCAAATTTGGCTTTAACAAGAAAAGACAAATAGTTTCAATAAGCCTAAACTTCCACAGGGTGAATGGGGAAGAATCCTCCTGAAAGGTTACTTTACATCTTTCCTTACACAAGAAATTAATAGCAGATGACTGATTTTTCTGCCGTAAAATTTTACAGCCATCTCAAATCATTACAGCTTCCTTTCTTCAGTTTATATTTTGAAATTGGAAACTGTAATATGACTAATTAATGCTTATTAAGTTGCAAGAGTAGCAATGTAAAGGCATGCACTTAGGCATATGTCCTGTATAGACTCCATCTCTCATGTGTCATATGTTTTATGATCCTTATGTATTCAATATGAGAACATTCCACATAATCCCTTGCATATATCTATTCAATATGTAAGATAAATCCTTTTCTCCAAGTTGTTGGATCTATCTTGCATGTTTTATATCTTATCTGCTATTGACAATGTTGTTTATAAAGGGGAAGCTGCCTTTACATAATTCTGGACCTTCAGAAGTATATTCATTCTATCATAGCTTTGTCTTTACTATAAAGATGCAATCTAATTCTGCCCTGTTGATTATTTATTTAATCATTGCTAAAGGAGTACATTAAATTTTTGGTAGCTGCCTGAGTTAGGTATGTAACACGCAGAATTCAGGCTGTGTGAAGATCGAGACAAGTACAACACAGGTGGCTGAGTGTGACTTATGGCTTAATGTCTAGATTTGAACATCCTCAAAATAGCGAAACTTTAGAACTATGTTGTTTCTGGTGCATCAGCTGAATGCACGCCAAATCAATAACCAATGAATGGAAACTCAAAGAGCACAAATGGAAGCCACAAGTAAGAATATGGAGATTGAACAAGACAGACAACAGATTCACATGCAAAAAATGAAAGGATTACAAATGGGCCACCGATATGTGAAAACCGACAACACTATTCTATCCAACCCTTGAAAAATATGCTCAGAGACTCTCTACACTACGAATGGTTCACCTTAAACTCTACCCAAAACTTAATTACATGCCAATTCTCACCAAGAGACACTTCACTGAATTCACCAACCTGCTACTCTAACTAGCCATCTCTCTAACCTGCTTGCCCCTCCAAATGATCAAGCATCCATAGCTAATAAGCACCAACCAAAAAATGTGATGCATGTGGGATTTGAGGATTGATGCAGGCCATTCAATCATTAATGTGCATTAGCGGAAAATCTAATTATCAAGGTTGCAGTTTGCGAATTTAGAAGTTTAATAAATTTGAATCTGACACTTATCAAACATTCCAGAACTGAAAAACTGTCAAAAAATCTATTTGCTGCTGTTTGACAGAAGCCACCAACACTGATCAACTAACTGTTCTAACATTTGATGTTCACTAACTTTTCCTAGTCTCTTGGTTTGCACTTTCTGTTTTGTTTCCTTATGTGGCTTCTTCACTAGCTTGCACAACATGCACACACCTCTTTGCACAATCTTGCTCCTGTGTGATATTTAGACTCTCAAATGCCTAGTGACCTATTTGTCCACACATGAAGCAACTCCCATTGAAGCCCTTGTTGCATCACTTTCCTCTTTTCCTTTGTTGATCTTGTAAGAGGGTTGGTTTTGTGATCTTGAAGGTATGTTCTTGGATTGGCTCTTTTCCTTTGTTGATTTGGTTTCTAATCTTAGGGCCTTTTGATTTATTTCTATCCCTATTATGCCTTTCTTTCATTCCCTATATTTTTGTAGTTTATTTCTTTGTCTATCTTATTCTCTTTTTATCTCATAGTTTAGATCTCTTTAGATCTATTTCCCTTTCTCATTCTTTTCCTTGTTGATGTTTCTCTATTTCTCTCTTTCTTTTATTATTTCTTTATTTCTATTATTTGATGCTCTCTATATGTGCTTCTATCTCTCTTTATTTCTATTTTTCTTCCAATCTATATTTTCCCTCTTAACCTTTTTTTTTGTCTTTATCTCTCTTTATAATTGTCTTTTGTTTATCCCTTCTTTCGTACAAATGTTCACTATTTATTTCAGTATCTTTATCTTTCTATCTTTGCTTTTATTCCTTTGTTGGTGTTTCTCTTTCTTTTATTCTTTCTATTTTTCTTGACTTTTTTATTTCTTTGTTTTTCTATCTTTTTGTCACTTTCCTTCTCTCTTTTTTATTTTTCCTTTCTTTTCTTTTTCTTTTTTCTCTCTCCTTTTTTTTTTCTTTATTTTTTATTTTTCCCAAATTTTACTTTTCTTCTTTATATTATTCATCTCTATTTTTGTTCTTTTATTATTTCTTTCTTGTTTTGTTTCTTTCTTCATTTTTCTAACTTTCTGTCATTTTCCTTCTCTCTTTTCTCTTCTTCCTTTCTTTTCTTTATCGTTCTTTTCTTTTTCTTTCCTCCATTTTCTTTTTTCTTTGTTATTTTTATTTCTCTCACATTTTACTTTCCTTCTTTATATTGTTCTTTTTGTTTTATTTTTTATATCATTATTTTCAGCTTACCTCTCTTCCATCTTTCTCTCCTCTTTTCTCTTCTCTCGTCTTTAATTTTTTTTCTATTAATTCTTTTGTTTCCCTCTCTCTCTCTTGCTTTGTTGGTGTTTTGTCTCTTTTTTGTTCTCTCTTTCTTTCTTGCTTTGTTTGTTTTTGGTGTTTATCACATTCTTTGTTTTACTACATTTTTTTCTATCTCCAACTCTTTTAATATTACCTCTCATCTTTTTTTCTCTTTGTTTACTTTTTTCATTCATTCATCTTTATATTTTATTTTTCATTTTATTCCCTTGTCTCTCTCTCTCTCTCTCTCTCTCTCGTTTTTGTTGGTGTTTTGACTATTTTTTGTTCTTCCTCTCTCTTTTCTGATTTGTTTCTTTCTTGTTGTCATTTAGATTGCTCTCTTATATTTCTTTTTTCTTTCTTTTCTCTTTCTTCCCCTTTTTATCTTTCTTTTTTATCTTCACTTTTTACCTTTTATTTATTATTTCTCCCTCTTTATGTCTCTCCTCCATCTATCTATCTTTGTGTTTTTTGTCTGACTTCTTTTCTTTTACCTCTCCCCTCTTTCTTTTCTCTCTATTCTTCTATATATATATTTTTTTGGTTATTCTATCATTTTTTATTGACCTCTCTATTTATTTCTATTTTTAATTCTTTTCTTTGTAGCTTCCATTTTATCTTTTTGTCTTTATTTTTTATTTCCTTTTACTCTTTTTCTTGCTTTATCTATTTAATCTTTCAATGTATTTTCCTTACTTTATTTCTTTATCTATCATTATTTAGTCCATGTTTTTTGCCACATCTTTGTTTCTTCTCCTAAATTTCAATTACTTTTGGTATTGTATCTATTTATGTCATTCTATTACTTTATTTTTCTTTATCTTGATTTTTAATATTACCTCTCTTTTTTCCTATGTTTACATTCATATATTTTATATCTTGTTTGTTTCTCTCTTAATTATTTTCCCTATTTTCTATCTCTCTCTCTCTCTCTCTCACACACACACACACACACACTACCCATGCACATCTCATTTTATTTCTTATTACTTTTATTTATGTTTTCTTTCAATTTATATTTTTCTCGATTTATCTATATTTTTCTCTTTTTTTTTCTCTTAAAGTTGCCTTTCTTTTTACCACTTTTTTATTTCTCTTCAATTCTTGTTTTAATTACCTTCAACATGTAATTCTTTGTCTTTACAGGAATGTTTCTTTCTCTCTCTCTTTCTATTTTGTATTTGTCATTCAATGTTTCATTTATTTTCTATCTTTCTTTCTTTATTTCTTTTTATTTTCTTTCTCTTTATGATTGTTCTTATTTCTACCCCACTTTTGTTTTCTATTTATTTCTATCTCCAATTCATTTTTTAGTTACCTTCATTATTTATTTTTATGCCCCTTTGTCAATTTTTTTTTGCTTTTTTGTTTGTCTATTTTTATTTCACTCTCTCACTCTCTCATTTTTATTCCTTTTTTTTTTTCCATGATTTATTGTTTCACTTAGTACTTTTATTCATCCTATTGATTTTCATCGATTTCCCCTTTCATTAACTATTCTTTATCTATTGATTTTTATTTGTTCTCTCTCACTTTCATTTACTCATTCTTTCCCTTTTTCTTCTCTCTCTCTCTCATGCTTGTTTTATTCTTTCTCCCTTGTCTCTACTTTCTATTGTTAATTTTTTTTTATAAATCTATCTCATTCTTTATCTATATACCATTATTTTTTGTTTTTGCATACACTTTTAATATTACCCTTCTTTTTCTCTGTTACTTTTTAATATTAACTTCTTATTTTGTAACTATTTCTTTTTTTTTAGATCCTTGGTTATTATTATTATTTTTTTCCATCTTTTTTCTTTTTAATTTATCATTTATTTTGTAGTTTTCTCATTCTCTCACATTAACACTCTCAATTTTTATCACTTTACATATCTATTTTAAAGATTCTTTGTTTTTTCACCAATATTTCTCTGTTTTTGTTTCCCTCTTTTTATTTGTCATTTTTTCACACTTTGTAATCTTCATCTCTATGTTTGGAACTCACACTCTCTCTCTCTCTCTCTCTCCACTTTATTTATTTATTTTTTTAATTTTTTCTAAATTTGTTTATTATTTATTCAAATTGCTTATGTGAATATACCTTTGTCATCTCTATATCTTCATTCTCTCCCCCTCTCTCTCTATTTTTTTTGGTCATTCATTATTTATTTATTCATCTCTATGTTATTCTTTCTTTATTTTTTTTTCTTTAACTTTAATTATTCTTTTTTGATATTTTTATCGTTTTTGTCTACTTTTTGTCTTTTGACTTTCTCTCACAACCTTTCCTTTGTTGTCTCACCATGTCTCTACCACTTTCGCTCTATTTATTTATATTATTTTTTTTCTTTTTAACTCTTTATCTTTCACTTCTCATTTTATCTATTTTATATTTAGATCTATTTTCCTATTATTTTTTCTTGTATCTAATTTATCAAACCCATTCTTTTCCTTCATGTTTTCTCACTGTCTTTATCTTTCTCCTTCAATTTTTAATACATAACATTTTTTTAATCTTTTGATGATGCTAGAGGCATAGATAGTAATTGGCTTATCTATGCTAAAATTGAATTAAAAAATCGATCTCTATACCCTCATTCTTTATCCTAAAAAAGAATAGAAGTCGGGTTCATCCCAGAACCCACATGAATAGTGGAGGCGACTTAAGTTGTGGGTATGCTCCCCATGATCTTGGGTTTGACTTCGAGGTCTAAGTTTACCTGATGCACGTGGCTTGCGGGTTGTTGCATACATCTCCAAGAGATTAGTCTCACCCTAACATGACACCCTTTCCTGACCCCAACTTGGCAAAATGTAAGACCAAGGTAAGACGATTGGGCATTGTGCTAGGTCATAAGGATACCCCTAAATTAATAAATAAAAGAAGAAATAGAAGTTCATATATTTTTATCGTCTTTAAAAGGGGTTTGGATTGAAATATTTTGATTAGTTGCAGGCCAATTTACAGAAAAATCATTGTGTGATTTTAATGTACCTATTGATTGATACACTAACAATCCATTCATATTAAGTAACAAATCATCCTTCTCCTCTACCCTTTGGATCAAAAGTGTTTTAGAAGAATTTATATCCTTGTGACCCAGCTCACCCTTTTTCGACCCCAACTTGGCAGAATGTAAGACCAAGGTAAGGCGGTTGGGCGTTGGGTTGGGTCACGGGGTACCCTTGAGTCAACAAAAAAAAGAAGAGAAGTGCATACCTTTTTATTGTCCTTGAAAGTGGTTTTGGATTGAAATATATTGATTAGTTGGGGGTCGATTTACAAAAAATCCATAATGTGATTTTAGCATACCTATTGATTGATACATCAACAATCTATTTGTATTAAGTAACATAACATCATTCTCCTTTGCCTTTTGGATCAAAGGTATCTTAGATCTAAAAACCATGGTTTCACCAATCAAAATATTTTTTTCATTTTCTCTCCCCATGTTTTTTATCTTTTATTTTTTATCTATTTTTCTCAGCCTCTCAATTATCTTTCTTTGTCTATCTATCTTCATTGCCCATTTCTATATTCACATTTTTATATTTTTTTCTCAGTTTCTTTCTCTTCATTCTCTCTCTTGCTTGTTCATTCACTCTTTATTTGTTTTATTTTCTTCATCTATCTTTTCTCTTTCTTTTGTTTCATTCCTGTCATTTTTTTCTTTTTTAACTTTGTATGTAGACATGTCATTCTCTCCCTCCCTGCATTTATTATATTTTTTTATTTTTTGTCAGTCCTTTTTTTTATAACCTTTTGCTTGTTGGCTAAGGTTGATTGAACATTTCTTGTAGGTCACATAATTTTCAATTACTTTTGGTATTGTATTTATTTATCTCAATCTATTACTTTATTTTTGTTTGTCTTGATTTTTAATATCACCTTTTTTTCCCTATGTTACTTTTTTCATTCATATATTTTATATCTCATTTGTTTCTCTTAATTATTTTCCCTATTTTTCTATGTCTTTTCTTTTGTGTATCTCTCTCTTACCTTGCCCATGTACATCTCACTTTATTTTTTATTATTTGTATTTATGTTTTCTTTTAATCTATATTTTTTCTCGATGTACTTTTATTTTTGTCTCTCTTTCTTTCTCTTTCAAATTGTTTTTCTTTTTACCACATTTTTTTTTCAGCTCTTTTTTTAATTACCTTCACCATGTAATTCTTTGTATTTACATGATTGTTTCTCTCTTTATTTGACATTCAGTGTGTTTTATTTTTTCTCTATCTTTCTTTTTATTTTATTTCTCTTTATGATTGTTCCTATTTCTACCCCTTTTTTTTCTATTTATTTCTATTTTCAATTCCTTTTTTAGTTATTTTCATTATTTATTTTTATGTCATTTTTCTCAATTTCTTATTTGTTTTTGTTTATTTTTATCTCTCCCAATCTCTTTTTCATTCCTTTTTTTTCTTTTCTATGATTTATTGTTTCTCTCTATACATGGAGTATTCTTTCTCTCCCCATTTTTTTTTTTTTTTGTCTTTCTAAATTTGTTTATTATTTATTCAAATTGCTTCAAGTATATCTTTGTTGTCTCTCTATCTTTATTCTCTCTCTCTCTCTATGTTTTTTGGTCATTCATTATTTATTTATTGATCTCTATGTTATTCTTTATTTGTTTAACTTTAATTATTTCTTTTTGATATTTTTATCGTTTTTGTCTACTTTTTGTTTGTTGACTTTCTCTCGCAACCTTTCCTTTGTTGTCTCACCATGTCCCTACCTCTCTCTCTATTTATTCATTTCATTTTCCTTTTTTTACTTTTTAGCTTTCACTTCTCATTCTATCTATTTTATATCTAGATCTATTTTCCTATTATCTTTCCTTGTATCTAATTTATTAAGTCCATTCCTTCGCTTCATATTTTCTCTATATCTTTTTCTTTCAATTTTTAATACATAACATGTTCAATCATTTGATGATACTAGAGGCATAAATAGTAATTGACTTATCTATGCTAAAATTGAATTAAAAAAAGGATCTCCATACTCTCATTCTTTCTCCTAAGAAGGAATAGAAGTCGGGTTTGTCCTAGAGCCAACACAAATAGCAGAGGAGGCTTAAGTTATGGATATGCTCTCCATGGTCTTGGGTTTGACTTCGAGGTCTGGGTTTATTCGATGCACGTGGCTTGTGGGCTATTGCATACATTCCCAGGGGATTAGTCTCGCCCCAACATGATACCCCATTCCCAACCCCAACTTGGCAAAATGTAAGACCAAGGTAAGGCAAGTTGAGCGTTGAGTTGGGTCGTAGGGATACCCCTAAGTAAATAAAAGAAAGAAGAAAGAAAAGTTCATACCTTTTGATCGTCTTTGAAAACGGTTTGGAGTGGAATATTTTGATTAATTGAAGACCAATTTACAAAAACATCATAACGTGATTTTAGTGTATTTATTAATTGATACACCAATAATCCATTCGTATTAAGTAGTATAGCATCCTTCTCATCTACCTTTTGGATCAAAGGTGTCTTTGAAAAAATTCTATTTTTGTGACCCAACTCAACCCTTTTCGACCCCAATTTGGCAAAATGTAAGATCAAGGTAAGGCGGGTTGGGCATTGGGTTGGGTCACGGGGATACCCTATAGTCAACAAAAAAAGAAGAGAAGGAAGTGCATACCTTTTTATTGTCTTTGAAAGGAGTTTGGATTGGAATATTTTAATTAATTGGAGGCCGATTTACAAAATATCATAATGTGATTTTAGTGTCCCTGTTGATTGATACACCAACAATCCATTCATATTAAATAACGTAGCACCATTCTCCTTTTCCCTTTGGTTGAAAGGTGCTATAGATTTAGAAATTATGGCTTCACCAATAAAAATAATTTCTTTATTTTTTCTCTCCCCATATGTCTTTCTATCTTTTATTTGTTATTTATTTTTCTTATCTTCTCAGTTATCTCTCTTTGTCTATCTTCCTTGATCATTTTTATATTTTCAATATTTTTATTATTTTTTTCAGTTTTTTCTCTTCGTTCTCTCTCGTTTGCTTGCTCAATCACTCTTTATTTATTTTATTTTCTCCATCTATCTTTTATCTTTCTCTTGTTTCATTTCTTTGTCATTTTTTTTCTTTGTATCTTTGTATATATATTTGTCATTCTCTCCCACCCTCTATTTATCGTATTTTTTCTCTATTTGTTAGTCTCCTTTTTCTATAGCCTTTTGTTTGTTGGCTAAGGTTGATTGAGTATCTCTTGTAGGTCACATAAATTTCAATTACTTTTGGTATTGTATTTATTTATTTATCTCATTCTATTACTTTTATTCTTTGTCTTGATTTTTAATATTATCTCTTTTTTTTCCTATGTTACTTTTTTCATTCATATATTTCATATCTCATTTGTTTCTCTTAATTATTTTCCCTATTTTCTGCTTCTCTCTTCTTTTTTCGTCTCTCTTACCTTGCCCATGCACATCTCACTTTATTTTTTATTACTTTTATTTATGTTGTTTTTCAATCTATATTTTTTTCTCAATTATCTTTATATTTCTCTTTCTTTCTTTCTCTTTAAAGTTGTCTTTATTTTTACCACCTTTTTATTTTTTTTCAATTTTTCTTATTACCTTCACTATGTAATTCTTCATTTTTACATCATTGTTTTTTCTCTCTTTATTATTTGACATTGAATGTTTCTCTTTCACCATGTAACTTTTTGATTTTACATGATTGTTTCTCTCTCTATTATTTGACATTTAATGTTTTTTTTTTTTTCTCTTTATGATTGTTCCTATTTCTACCTTATTTTTGTTATTTATTTCTATATGCAATTCTTTTTAAATTATCTTCATTATTTATTTATACGTTCCTTTTCTCAATTTTTTTTTTGATCTTTTTGTTTTTGTTTATTTTTATTTCACTCTCCCACTGTCTCATTTTTATTCCTATTTTCTTTTATATGATTTATTGTTTCACTTAATTTTTTCATTCATCCTATTGCTTTTTCTTTTCATTAACTATTTTTTATTTGTTCTCTCTCAATTTTATTTACTCATTCTTTTTTTCTTTTTTCTTTTCTCTGTCTCATTTTTGCTTTATTCTTTCTTCCTTCTTTCTTTCTTTTTATGTTTCTACTTTCCATTTTTAATTTTTATATAAATTTATTTATTCCTTATCTATATATCATTCTTTTTTTTCCTAAACTTTTAATATTACCTATCATTTTTTTTCTATGTTTCTTTTTTTCATTCATGTATTTTATATTTAATCATAGTTCCACCAAGTCTCGGGGACGGGGACGGGGGGACGGCAGGGGACGGGTCTCGGGGGCGCGGGGGCGAGGGACCTAAATTTGGGGACGGGGAGGGGACGGCGGGGGGACGGCGGCGGGGGGGCGGCGGCGGGGCGGTGCGCTGAAATACATATAGTACTTGAAAAATTAGTTATAAAAAGATGTATAACTGTAAAAGCCTAAGGAATAAGTAAATTTTAGAGTTTAAACACATTGCAATGATTTCATTGAACTAGTGAACATTGAAACAATGAAAATTAAAATGAAAATATACTTGTAACTTGTAAGTTGTAACTTAAATTTTAAATTTTAATAGACATTGTGATTGGAATGAGAACTAGTTGTTTCATAATTTGAATTTCAAAATTTCATAGTCATGATTCATAATTACAATCAAGTATCAAGTTATCAACACAACAGTGTTCAAACTTCAAACTTCAAAAACAAAATAGACTAAAATTACTAAATACAGTAAAACAGAAAATGTGGAAGCACAGGCAACTGGCAAGGCATGTGAATTGTTTGACGACTGAAGTCTGAAATCAAAATGAAAATGTGGAAGCACAGGCAAGGCATGTGAAGTTTGAACTGTTTGATTGTTCAATTTTTTTTTATTTTTAATTTTTATTTATTATTAATTTATTATGCCTCAATGTGGAAGCACAGGCAAGGCATGTGGACTGTTTGATAGAATGAAAAAATGTGGAAGCACAAGCAAGGCATGTGAACTGTCGAACAGTTCACATGCCTTGCCTGTGCTTCCACATTTTAATTTTATATTTTTCATTCTAATTTCTGTCAAACAGTCCACATGCCTTGCCTGTGCTTCCACATTTTGGAAGCACAGGCAAGGCATGTGGACTGTTTGATAGAATGAAAAAATGTGGAAGCACAGGCAAGGCATGTGAACTGTCGAACAGTTCACATGCCTTGCCTGTGCTTCCACATTTTAATTTTTTGATTTTCATTCTAATTTCTGTCAAACAGTCCACATGCCTTGCCTGTGCTTCCACATTTTGCAAGGCATAATAATTTAATAAATTAATAATAAATAAAAATTAAAAATTAAAAATTAAAAATTGAAACTCATATGAAACTTTGAAAAAAATTTAATTTAATTTTTTATTTTCTGGAACGGGCGCCTCAAAGAGGTGCGCGCATCAGGCGGTCATGATCCATGCTTGTGAGCTTACCAGCTTGGCTTAGCGTAGGCGAGCCTCAAAAGTGCGCGTAGACGCGACCGGTCATGCGCGAGCTTTGAAGCGCCCAGATAACGATAATAAGTGGCTTCTGGCGTCCATTGAAATTTCAAATGCTTGGCGTTTATAAAATAAAAATGCTACAAAAAAACGGAAATCTGAAACCTACCTGGTTAGCAAAAATTCACTTGAAGGTTAAGACTTGCAGACTTGCAGTGGAATCAGTTTTGGCTCCTATTCTCAGTCTCCCGCCGGTTGCCAGTCGCCACAGTGAAAAATGAAAATGAAAATTGCTCAGCTCATGTAAAAAATATATTCATTTATAAGTTATAACCTAAACTATGTAAATTTTTAATTTTCTTTAAAAATTCATTATTTTATAGGGGACGTGGGAAACTTGGAGTCTTGGAGACGCCCAGAAGACTCCGAGTGGAGACGCCCAGAAGACTCCGAGACGCCACGAAGTCTCCTTTTCAGGGAAACGTTCAGGAGACGGCGGAGGGGCGGGGAGGGGGGCAGGGCGTTTCACGGCGTCTCAGGAGTCTCGGGAAGCGTCCAGATCTCAGGAGCGGCCCATTTTTTAGGAGATAGCGTCCAGATTGGAACTATGTATTTAATTAAATTTTTATTTTTTAACTCTTTTTTTTTGCTTAAATTCTTTGATTATTTTTTTATTTTTTATTTTTTAATTTGTCATTTATTTTGTAGTTTTCTCATTTTGACACATTAACACTCTTTCAATATCTATTGTTTTGATTTCTTACATTTCCTTAGTTTGTGTATGTGTGTGTGTGTCTCTATTTGTATTTATTCTTTGCATATCTTTTTTAAATATTTTTTTGTTTCTTCACCAATATTTCTTTGTTTTTGTTTCCCTCTTTTTATTTGTTATTTCCTTGGACTTTTTTTTTGAATTCTCTCCACTTTATTTGTGTTTTTAATATCTTTCTTAGTTTGTTTATTATTTATTCAAATTGCTTATATGAGTATATCTTTGTTGTCTCTGTATCTTCATTCTCTCTCTTTATGTTTTTTGGTCATTCATTATTTATTTATTCATCTATATGTTGTTCTTTATTTATTTTTATTTCTCTCTATTACTTCTTTTATTTTCCCTTTTTATTTTTTATCTTTCACTTGCCATTCTATCTATTTTATATCTAGATCTATTTTCATATTATCTTTCTATGTATCTAATTTATCAAGCTCATTCCTTCCCTTCATGTTATCTCGCTATTTTTTTCTCTCTTTCAATTTTCAATACATAATATGTTTTCAATCATTTGACAATGTGTTGGCGTTTAAATTCGCACCTCTGGAATGCGGATTTGAAAACGGACAGCTATGCACAGATAAACTGCTCTTCAAATTAGGAGGGGAAGCTCCCTCTTGCTGATGGTGTTTGAAAGAAAGTAAACTAAAACTAAGTTGCCTATCTTTTTGGATCAACTTAGAGCACAAGGTTTTTTAAACACAAACGCCGCAGCTGAGATTTTCTGATAAGAAGTTCAACTACGACTAACTTAAACTAAAGACGTTCCTAACCTCTCAAGTAATAGCAGAGCAAGAGAAGTTAGAAATTAACAAGGCAGATTTTCTGACAAAAATACTTTAACAATCTCTCTACCTACACACTTCACTGTAAGCTGAAATAAAGATCATGAAAGCATAACATAGATCACGGAAATCTGAGATTTTAGACCAAGGCAAAAGAGGCTCATGATTTTATTACTCAAATCTCTAAAACAAAACTCCCTTCTAACATGCCTTGAATAAGAAATTGCAGCTAAGGAGGCTTGCAAACTTATTCTTAACACAATAGAAAACAACAATCTCACTAACTCCTTGTTGGCTAAAGAGGCTCAACAATTTGCTTATCACAACACAACTGAAGCTGGCCCGAATAACAACTTGCTACAATACAGGCTCGCAATTTGCTAACACAGTAACCGCTAAAGAAACTAATGAGCAAAGACTCTTATTTATAGAGAAACAGAGGAGTAGGGAACCCTAAAATCTCCTTGCTTTCACAATCTAGGGCTTGCTCGGCAAGCAAGCTTTATTACTAAATCTAGAAAGAAGATAACGAAACTAAAACCCTAAAAAGCGAGCGGGAAGCTATTACATCTTATCTTCTTTCTATCACTCAAAGAATGGATAAAGGATTATTCCAGAATAGAAGAAAGCGGGAAAGCTTCTAGAAAGAAAGGCTGCTTTAAAGAAGCTTCGATCACGTACATCAGCTACGATACGGGGAATTGTGTCAGGTTCGGTGCATCTATACCATCAACAGCAAAACACCGCTTTTCAAGAATATCTTCGGCATCTTCAATAGATCTTAGGAAATCTTCAATCTCATTGGCCGCTTTATTGAACTTTGCTAACATCACTGAAATATGACCTATCCTTCCGCCAACTGGGCTGCAACTTTGAACAACGTTCTGGAACTGATTTTGCACCTCTTCAAGCCTGACATGAGAACCATCTTCAAGACTGTACTGAGAGGGGATCTCTATGACAAATTCACTGATGAAAAGGAGAGCTTCAACCACCCTTTGCCTGTAGGTGATGAATTCTTCAGATATCCTCTCATAGGTTTTAACTTTGAAAACATGACGTTCTCTCCATGCAAGGATTTGTCTTCTATGCTCCTTTGAAACTGCTGAACCGTAAGCTGTGTCTAAATCAGCAATGATAATCTCATGCCTAGGTTTTACTTCAGCCCATGTTTGTTCAAATCCTTGGATGCTTTGACGAAGTTTATGAGCATTCTCTCTCAACTGGAACATCCGAGCCAAGATCTCCTTTCCTCTGGCAATGAAGCTCTCGATCCACTCCTGAGTCTCTTTCCCACATATGACCAGCTGTCTTAACTGATGGTGATCAGCTGGTGTCTCTAAGACCTGGGGCAGCAACTGAGTTGTTTGTGAAGAACCACGAGCAAGGTTAGAAATAAAAAGCTTAAGCTGCTGATTTTCGGCCTTGAGGGCGGCCTTGTCTTCTCCATCTTTAAGCACTCTTTCATGTAGGTTTTCGGATACAACTTTGAAGAGACTCAAATCTGCATGTCTGGTATTTCTACCAAGATTAGCCTTGACCATTACAAAAATCATCCATGTTCACCTCATCTCTATTCTTATCTTCTGGAGGCACAGCAGTCTCTACAACAATCTCGTTATCAGGATTCCTATCAAAGTGAACTTGCTTCTTTGCCTTCTTCTTAGGAGGTTCCTGATAAATATTATCGAGATCATCAACACTCACTTGATATGAAGGCCTTCTCCTAACCCTTCCTAAGGAGTTCTCAAGCCAAGACACCGTAGTATCTCTACTAACTTCCTCAGGAGGTACTGCTGCGATCTCTTCATCATCTTCGATATCAAGATCAATGTGAATTGGTGACGAGCCCGTCAAAGGTACTTGAACATGTGTTGAAGGTGGCTCCTCTGCTTCATTCTGAGGTATGGGCTCGTCAAGAGGAACTTCTGAATCAACTGTAGGCTGTTCCTGTATGACTATGCCTGAGAAATCCAACCTTCTCTTTACATTTTTATTTGATCTACATCCTTTGGCGCCATCTTGAGACTGACTTTTACCCTTTCCTTTTGACTGTGCTGTAGAAGAAGAGGGAATTATCCTTGGCGGCTCTGCTACTGGAATAGAGTTCTTCCTTTTAAGCACTAAGAAAACCTTACTATACTCCACGACTTGTCTTGTTCTGTCTTCAACTGAAAGAGATTCCTTGTTTGCCCAATTAACTTGCGGAAGAGGCTGATCCTCGATTCTTTTCTGAGTGTACATTGGTAGAAGAACATCTTCATCATCATCAGAGAGCCCTTCTATATCTTCATTCAAACAATCTTTCATCTGATGGAGAGTTAACCTGCTGTAGTTACGCCTTCGCACTTCAAACTCATCTGCACAGTTAGCCCAAAAATCTTCAAGTGCGGGTATGTGATTGTAGTTCTTCTCCAACCGGCCAGCGTAGACACCATGAGGGTCAAATGACCGCCTCTCACTGTAGGATTTCAGACCAAATTTATCTAGCTCTTCTCCAATTGTCTTGGCATCTGTAGCGGTCCTACATGTATAAATACCCAACCCTAATGGAAAGTGAAGAGAGGGTTTCTTTCTATTTCTCAAGGCTATATGAACACCGTGAGCTTGCCTCAAGAATTCCATGAAGATGACCTCGTCTGACGGATACCTTGGCAACATGAGCGGGGCACCTGAATAACCATAAACCCTGAGATAGGTAAAGGTAGGAAACTGTATAAACCAATCTGCCCATTCCGCCATTGCTGCCCTGGCAACTGAAGAGATGCGGGCGTGCAATTCATTGTCTAAGTCACGCACTATGTACATCAAGAATGCCTCGTTCACCCTTTTGTAGTGGTGCAACGACTTTGTGAACTCCAACTGAGGATAATAATTATATATGTGTTGAACGCTCAAAGATCCCTCGGTGTTCAATCCTCTGAATTGACCTTGATAGGCCACCAGGTCGACTAGATATGACACCATGTGAAATACATGAAACTGGAAATATTCTGTTATTTGTTGATGTAGGCAGTCACTAATCAAAGTAGGCCAGTCATAAAACTCAGTTTTCTTCATAATGTGAGGTATGGCATAAAACATCCAAGGTTGGAACTTGGTGGCATCCTCGGAACCAGTGACCCTGTTGAGCAAAGTGATGATGATAGCAACCTCGTCCTTGACCTCCCCTCGTCCGACATTCTTGGGCAATGTCTTATGTTTTTCTTTCATCCATCTCTGGGCAATCTTCTTGCTGTATTTGTCCTTATGCATATTCCACATCTTTTCACACTCATCCCTCGAAAGAGTTACACTTTCGGGCCATGGGGGAATGGAAAAACACTTTTCAACCATGTCAGGCTTTAAACTGCAAATCAACCTGCCGTCCGTATTTGGATCTCCTAGTAGCGGTTGTAATGTAATGCAGCGATTCTGACTCAAAGGCCTACAGAGGCGATATAGGGAATGAAGCCCGACTGCTTTGGAGTCCGAATAGCCAGGTTCTGATTGAAGCATTACTGCTCTCCAAAGTGTAGGTGAACTGCAGGTGACATGATCTGAAATGCTGTCTCAGCTGTTTTGATGTAATTGTGAAAAAGTGCTGATTAGGACTTCGAAAACGATAGGAGTGAAAACATTAGGAGTGTACTCCATTTCAGAAAACTTGAAGAATGATGTAAACTCGCCTTGGTTCAGACAAGTCTTGTGCAATTTCTATTTTTAGAATGCTGATTTTTGTGCTTCAACGGACGAATTTTTTGAGAAATTTTTCTGAGATATGGGTTTTGTTCAGAATGGCGATACAAGACAACCCAGATCGTCCGTTTTTGAAAATCTTGAATTTTGACTGAAAAAGCAGCAAACCCTAATTTCTTCAATTTTTCCCGAAAAAAGCTGGCATCTGGGTTTTGTTCAGAATATCGTTAGAAATGGACCCAGTTGATTGGATTTGCAAAACTCTGACGTTTGATTGAAAAAGCAGCCAACCCTAGGTTTTTGGAAAAAAGCTGCGATATGGGTTTTCTTCAGAAGACTGATTGGAAAGGACCCAGATGGTTGAAATTTGAATGCATTGAGGTTTTCACTGACATGCAAGATAAAAGCACTTGCTGCAACTTGATGAAGTTCTTGAAAAATTCTTCAGAAGATAGAGGCAAAAAGACGATGACTGAAAAATTGAAAGCCTTGGCCTTCTGCTTGAAAAACTTGATCTTCTGGAACAAAAAGCTTGAAAAAAAACAAGGGTTTATGCTTGCTGGTCTGAAAAATCTGATGTAAAACCAGCAACTATAGATTCTTGAATCACAAAAATTTCTCAAACTTGCTGCTCCAACTTTCTCCTCTGGATGCTACCTGCAAAAATAATGAAAAATACATTGAAAAGAAGTGTTAAATAGACTTAGGTTTTGATTTTAGGTTTTGCTTTTTTTCTGCTTTTATTTCAAAACCCTAAATCTTATCTTCTCAAGTTTGGACGCCATCTTCCTCTTCCTTTGCAAATTTTGAAATTTTGAAAATCACCAAAAACTTCTAAGGCATGAAGATTTGGGCGCCTTTTTCCAAGAGGGGCGCTCAACTTCACCAGTGTTAGTCAAAATTTCAACTTTTTCAACTTTTCTCAATTTTAACATGCCACTTCGCCACTGATTTCTCGTTGACAGATCAACCCGACAGACGAGTTGAGTGATTCACGGCGAAGCCTGACTGATTCTGAAAAAGATGTTCTGGAGGCACCTCCGGCTAAAAACTTGATTTCGACCTCCGAATTCACGGGAGGCTTTTCCTTCTAGGGGCGCCCAGTTTCTTCAGTGTTAGCCATTTTCCTGATTTCCAAGTTCTTCATTAACTTCTCTTCCGCAGACGATCTCGTTAAATCTTGAGCTCCGGGCGTCGGATTGCTGAATGGCTGTGCTCATCGCGAAGCTGACGAAGAATGAAGGGGGGTGCTCTGGAGGCATGTTTGTCAAAAAGTGGATTTTTACCCTTCAAAAGGTTGGGCGCCTATCTTGGCTGGGGGCGCCCAGTTTACCAACACTTAGTTTATTTTTTGATTTTTTTACTTTTGCTTTGAATTTCCCTTTTCAACTCCCGTTGGACCTTCTGTTCAGCCTTTTGAATCTGATGATTGCAAGCTTCGTTTGTCGTGCTGAATAGCTCACCGGAAAGCCAGTTGAATTCTGAGGGCATCTCGTTGTAACTTCGACTGCAAGTTCATCTGTTTGCACCCTTGAAAAGTTGGGCGCCTTTCTTCAACTAGGGCGCCCAGTTTCTCCAGACTTAGAAAAATTCTCAATTCAATCTTCTTCAAGTTTCAGATCTTCATTTTATACCTCCACTTTGACTTGAATTTGCTGGAGACTGGATCGTCGGATGCTCTGACGGGGATATCCATCGCGAAGCTGACTGAAAACTGAGCAACTTCCATTTGAGATCCAAACCCTAATTCACTCATCTGGTGACCTAAAAAGGTGGGCGCCTTTCTTCAACAGGGGCGCCCAAATTCAGCAGACTTAGAAAATTTTCATGACTTTTCACTTTCCTTCCTTGATCCTCGTGCATGTTCATCATTTTACCTTTTGCCGGAAGTTTGAATGCTAACATTAACGCCTGGCAGTCAGATGACCTCCATTGATGACCTCGGAACTCCAGATATGCTTCTGAAAAAGCTGAATAGACCCAGTAGGGCAAAACTGATTATTTTAGGATTCTGACTGCACCAGCCTGATACGGACACATTTTGAGCCAATCAAAATCAGTTCGGACCCTGTCGGACCAACTTTCTATTTTTAGAAAATTTTGCCAGTATCCGTTTCGAAAGAAACCCAGAAAAACCCAGAAAACGTTACTATTTCGAGAAAATTTCTAAAAATAGCAGTTTTCCTAAAATTTAGGGATGACAAACTGAGATCTGGGTTTTGTAGGTTAAGCTGCTCTTAGCAGACCCAGATCGTCAGAAATTGAAAATTTTGTGTTTTAACCCTCCATGCAAGACATGCACACCCAAATTTTGACCTTTTTGACTGTTTTAACAGACTTTTACTCATTTCTTCAAAATGTCTAAGTGTAACAAAAATTTTAATTTTGGGGTACAACACAATGCTAGATACATAGATATTAATTAACTTATCTATGATAAAATTGAATTAAAAACCAATCTCCATACCCTTATTCTCTCTCCTAAGAAGGAATAGAAGTCAGGTTCATCCCAAAGCCCACACGAATAGCAAAGGAGGCTTAAGTCGTGGGTATGCTCTCCATGGTCATGGGTTTAATTTCGAGGTTTGGGTTTATCCGATGCACGTTGCTTGTGGGCTGTTGTATACATCCTCAGGGGACTCGTCTCGCCCCAGCATGACACCCCTTCCTGACCCCAACTTGGCAAAATGTAAGACCAAGGTAAGGTGGGTTGGGTGTTGGGCTAGGTCGTAGAGATACACTTGAGTCAATAAAAAAAAACGAAGAAAGTGAAGTCCATACATTTTTATCGTCTTTAAAAGGGATTTGAATTGAAATATTTTGATTAATTGGAGATCAATTTACAAAAAAATTATAATGTGATTTTAGGGTACCTTTTGATTAATACACCAACAATCCATTTGTATTAAGTAACATAACATCCTTCTCCTCTGCCTTTTGGATCAAAGGTGCTTTAAAAGAATTTTTATACCTATGACCTAACTCACCTCTTTCTGACCCCAACTTGGTAGAATAGAAGACCAAGGTAAGGTGGGTTGAGCGTTGGGTTGGTTCTCGGGGCCTTGAGTCAATTAAAAAGAGAGGGGGAGAGAGAGAAGTGCATACATTTTTATTGTCTTTGAAAGGGGTTTGGATTGGAATATTTTGATTAATTGGAAACTAATTTACAAAAAAATCATAATGTGATTTTAGTGTACCTATTGATTGATACACCAACAATTCATTCATATTAAGTAACATAGAATCATCTTCCTTTGCCCTTTGGATCAAAGGTGCCTTAGAAGATTTTCTATCCCCCTTCATGACATTTGCATAACACTATTACAAAGGGGAAGATAGGTGTATTATAAAATCAATACAAAAGTAAGGTGGGATGGAAAAGAATGAACCAAAATAGGTAAAACCAAGGAATTCTTTGTCATAGTATTGAAATCTAGAAACCATGGCTTCACCAATCAAAATTATTTCTTTATTTTTTTTCCCCATATGTCTTTTTATCTATTTTTCTCATACTCTCAATTATCTCTCTTTATCTATCTATTTTTTTGTTCATTTCTATATTTTCATATTTTATATTTTTTTTCAAATTCTTTCTATTTATTCTCTCTCGCTTTCTTGCGCACTCACTCTCTATTTGTTTTATTCTCTACATCTATCATTTATCTTTATCTTTTTTCATTTCTTTGTCGTTTTTTCCTTTTTCTCTTTGTATGTAGATTTGTCATTCTTTCCCTCCCTCTATTTATCTTTTTTTTTTTTTCTCTTTTTGTTAGTCTCTTTTTTTATAGCCTTTTGCTTGTTGGCTAATGTTGATTGAGCATCTCTTGTGGATCACATAATTTTCATTTACTTGTTCACATGGGATGCAAGTAGAGAGATTGATGTTTTGGATATATTCATGGAGACTAGGTATTTGTAGTGCAATCTTTATTCATGAGATAATACATTGTGTGGTTAGTTTTGGAGGCTTGGTTTTTCCCTCATGCAATTTTGTCTACAATATATCTTGTGTCGTCTGTTTTTAATAAAAAAGGGTAAAAATTTATTCAATCATAGAAAGAGCCAAGATACAGTGAACCAGAAGAAAGAAAGCAAGAGACAACAAAGGCCATCCGCCCACTAGTACCCGAAGAACCACAACCTACCCAACCAAAGCAAACAAAGCCCAATCAAAGAATAGCCATATCCTCCTGAAGAAAACTTTGCAATTTAAGAGTACAATCCCTGGGGAGTTGCTCCCACTCATCGACCTTCCAATCCTCCCTAAACTCCAAAGCACATTTAGAAAGACTATTAGCCACATTATTCCTCTCCTTAGGAATGTGAACACAGGACACCATTTCAAGCGAGCTACAAAGCTGGTGAATTTGTCCCACTGTAGAGGAAAATTGCCAATTCACCCCTTTAACATCCTTGTTAAAGTTAATCACAATTTGTGAGTCAGATTCGCAAATGATCCTGCGCCATCCCAGGGCACATGATTTTTCCAGAGCAAGAAGAATAACTAGAGCTTCCATGAGATTATTAGTCTGGATGCCAAGATATCTGGAGAAGAAGATGACAACACTAGAACTATCTCTCCCCAAACCTCCCACACCAGCAAAACCAGTATTTCCCCTAGAAGAGCCATCAGTATTAATTTTCAAAGTCCCAGTAGGAGGCGAAGACCATCTATCTTCTCTTTGAATTTTCCTTTTGGGCTGCCTTCTTCCAATGGAGAAAGCCTTCTTCACACTAATACCATTTAGACCTAGACCTTGAGACACCTTAGCCTCCTCAACATTCAAAGGAGCACCAACATCACATCTAGCATAAATAGTCTCCCGAAGCATACCAAGAATACGTTGCCAAACTTGAGCGGCCGCTAACTTCTTATCTTGGAAAATCCTACAATTCTGCTCCAACCAAATCTGCCAAAGAATGCATGAAGGCCCCATAGCCCAAGCCATCTGGAGAGGGAAAGAACTGGCAAGAGGTCTCCCCAAAAACCTCCAAAACTCCAGAAGGGATAAGGCATGAACACAGGGCTGCCTCCAAACTGTCCACCTCAAGTGCCAAATAAGTCTGGAGAAATCACACTAGAATAAGAGATGTGAAGAAGAATCCTCATTACTCCCGCATAAAAATCATATAGATGGCCCTTGAAATCCCCTCTTCAGAAGATTGTCCCAAGTAAGACATCTATTATGAGCCACTAACCAAAGGAAGAAGTTGCACTTAGGACATGAAAACTTGTTCCAAACATATTTCCACCAAGGGATTTCAACCTCCCCATACTTCTATCCAATTCACGATACCCAACAACCACCGAGTAAACCCCTTTAGGATCAAGGGCCCAAGCCAAGACATCCCCATGCTATAAAGAGCTACACACTCTCCCTGCTACAATCTAAGCATCTCCAACTGGCCCAACCACTTCACAGCTTTAAAATCACTAACTTTTGACCATCCGACATCCGAGAAAAGAGAGCCCAAGTCTCGCAAATGGGGATGAGAGGAGAAAAGAGATGGGTAACCATCCCAAGAATCAAGCCAAAAAAGAGCATCCTCCCCCTTGTGATAGATTGAGAACAAGCCTTGTTTAATCAAGCTAGCACCTCTTCTAAGAGTATCCCTTATCATGGACCCCTTACCCTCCAAAGGGTAGTGTGGTATGTCCTTTGCCATCACACCCCTCAAATATTTGTCCTTAAGGATTTTAGCCCAACTTTGATCTTGGCAAACACACCAACGCTAGTAAAGCTTTGTTGCCAAAGCCTGACTAGTAAGGGAAGCTTGACGAAGACCCAAACCACCCTGATGGATAGACCTACAAATAGTATCCCAGCTAACCAGACTCCACTTCTTGGAATCCAAACTTCCGGACCAAAGAAACTATCTAGAGAGTGCATCAAGTTCTCTAATGAAGCTCGCCGAAGCAACTTGAATAATACACTTGTACAGGGGAAGCGCCTGGACCACAGTCTTAAGGAGTGTAATCCTTCCAGCAAAAGACAACCATCGATAAGTCCAGTGACTAACATACCCCTTGAACTTATCTAGAATAAGTTGCCAAGACCTTCTTGGCAAAAGGGACACAGAGAGAGGAACACCCAAATACACAAGAGGAAGATTACTAATCTGAAATTTGAGAATGTGAGCAATTCTTGCTTGAATAAGTGGAGTGTTGAAGAAAAATATAGAAGATTTCCCTTCATTAATCTTCTGCCCTGAAGCATCAAGATAAATGTCCAAAGTTTGCGTGAAGTTATTTGATTCCCTAATTCTGGCCAAACCTATGAGAGCAGTATCATCCACAAATTGGAGATGGGTTTGTGAAGCCAAACCATCACCCCAAGGCCAACCTTGAATTAAACCCTAACTCCTTTGAGCTTTAAGAAGTCTACTCAAACCTTCATCCATAATAATGAAGAGATAAGTAGACAGGGGATCACCCTATCTAAGGCCCCTAGAAGCACCAAACAGAGAAGAGGGAACACCATTAATCAGCACAAAGTATGACACCGACATGACACAACTCATCATCCAATTAATCCAGTCCTCAACAAACCCTAATGCACACAAGATCTTGCGAAGAAAGGACCATCTTACCCGATCATAAGCCTTAGCCATGTCCAGTTTGACAAACATAGCCTTCTCTTTAGACACATCCATGGAGTGAATTGCCTCAGCCACAATCACAACACCATCCTGTATATGTCTGCCAACCACAAAACCCCCTGCTGCTCAGAGATAATATTTTTCAACTAGGGCTTCAATCTCTCAGCAATCAACTTGGCAATGATCTTATAGACAACATTACACATAGCGATTGGCGGAAAAAGATCAAAAGAATTAGCACCATCATGTTTGGGAATGAGAGCCAGGAAAGTTGAGTTCATAGCTTTTAACATTTGTTTACTAACTTGAGATTCCAACACCACCTCCAAAAGATCCCGTTTAATAATCTCCCAATATTCCTAAAAAAAATCAATAGGAAACCCATATGGGCCCGGGGCCTTGCCTTTTTTCATGCTAAAAACAACCTCCTCTAACTCATCAAGAGAAATTGGCCAAGAAAGATCTGTTAATTTCTATAACCCAGCAACAAATTAATTGCACAATAAATTCACAGAAAGAAATCTGATTTATAACAATTAACACAACTAGGTTAAATAACAACTAATAACTGCAGAAGCAAAAATAACATGAAGCCAATCACAAATAGACAATAACATAGATATACCCATGAAACCCCAATGCGGGGAAAAACCTGCAAATGTTGGATCTTCTATTCAGCCTAACAGTAAACTTTTCTTTCAAAAATACAATATGAGTTTGCTACAACAATCTTACATTTATGGAGCCTAGCTGCTTTACTTAGCGTGCAAGGAAAGAATCTTTCCTTGCTTTCTTTGGCTTTAATTACACATAAAATCACTCTTGGATTTATCTTATCCTCACAAACTTGAAAACATTCTATTAAAGAATAAAAATCTTGCTGTTGCTAAAAATCCAACTCAAATTGTTTTAAAGCATATCTAACTCGAGTTGCTTTAAAGTGATTTAAAGCATATCCAACTCAAGTTGCTTTAAAACAAATCCACATCCCACCTTTCGAGCTACAAAAATCAACACTCCCTCTTAGCGAGGAAGGTGTTCTGCACCACACCCAACTTGTCCCTTAAGAATTCAAACTTGCTCTTCATCAAGGCCTTCGTCAGGATATCTGCTATTTGTTAGTCCGTAGGAATGTAATGGAGCTTCACTATCCCCTTCTCCACACAATCTTTGATGAAGTGGTACTTAATCTCAATGTGCTTTGACTTGTCATGAAACACTGGATTCTCAGAGAGTTTGATACAACTCTGATTATCACAGTAAATTACTGTAGGATCCAGCTCCTGATCAAAGAGCCCAGCTAGAAGTTTTTGAAGCCAAATAGCCTCACATGTAGCCATATTGGCTGCCATATACTTGGCCTCTGTAGAACTCAGCGCAACTGACTTTTGTTTCTTGCTGTACTGAGAGACTGCTCATGATTCCAAACTGAAACTGCACCTTGAAGTGCTCTTAGATCGGTACATCTTTACTTTTGCCCAAATACATTAATAGTAAGCCCATACGGGCTGTAAAATGCTGTTGAACGCTGACCGATAATCCGTATTGCTTGTAGGAGATGTAAAACGGCGCCGTAGCTATCTAGTGCACACGTTTAGGTTCCACCATAAACTGACTGAGTGAGTTCACTGCAAAACAAATGTTTGGCCTGGTGTTGACCAGATACATAAGAGAGCCTATCAACTGTCTGTATAAAGTCGGGTCCACTGCCTCTGATTTGGAAGCATCAATCTTCTTCCAATTGGTCACAAGTGGCGTTGACATAGGCTTACAATTCTCCATTCTAAATCGCTTCAAGATATCAATTAAGTACTTCCCTTGTCCAAGGAAGATCTCTCCCTTTTTCTGCCACAACTCCAATCCCAGAAAGTAGTGCATCAACCCCAAGTCCTTCATCTCAAACTCTCTTGCAAGATCCCGCTTGCAATGTGCTATGAGCCCCTCTAACCCTGTGAGAAATAGGTCATCAACATATAACAACAATATGAGAAGTTCGCCCTTCACCTGAACATAGTACAGGTTCGGATCCGCCTCACTCTTGATGAAGCCCACACTCTGCAAGTAACTATCAATACGTGAATACCACGCCCTGGGAGCCTGCTTGAGTCCATACAGTGCTCTTTTCAACCTGCATACATGAGTATCCCTCTCATGTGCTTCAAATCCTTCTGGTTGCTCTATGTAAATCTCTTCCTCAATCACTCCGTTGAGGAAGGCCGTTTTTACATCCATCTGGTGAATCCTCCAACCCATTTGTGCTGCTACAGAAATGATAGCTCTTATGGATGAGTACCTGGCAACTGGAGCGAAAGTCTCGTCATAGTCGACTCCTTCCTTCTGAGAAAACCCCTTAGCCACAAACTGGGCCTTGAACTTCTCCACACTACCATCTGCAGCATGTTTAATCTTATATAGCCATCTCGAGCCCACCACAGACTTATTTTCTGGTCTTGGTACTACCTCCCACACACTGTTCTTCATGATGGAAGAATACTCTTCCACCATGGCATCCCTCCATACTTGGTGTTTGGATGCCTCTTGAAAGCTGGAAGGTTCTACTTCAATTAATTCACTCATAAGTGCCACATACTCAGAATAACGTTTGGGAGCCCTTCTCTATTTGACTGAATCTTGAGGATCACCTACATATTCTTGAGCCTCTCTCAATGTCTGCTCAGCTGCCCTGTTTTTCCTCTTTTCTATAATAGGAATCTGAGGTTGAGGAATTATTGATTCCTCCTTCTGATCAGCCTGCTCGGCTTGCTCGCTCTGCTCTCCAGCTTGCGTGACTGAAGTTTGAGGAAATTGTGCTGCCTCAACTGTGGTTGATTGCTCCCCCTCATTCATCAAGTTGCTTGACTTCTGAAGAGCCCTCTCTTCCTCGAACTTCACATCTCTGCGAACCACTATTTTGCTGAGAGTAGGAATGTAAACCCGATAAGCTTTAGAAGTTTCACTGTACCCAACAAGGATACCCTTCTCTGTAGTAGGTTCCAACTTGGTTCTCTTCTCCACAGGAATGTGACAATACACAAGGCATCCAAAGATGCGAATGTGCCCCAAATCTGGTTTCTTACTAGTGAACGCCTCTTCTGGAGTTAACTTGCCCAACACTTTGTGAGGGCTCCTATTCTGCAAATACACAGCTGTATTGCAAACTTTTGCCCATAAGAACCAAGGAAGATCCTGATCATGAAGCATGGCCTTGGCTGCTCCAACTATAGCCCTATTCTTCCGTTCAGCAACCCCATTCTGTTGAGGGTTGTACGAAACTGTCAAATCTTTCTTGATACCTTCCTGAGCACAAAAATCTTTGAAGGCATTCGAGGTATACTCGCCTCCATTATCAGACCTCAGTATCTTGATCTTCTTCCTAGTTTGGTTCTCCACGAGAGCCTTAAACTCTTTGAACCTACTGAAGACCTCATCTTTATTCTTCATGAAATATATCCACATCTTCCTGGAGAAATCATCAATGAAGGTAACATAATACTCATATCCATTCAAGGATGTGTTGTTGACTTAGAGTCCACACACATCTGAGTGTACAAGATCCAAAATCCCTTCGGATCTAGTGTCGCTGCTTGGAAAACTGGTCTTGGCATATTTCCCAAGAGCACAACCCTTGCACACCTCATGCTTTTCTGTCTTCATCCCAGGCAGCCCTGTCACTATTTCCTTAAGAATATTAAGTGCTCCATGGTGAAGGTGAGCCATCCTCTTGTGCCATAATTCTCCTATCCCTTTACAGCTACTAACCAACGCATGTGCTGGCTCAAATTGTAACCGAAACAAGCTGCCATGCCTGACACCAATCACTTTTGCAATCTTGGAATCTTTGGGACGAATATAGACTTTTCCCCACTCAAAGGTCACGATGTAACCCTTGTCTTCCAAGGCAGAAACTGAGATTAAATTCTTTGTCATGCCAGGGACATACAACACATCCTCCACCAACAAAGGTTTGCCAGACTCCCTCTGAAACTTGACGGTGCCAATACCAGTTGCATGGTACTTGGCATTGTCTCCGAGCTCAATATAGAAATCCAACTTCTTCTCCTCCACCTTGGTGAAACATTCTCTGACTCCCGTCATGTGGCGAGAAGCCCCACTGTCAATATACCATACCCTGTTGGCAACTGAACTTGAGAGACAGGGAATGAGTGAAAACTCATTCTCAAATCGTGATGCAAACTCATCCATCTCTGCTATAGCAGCAAAATGCTTTTTTTGTTTGTCTTTATTTTTCTTATTCGGACATTGGCTGGCATAGTGACCCATCTGATGGCAGCAAAAACATTTAATCTTGCTCAGATCTTTCTTCTTCCCACTCTTGCAAGAAGAACCTTCTGATTGCTCTTTATTGGACTTCTTCTTACCCTTGCTTGCAAGAGCAAGATTTTCTTCATCTTGACTCTTCTTCGTCCGATCTCCTCGATGAGCACCTTCACTGATCTCCTCCTGAACAAAATCATCCCAAAGTCTTGCCCAATCAGGTAGCCGATCTCTGCCGACAACACACTTGACAAACACTTCCCAGTGCTTTGAAAAACCATTCAAGGCTATACGCACCAACTCATCTTCATTAATCATCTCTCCAACAGCAGCAAGCTCATCCCTGACCTGTGTCAGCTTGGACAAGTAAGAGGTCACACTCTCGCCTTTGGACGTCTTGGTATTATGCAATTTGTCCTTGAGCATCATCTTACGACTCTGATAGTCGCTCTGATAAAGTTTTGTGAGCGTATCCCACATCTCCTTGGCGGTGTCTTTCCCCGATAAATGAGGAATTAAATGATCTCTTACTCCATCCACGATAATCCTCTGAGCTTTGGCCTCTTTGACTTCATGTGAATCTAAGGCAACAGGATCATTTGTTGGTAGAGTCACTTCTGTGCTAGCATAGATCCATAGCCTGTTCTCTTTGAGAACAGATGTAATCCGAACCTTCCACTACAAGAAGTTAGACGCACCCTCAAGCCTGTCCTCGTATCGAACACTGGTTTTCATAGCCACAAAAAGAACTGGATGCAAAAATCTGAATTTTTTTCTTCTTGAAATCTACGTCACAAATCTTGGCTTCGTATTCAGAGTTTAGAGCTTTGATACCATGTTAATTTCTATAACCCAGCAACAGATTAATTGCACAATAAATTCACAGAAAGAAATCTGATTTATAACAATTAACACAACTGGGTTAAATAACAACTAATAACAGCGGAAGCAAAAATAACATGAAGCCAATCACAAATAAACAATAACACAGATATACCCAAGAAACCCCAATGCGGGGAAAAACCTGCAAATGTTGGATCTTCTATTCAGCCTAACAGCAAACTTTTCTTTCGAAAATACAATATGAGTTTGCTACAACAATCTTACATTTATAGAGCCTAGCTTCTTTACTTAGCGTGCAAGGAAAAAATCTTTCCTTGCTTTCTTTGGCTTTAATTACACATAAAACCACTCTTGGATTTATCTTATCCTCACAAACTCGAAAACATTCTATTAAAGAATAAAAATCTTGCTGTTGCTAAAAATCCATCTCAAATTGTTTTAAAGCATATTTAACTCGAGTTGCTTTAATGTGATTTAAAGCATATCCAACTCAAGTTGCTTTAAAACAAATCCACATCCCACCTTTCGAGCTACAAAATCAACAAGCTCAACATTGGCTTCATAGGAAACCAGAGAAGGAATGCCAGCCAAAACCTGATTCACACCTTCCAAATCCTCAAGACCATCCTCGGAGAATAAAGAAGAGAAGTACCTAATGGCCTCCTGGGATATATCATGAAAAGAAGAAATTTGAGCACCCTGAGAGGACATAATAGAGGAGATTAGATTGCCATGACCCCTAGTTTTGACGGAGTTGAAAAATAAAGTAGTATTCCTGTCTCCTTCCTGCAACCAACCTATCCTTGATTTTTGCTTCCAAAACAACTCCTCATGCAATTCCCATTTAGACAACTTCTCCAAAGCGTCTGCTTCAGCCTTAAGTGATTCCTTGGTCTCTATTCTTCCTAGAGATGGTGTCCAGATGGTTTAGAGCAATTAATTTTTCCTTAAATACATTCCCAAAGCATTCCCTATTCCACTTTTTTAGCTGAAATTTCACAAAATGGAGCCTTTTAACAAAAGTGTACATAGCAGTCCCATGTGAAGGAAAACCATTAGACCACCAAACCTTGACAAGGTCTTGCAGAGAGGGATCTCGCAACCACATTAACTGAAATTTGAAAGAAGGTTTCTTGGCACTTTCTCGAACATGAGCAGAAAATTTTATAGGCCAATGATCCGAACCACGCCAGTCAAGAATTTTAGAATTGGAAATCCATTGATTGCCAACCCAGAAACTAGAAAGTAAAAACATGTCCAACCTTTCAAAGATAGAATCCACACCACATCTCCTATTACTCCAAGTAAAAAAACCATTAAGAGGCTTAATATCAAACAAATTCAGTAGGTTAATATTATTGCTAAACAGAGATGAAGAGGACTCCAAGTGATCCAAACCATCTCTCTTCTCCTCAAGATTGAGAATAGACTTAAAGTCCCCAGCCACAATCCAAAGAAACAAAGGAGCTAAGGATCTCATATACCTTAAATGATCGATCCCACAAACGGGCCTTACCAGGCAGGTCAATAGGAGCGTAAACATTAGAGAATAGCAAGATTTCACTAGATTTGAAGCTTGAAGCAACCATGGACAGAGAAGATCAACTCACAATCCACCATAAAGGAGAGATCTTTCGTGAGTCCCAAAAGCAAACAATCCCACCAGCACTGCCCTGTGTACCAATGCATTGACATCAACCATGCCACCAAAGCTTGGAAGAAATCTATCCAAACCTTCAACAGATAACATAGAGTCTTGAATAAACATCACGTCAAGGGAATGAGCCTTGATCATTTCCCGAACAACCTTTTGTCGAAGGATGTTGTTCAAACCCCTTACATTCCAAGAGAGAACAATCATTTATGGGGTTTAGAAAAGTGGGAGTCAAGAAGCTTAACAGAGCTCAACTCCACCAAATTTTCACCTGCTATCTTAATCTTGTCTTGGTCTTTCTTCCGTCCAACCTTGGAGAGCTTCTCAGAGTTCCCCTTCTTGAGGTTTTTCTGATGGAGACCCAATGGAGAAGAAGCAGAAAGACCCTTACCCAACTCCTGAGCTACACCTAAAGCTTGTGAGTCCAAACCATCTGTAGGAGGGTTAGGAGCACCCTTCAAACCTACTGGAATAGTTGGTAACATAGAAGATTCCATGACATGATCAAGAGGTACAATAGCACCTAGCTCCACACAAGGAATATCATTCCCAACCATATGAGAATCCAACTGCTCCACCTGACAAACATTTTCAATGGAAACACCTTTATTCAGGAGCAACTCTTGCTGGTCCAAGTCTTCAAGGGCCTCAAAACAATTAAAACTTGTATCCTCTTGCCTATCCTTAAGGGTTCTTTTTTGCCTCTACCCTTATTGCGAAATTACACTAAAATAAAACTCTCTTATCAGTCTCCCCTTCAGACATAGGGGCTTTTCCTTTCTCCTTCGAAGGATCAAAGTGTGAAGGCATTCTAGCAGAAACCCCACCAGAGGAAGAACCAAAGACTAAGTTTAGGACACTTTCGTTGCAGGTGACAATATGCATGCAAGATTCTGCACCGAAAAGGTAAAGTCTCGTAATCCATTTGTTGAATCCACGAAGAAGTCCTGACCTTGAGTTCCAATGAATCAAGTAACGGGTTGTTTAGATCAATCTCAACACAGATACGAGCCAGAGAAAGAGTGCTCCAATCTAATGTTTGTTGTGAAGGTTCCACTAGCTTATCAAGCAAAAGTGCAATACTATGCAGAATATCATTCCTCCAAAACTCAACCGGAAGCCAAGGAAGTCGAACCCAAACTGGAACCCATGACGGAAGCTCTTCAGTTGGATTAAAACCCATGTGCCAGGGTTTCAAGAACAGTCCCACTTGATTGTAAAAGTAAGGTCCTCCTTCAAAAGCCTTATTATGATTTGCAATACATGAAAACACAACCATGAAATAACCATTTTCTGCTTGCAAAACCTCCATGTCTCCCTCCGAGTTCCACGTACGGCGAGCCCAAGATTCCAAAAGGTCCTCCTTCAAAATCCTTATTATGATTTGCAATACATGAAAACACAACCATGAAATAACCATTTTCCGCTTGCAAAACCTCCATGTCTCCCTCCGAGTTCCACGTACGGCAAGCCCAAGATTCCAAAAATGAGAGAGAAACCGTTATACCCTTATACCCGTGAACTTACAAATTAGAGCATGATTCTCCCAGTATGCAACATCCTCGGCTATTGATTTTGGTTGGATAACCAAAACCGAGTGAGTCTCACTTCTCACCAAGCAACCATTAACTTTCGAAATCTGAGATAAACCACCGTGTGATCGACCAACACCATTAGTAGCACTAGACTTGAAACCATTATCCATAGCTTCACCAGATGGGGTAGAATTGACCCCCATAACGACATCCGAATAGGACATAACGGAAGATCCAAGAGGAATAGCCTCCAATTCCACACACCACCAAACAACCGAGCATCGGAAGAAAATAATCTAGACCCCAACACTGCCCAAAAGAAAACGAACAAAATAAAAAACCATCCCCAAAATAGCACATAAAAAACCCACCCCATGATGAAGAACACGCACACCAAGCACGGGTAGAAGCAAGGAAATGCATGCAAAGGAGAAATACTACATGCAGGCCGCGGGCCTGCATTTCCTCACCCGTGCACACACATCTAGACGCTTCATTTTTCAATCATCAATACACACTTTTTCGTATCTTGTGTCATCTTATTTGTATGCTTGTCTATATTTTTTTGCATAATTTTCACTCATAAAGTTTTGTGGAATAGTTTTATATTGATGCAAAGTTTTCTTCCTTTGGTATCAAAGCCTAGTTGTTAGGTTGTAGGCGGAGATCACTTAATATTGTTAACACTTGGAAGGAGTAGATTTTTGCACACAATTAATTCCATGGATTTGTAAGAAAATAAAGGCATTTTGAAAATAATTTTGTACAACTGCAAATTTTTATGTATAAGATTTATTTGGTGATAAAAAAAATTCAACTATACCTTTTCTAGCTAAAGGCTTCTGGGGACCAGGCCTTGGCCCAATGACCAAATGAACAGGCAGTCGCAACCAACAAGTGGAGACTAATGCATTGTTCATTGAGGCAGGTGAACGAAAACTATTCATAAGGTCACCAGACAAGTTATCGAGGGCCAATGAGAACAAAACACATGGTTTATTAGGGTTTTCTTAGTAGGAAACATTAAAACTAAAAAAAAACTGTTGAGGCTTCCCTTGCAGACTTGAATAAGTTAGATTCTACATACATAAATCCAAATAAAGCTAGAGGGAAGCACATAATGCGCAATCTAGGGAGTTCATGAGTTGGGCACCATGGCTTATTAACACATAGGGCAGAAAAGGGACAGATTTGCATGTAATCAAATGATCAGAATGAGCTCGAAAAAAGGAAGGTCAAGTTGATTTATAAGGGAAATTAATGACATGCTACACAAACTTCTTTATACGCTAAATACTAGAAATTGGGCATTGTTCCTAAGACATCTAACCCTCTAGATGTTGAAACCTTCACAAAGAAACCTTTAGTATTTACCTTGAAGTCTTAGACTAGACCAAATATTTATAATCTAAAGGATTGTTTTTGTGTAGGTCCTATTAGCAGTTTAATTTGTCCATTTTATGATAACTCAAACCGAATTGTATGTATGGTGGACTTGCTATTAAAATTATATGTGGAAGCTCCCTAAGATCTAAAACACATAACTATAAACATAATTTACATGTATACATAATATATAAGATTGTATGTATGATGGAATTGTTATTGAAATTATATTGAGAAGCTCTCTAAAATCGAAAATACAAAACTTTAAACATAATTTACAAGATTTGAATAGAGTTTTCCATTCTATATAAATATCTAATTGAATATGTATTTGCCTTGGTTGTTAGTATTAGCCTATCAATAGTCAAGACTTGCAATAAGATTTTCACTTTTAAAGAAGGGTAATTTAGCATACACTATTGATAATCTTAGCTTCCTACCAACTAAAGTAGAGATGTATATTTGACTTCAAACAAAGATTTAAATGAAAATTAGGCATAACTTAGTAATGGTTAAAGTAGGGACTTTGACTTATGGATTATGGACTCTAGATGAAGGAACATTTACCCTACACCTAAAATACTTGGACCCAACCATTGTGCTGGAATATTACATCTCAATATATTATATATTCATATATTGATAATTAAGTGAAGGTTATTTTTATGATAAAAATTGAATAGATAATTGTAAGGATGTTAAAAAGGAAGAGGCTTTTTAAAAAATAGTACAAGCAAATTTTAAATCCTCTTAGATTCATCATAATATAGAATTGTATATTATTTTGTGTGCGTATCATGATGTAATCTCAATTTTATGCTCTACCATTTTTCAAGTTGTTATTAGAGACACAACATTTGGAAGAGAAAGATGGATAGAAGAAATGTAGGTGGTTGTGTGGGTGAAGTTAGCATGAGAGAATACGACCTTTGAGGATTCTTTATATTTTTTCAATGTCTAGTAGGGTTGTTTTTCCATATTTGTTTTTGCTGCAGATATTAAAATTGTGTTAAAGGAACTTGATGGATTTTATAATTTCTCTTTCCAAATTGTATGCCAAAGAGTGTCATCTATGAATATCTATTGTCTTTGATGGTAAAGGCTATTATTCTAGGGAACAATAAATGCCAAATGGAAACACCAAAATGGAGAATAGAATGTGTCAAAATGCTTTGCATTTTCCTATTTATGAACGGGAATAAATTGGATTGCATCAAAGTGAAAATAATTTCATTGAATTTCATCGGGTTATTCTAACAATATTTCATTTAGTCATCTCTATGGATTCGATTTTGTTTTGCAGTATCATTTTCCTATTTATGTTTTCACTCCAGTAAAGACTAACAAGAGTATCAAACATCTCCTTGATTGCTTTCTTTTTTGCTAAATGAGGAACTAAATAGTCTTTTACCACATCCATGATTATCCACTTGGCCTTTATCAAACATCTCCTTGGTTTTTTTCTTCACATGAGCTACCAACTACAATGCAAATCTCTAACCACGTGGGTTGATGCAATCATAGCTTTTGATATAAACCTTAGCTGCCATTTTTAACCCTTTAAAAATGACCTAGAAATATTTTACAATTTCTAGTGTAACCTTTGCAAAACTGTAGAGAAAATGGTTCAATTTAAGCATTGAACTACTTTTAAAAACTTTGGTATTTTAGGATTTTCCAAGGAAAAATAAAATAGTTGGATTATTCTTTAGGAACCAACCTATGATTCTTGACTAGCTTTGATTGCAATTTCTTGCCAAATAAAGTTTCTGATCATTGAAACATCCCTCCACAAATCCCTTAGTTATTAATTGTTATTTAACCTTGGAACCATTGTGATTTTAAGGTAAAAAAGGAGGCATGGATTCTAGTTAAAAACACTACATGAATTTTATTATCATTAGCCCTTGGTCTTCACAACCCTTGGCTTCATGATTTTCCTTCACCCTTCTGGCTCTAATACCATGCTAAATTTCTAACCTTGGGAGACTGTTGTCCTAATGTTTCTCTAATTAATTAACTCGAATCAAATTGTTAACAACAAAAAAGTAAATTTATAAGCATTGCAACAACCACATAAAAATTGAAATGAAAAATTACAAAAGAATTTAAAACAAATACAAATAAAATTTACACCTTCAAATCAATGTTGCATTTTTTTTGAAAAACTTACAAGGAAACCTCTAGAAAATATTAATCTAATAGTTACATGGAATTTATCATTATAAATTACATTCTTCTAATTTTCTCCCATCATTATACTATTCAACTAAAAATTTAATCTTCACTCAACGCCCTAGCAAGAAAGGAATTATGCTTCAATCCAAGTTTCTTTATGAAAACTTCAAACTTTCTTTTTGCTAAGTGCTTGGTCAGAATATCAATGATGTGGTTATATGTGGAGATGTAATAGAGCTTCACTAGTTCCTTCTAAATTTTGTCTTGAATGAGGTGAGATTATCTCTATATGCTTGGATTTGTCATGAAACCTTGTATTCTTTGAGAGTATGACACAACTTTGATTAAATAATTTTCTTCTTTGTCTTCCCTTTGCTCCATCTCTCTCTCTCTCTCTCTCTCTCCCTCTTTTTTCATTTTTTGTTCTCTCATTTGTTCTTTTGCTTTCTTGCTTTGTCTCTTTCTTTTTAATAATTTCTTTCTCGCATTTTTCATTTTTCTTTTCTTTTTTCCTCCTTTTTTTATCTTCCTTTATTTCTTCTTTCTCTTAGGCTTTACTTTCTTTCTATTACAGTTTTTTCTTGTTTTTGTCTCTCTTGCACCATCTATTTATTTATTTTTTTCTCTCTCTCTCTTTTTTTTTACCACCTATATATGTCTATTTATTTCTAGCATCAATTCCTTTCTTAATTACCTTTCAATATTTATTTCCACGTCTCTCTCTCTCTCTCTCCCTCTCTCTCTCCCTCTCCTTTTTTGTCATTATTTGCTTTTTTTTATCTCTCTTGCTTTGTTCATTTTTATTTTCTCTTTATAATTGTCCCTCTTTCTAACCCTTTTTTTATTTTTCTATAACGTCCCCTTCTCATCAATAATCAGCTCAGTTGCTCAGTAATCAGCTCAGTTGCTCTTCAGCCTATTCCAGAGGCCCATAGGCTCGTTGAGGTAAATTTAGGGTTTCCTTGCTTGGAGGTTTGAGGCATTTCTAGGTGTTCACTATTTATAGTAAATACTATTTTGGCAGTGGTCCTGTTGGCAGTGCTTCAGTATGTTTTTATTCTTGTTGGAGCCGTTGCTTTGTTTGGTGCAGCTTTCAAAATGCAGTATTTGTTGGCATTTATTTAATTCAAGGCAATTAATGTTCTATTTTTCAGTTGACCCCTTGGCCTAGTGGAATCACTTTAAGTTGTTTGAAAAAGTGGGTCATTGAGAGGGTACACCTTCATGAAGGATTTTATTATTTTTTTAAATAAAGTTTTTATGTTGCCTTGAAGTGGGACGCCACCCTTGAGGAATTGTAAATTTTGGAAATTTGAAAAGTTTCAACTGTCTTTTGGCGTGCCTTGAAGGGAATTTGAAGAGTTTTCTCCTTTTCTATAAAAGTGAAGCTTTGCTCCAGCATTTGGCATCCATGAAATTATGCTAATGTTATGCTGTTGAAATGACATGGTTCTTACTTTGAAGGATGCTTACCTCCTAGTTTCAATCCAATTTCGTGTTTGAAATACAACACCTAGTTGGTTTTTATTGCTGCTTCTCATCCAGACTAACAGATTGAGCCTCACAATTGAAGTTTTTGATGATATTTCCAGTTTTTGAGTTGCTGTTACAGTCATGGCTGAAAGTCAATTTCACTTGCAGCTCTTATGGTGATGGGTATTTGATCATTCGATTCCTATGCCTTGGGCGACCCCTCATAGAAGTTTGCAGATTTTATTGTGTTGTTTCTGATTTTTGAGAAGGAAATCGCCCCTCTTGAGGGTCATACCATGTTGGAAGGGCTTTGGAATTCGTGCCTCTTCATTTAGTGATCTTTGGTGCTGGTTTATGATATGGTTTTGGGCGCCAACCTCCTAGAAAGCTTTTGCAAAAGACTTCATTCAATTCAAAGGTATATTGAATGAGTTATGAACATTTCATTGTTTTCACAGTTGCTGGTTTATCTTTTCAGTTTGCTGGTTTTTGCAATCAGACTGTTATAAGTTCAGCTTTTGGCTTCAGTTTTCAATAATTGAGTTGTTTAGTTTTTGCAAAAATCATCCCTCTCACCTTGCTTCATTCTATCATAGTAACACATTGTAATTTGCAAATTTCTTTTATTGTAAGGTTGAGAATTAGTAGTACTAATCCAACCATTGTCAATTCTGCATTTACTTGTGTTTCTAATTCACATACAATAACCCCTGGATGGTTTACCGCCAATGAGGAGGAAAATTACTTTGTATTTTCTTTTCTCACCCACTGTCAAGTGGTGAATCCCCACTCTTGAGTGGATGCCCGCCACAGCGGATGAATTAGTAGTTGGAGTTTTATATGGCTGGTTATCTGCCTAGTTATTTTAGTTTGTAATAATCACTCCGCCATATGTTAGCACCTCACCTTCAAAGGGATCTTGTGTGCACATTCTTGGCGTCGAGTTTATTTTACACTTCCAGTTGTAAGCATTTTCAGTTGTTGAGTGATCTGATCTTAGGGATCTTCTAACCATATGCCCGCCCCTCTTCAGTGGTTTTAGGGCGCATTCTTGGTTAGAGTTGCTTTGATAGAGCTTTTGGGTTTTGGTGCTAACGCTAATCAAATTGGCCAAGTGTTGGTTATCGTGTAAAAATTGTGGCAAAAAAATTGGTTAGCATATTTCATTTTCATAATTGTTCATTTCTATTTTCAATTCCTTCTGTAATTAACTTCACTATTTAATTTTCCATCACTTGCTCTATTATATTTTTTTATTTTTTTTACTCTCCCACTCTCTCCTTTTCCTCCTTTATTTCTTTTGTGTGATTTTTTCTTTCTCACATGGTAAATTTTTTTTGTTCTTCCTTTTCCTTTTCTCTATCACATTATCTCTTTCTTTGTCTATGTATCTTTCTTTTCCATTTGTTTCACTTTTAAACTCTTACCTCTCTTAGATCTCTTTCTTTGGTTTTTCTATGATTTTTATTGTTACTCACATTTCTTTCTAAATTTTTATTTAGTTTTTTCTTGCTTCCATTAAGTCTTTCTTTCCTTTTTTTAATCTCTTTTTCTCTTTCTAAAATCCTTTCTTTATTTGATAATTCCTCTCTTTTTGTCCCTTTTATCTTTATTTTTTCTCTTGACTTTCTCTATTTTTCTCCCTTCTTACCTTTTTTTTTCTTGCCTTTTCACTCTTTTTGTAGTGGTGAGTACTTGCCTGTGTAGTATTGTAATTATAGGTTTGTAAAGTTGAAATAAAATATATTAAGTTTAATTAAGGTGAATAAAATTAAATGTAATTTTTGTTAATTATTATATTTTAGTTTTGACTTTTATTTTATTGTTTTATTTGTTTAGTAGTGATGGCTGTTTTTATTTGTTTTGGTTGTTTATTTGGTATGCTTCTCCTTAAGTATAGGCATGAAAAAACTAATTGGTTATCATCATAGTTTACATACTCTCCGATTACTCTCCAAGTAGCTGAGTAATCTCCAAAAAATTTGCATGCCAAGTAATTTCTGCTTTTACTCGCAGGCAGTATGCAAATGGATTTTCTCCTATCAAATTATCGAGTAATCGCCAGTAGCTCGCAAAAAAGCCACAAACTTGGCATGTTTGTGTGTGTATAAATATGTTTGTGTGTGTATATGCATGTAAACTTGGCATCCTGTGTATGTTTATAGATATGTATGTGTGCATAGTGCAGTCCTGAGTATACACATACATAAATATCCACACACATTTGCCGAGTATTTTCCGAGTATTTGTCGAGTATTTGCCGAGTTTTTCCGTAGTCAAAATTTTTGGGCTCATTGAGTACTCTCTGATTCAGAGTATGTAAACTATGGTTATTATTATAAGTGTTTTTATTTTTATTATTAATATAATATTATAAAGATTTGACATAGATTTTTGTGAAGATAGCATTCATAATTATATCCTACATGATGCCTTTTTTAGTTCCTGCCATAGAATTATAGCAAAGGCCAATTTGTAATTAGTGAATAATAAAGTTTATTTGAGCGAATCAAAATTGATAATTTTCTTTTCATTCATTATATTTTAATTTTTCTAAAGTAAATTGCGTGATTTTTACTTTTATAATTTTCAAAATCATTTTTCTCAAATATCATTAGCTAAAGAAACTTAGGCAATGAAGATGGATTTTGCGAAAGTAAGCATAATAATTTTGTTTTATAGTTTTATTGGCTTTTTGTCATGTCCCCTTCTCAACACAAGTCCTATCTGATGACCGTTAGCCTATCTCGGAGGTCCGTAGGCTAGTCAAAGGAAAAATTAGGGTTTCCTATTTTCTAGGAGGTTTCGTTTTGAGTTTTTAGGAGTTGTTGCAGGAGTTTGGCAGTTTGTTTTCTAGGTCCTTTTGGGTTTCAAAGGGCTCCAAAGGGGTGTGACATTCATTTCCATCATAGGATATTTTTGGACTTACTATTTTTAGTAAGTTATGATTATCCGGTTTGTGCTCAAACGGTGTTTGGAGTCAGTTTTTTAGTAGTATGTTATTTTTAGTAAGTGCTATTTTTGGTAGTGTGGTTTGGCAGCAATTCAACATTCAATTTTTATTTTTGGTAGTGTAGTATTGGCAAAAGCTTCTCCAACTTTCTTGGATTTAAAAATGGAAAGTTAATAACTTAAGTTATATTATTTGATATTTCTAATGTGCTTTTGGCCCCCCACGCTTGGACACAAGACTTAGTTGTTTTTAAAAAGTGGATTCTCAAGTGGTCGTCCAAATTGGAGAAGTATTTGTTTTTTATAATGTTTATTTTTCTAAGTGAATTTGGGCGCCCAAAGTCAAGTCAAAGATGAAAATTGAAAAGAATATTTTATTCTCTTCAATTGGGCATCCCTTTTGGAGGGAATTGAAGATTTGAATTCCTGGGTTTGAAAATCTATAAATACAGCCTCTCCCTATCATTTTGTATCCATTTTTTCATATGATAATGAAGTGTTGCTGAAATTATTTCAGACTCTTGCTTCGAGGTTGGAATACCTCCTAGCTCTTCATCAGTTTCGGGTTTGAAAGACAACTCCTCGCTAATGATTTTGTACATCTTCATCCAGAGGTTGCAATTTGAGCTTCTATGGCGATGGCTTCAATCTTGTTTTCAGTTTGGTGTGGCTTTGATGTCTTCTAAGGCATTTTTTTGTGTGCTCCTTTGTTGTTTGGTGGTTTCTTGGAGTGCTTCTACAGACCTAGCTGATCCACATTTTTGATCATATCTTCCTAAGGAGTTGGACGTCTTTTGTGGGTGTTGATTCATTGGAAGCCTTACAATTGGGCGCCCCTTTGCTCCTATTTTGATGATTTTTGATTGAGTACGTGATATTTGGTTGAGGTCGACCTCCCTAGAGGGTCGTACCACTTGCAACAGGGTCCTTGGGAAGCGTGCTTTAGTATTCGAAGTTGTTTGGTGGAGCTTTTCCTCTTGATCTTGGATGCATAACCCTTAGGCTTCATGTGCATCCAATTTGGGGTCATTCAGAGGAGTATGGAGTTACGAGCATTTGAAGGTGTTCCAGGCTTGCTGATCAAAAAAATCAGAATGCTGCTTCTTTATATCAGATTTGGTATCTTTGTCATTTCTTCATATTTTCATGATGCCTTGTCTTTGTAGTGATTTGAGATGATTACTTAACAATTAGGCTTCACTGTTGTATGATTCTCTCTTGTTTGCAGTGTTTGATATCATATTGTAATTGTTGATCTAGTAGTACTAATCAGCCTTTTTATTTTTGCATTTTGTATTTCACTCCCACTAGATAGTCTGGTTGAGTTCAGCCTTTTTATTTTTGCATTTTGTATTTCACTCCCACTAGATAGTCTGGTTGAGTTTTTGTTTAATTTTTGTTGCCCGCTGAAAAGTGGAAGAGGCTGGCTTGGCACCTAAGCATTTACATGTTCTCTGGTTGGCTTGCTATGAATAGTTTATTGTACTTTCAACACTTCATATTATTATCAAATCTCCTTACACCGTATGCTCTCACCTTGCCCACTCCAAGATCTAGGTGATCAGAAAGTGAAGGGTTGCTACTAATTTGCTATCTTTCATTGAGCTAACGCTAACGAGTGAAGTTTATGTGCAAAAAATCAGGGAAAAAACTAAGGGGATATTTCAATGGTATCAGAGCTAGTCATCTTGCTAGTCTGTGCTTTTAGTGTCTCAGTTCACGGAGGAGTGATAGAGAAACCAGATACTACAACAGTTTCAGACCCCATCAGTTTTTGTTGAGGATACTTTTTCAGAGGTTGTTAAGAACCATGATATAGCAGTTGAGAATATGGTAGATAAGAAGGGTCCAACCCATGAGGAAGATGCAGATGCTAGAACTGAGAGGAGGTTTGATATCATGTTGGATATGATGTCTCAATTACTTGCTAGAATGAATCAACAGGTAACTTCGGTGCAGTAGAACCAAGATACTGAAACCAGTGCCTCTAATGCAAATCCAAGAGGGATACCTATTGGTCAACATGTTGAGGTGACTAGAGGATCAGCCCCTAGACCTCTTCTTCCTACCTTTACCCAAAGGGAGGAACCACTTACTGAGCTTCAAGTACTAATGCCAGATGAAGTGAGGACTAGCTACATAGAATATGTTTCCCTTCTTGCTAAGATCTATGAGATTCTATCCTTGGATGAGTACATGAACCAAAAGAAGAGAAGAGGTGGAAGAATTGAGAATCATGCTCCTGTACCTCCAAGACATTTCCAACAAGCTCTTAGGAAGGTTATTTTGACTCACTTTGATGGAAGTGATTAGTGTTCGACAAGATCATGTGTCCAAAAGCTTGACAACTACCTCTCGCTAAGGCCGATGCTAGAACAAGATGCCATCAAGTTTGCTACCTTGCATTTGGATGGGGCTACTCATGAGTGGTGGTATCACGGTTTGGTCACTCTTGGTCATAACCTTATTGTTACATATGAGTTTACCAACAAACTCATTGTGAGGTTTGGTACCAAGGATCCTGAGGTCAAGTTTCTCGAGCTTGTTGTAAAGAACCGGACCAATTTTTTTTTTAAATTTTTGATAGCAAATACAATGCAACACGCACCCATTAAGGTTAGCTCTAAAACCAAAACGATGCAGAAGGTAACTCTAACCAAGGATGTGCACCAGGATCCCCAAGTTGGGCAAGGTACTATCATATGGTCAGAGGATCTTGAATTGAAAGTAACTCTAACCAAAAATGCACCCTAAAACCCGATGTGGGAAGAGGGGCGAGCATATGGTCAGAGGATCCCTCTGAGCTAGCTGATCAGAATGTAACTCTAACCAAGAATGTGCCCTAAGACCCGGCGTGGGAGGAGGGGCAAGCATATGGTCAGAGGATCCATGAATTTAGTGACGTCTCAACCGATCAACAATTTGAAGTACAATGCAATTTCTGAAAGTAAATTGGTGTTAAGCCAGCCTCTTCCACTTATTCAGCGGGAAGTACAAGTAAATAAATAAGAAAGAAGTGAGAATGCTGACAGTACTACTGTTCAGCTTACAATGAAATAGAGTGCCTGCCAAGAACACAAGATTAGGAGTCTATCAAGGCTGCAATAATGTATTAAACTCTCCAATGCTCAATAAGAATTCCTAGACACAAAACTCCACTCAAAAGACCAACTTTTATAATCTGATTTTGACAGACCTGCAACTGAAAATGCATAACCAGCAACTTATAGACTCACTAAAATGCTTATATCTCACCCAAATCTCACTCAATTGACATGGAATGAAATGTATTGACTCTTAATGTTGATGGCGCCCAAGAAGGAACAACAAAACCAACCCAAAAGACTCATATTAATTTTGCACGGAATTCCAAGCATGTCCAAAATGGTACGACCCTCAAGGAGGGGCGATTTTGCTCCATAAAATCAAACTCTTGATATTAAAATCCGCAAATTGGCATACATGGTCGCCCCTAGCAAGGAATTAGATAGGTAAACTACCCAGAATGAAGATATTTTTATTTTTGGATTTATGAATAAAACTTACAATCAGCTACTCAAACCAGCAACTCCAAAACTTGACTAACATGCTAGGAAACTGAACTACAAATGCAAGAAACTCACTACAATTGCAAAATAACTCAACTACTACTATCTCTCAACTAGTTGCCATCTTTCAAGCAAGAAGCTGAGCCAAATGCTAGGAGGTATGCTTTCCTCGAAGCAACTCACTCACCATTTTGGCAGCATAACTTTACTGTAGACATGAGATGAAGAAATGAAGAGAAGAGGCCTCCTTAAATAGACTTGCCGAGCATCTTCTAGAAGCATCTAGAACGGCGCCCAAAACAGTCAAGCAATATTCAAATTTGAGTTGACCCCTTATCCCTCCAATATTGGTGTCCAAACTCATAAAGGCAATGTTTCTTTAATTTAAAATTATCTTCTCTTCAAAATTTGGTGTCCCACCTCTAAGAGCAATATTTGACCTTAGAAATATTAAATTTCCTCCTGATTATGCGTCCACCCATGAGGTCCCCCTTTTCAAAACAACATAAAGTCATGTAGCTAGGCCAAGGGGTCATAACATTAAAATATAACATCATTTTAATTAAAATACTTATCTCTCTAGAAAATGCATCAAAAGGCCAAGAACAACCATACCAACTGAACTAACTGCAGAGAGGAGCCAACTATAATGAAGCCAACAGGACCACTGCCAGAAATAGAATTTACTAAAAATAGTAAATTCAGAAAGTTGCTCAGAACACCATGCATGCTATACCACTTCGAAGCTCTCTAAAAATCCAAAAAGAATCCGCAATCCAATCACCAAACTTCAAGCATCAACCTCCTAAAAAAATAAGAAACCCTAATTTTCTCCTCCGAGTAGCCTACGGGTCTCCGGAATAGGCTAACGGTCAACTGCAAGATTCACTGTTGAGAAGGGGACTTTACACTTGCACAGTTGAAACAACATGAATCATTGAATACGTACATTGTAGATTTTCATAGGCTTTCCATGATGGTACCCAACATTACTGAAAGGAGGCTTGTAGTCCTACTTTCTAAAGGACTAATGAAACCTTTGAAGGGGCGGTTGAAGGCTTTTGATCCAACAACACTAGATGAAGCAATCAAAAAATCTAGAAGCATGGAGTTGACTGCCCCAAGGCCAAAACTTCAGTCCAAGCCTTTTGCTAACAAGAGGGAGAAAAAGAATTCTTCAAATTAGACCAATAAGTTCCCTTCTTGAATGGATAATGACCTTCATGACGAGCTTTGAAGGAAGAAATTATGTTACACTTGCAAAGAACCATGGAGCCGATATCACAAGTGCTTCAAAAGAGGCAATGCTCATCATATGGAGGCGTACTCTGATGATGGATTAGAATTTGATATATCAGAACAACAATCTAATTTGTGGTTAGTGAAGAAGAAAGAGCTTTAGAAGTAATGGATAAGGACCAAGGAAGTAGGGGTGCATTTTCCCAACTTTCTAGTTTTTAGGAAAATGAGTCTTTCAGAGTCCGTGGAGTGCTTAGAGGGTAGTGAATCGTTGCTCTAATTGATACTGGAGCAACACATAACTTGATTGACGAAGGGATAGTTGCAAAGAGAGGCCTGAAGACAAAAGAGTTTGAAGGTTTTATGGTAATGGTGGCTGATGGTTTTACTATCTCTTGCAATCGAAAGATCTCCAATATGTCTATGCAATTAGGTAACTATGAAGTCAAGGATGAATTCTATGTTGTTAGCATTCAAGATATTGATGCAGTGCTTGGCATTTAGTGGTTGCAATCTCTTGGAGAGATCACCTTGAATCTGCAAACTATGGAGGTGGTGTTGAGAGGGATGTCAAATGGAGGCCCTCATATTGTATTTTTCAAAAGGATGGAAAGGCTAATTCGTCATGACCAAGTAGAATGGGCAGTAGAGTGTTTGATCATGCCTTCTAATCCAACAAGGGATAAGAGACACTACCATCCTAATGTTCAATCTTTGATCACAAAAAGGAGTTAGGTGTTTGGTAGTATACCTCCTAGGAGGGAACTAAGCATGTCATTGAGCTGGAGGAAGGAGGAAAACCAATCATAACTACACCATATTGGTATCTGAAGAGGTAGAAAGATGGGATCGAGAAGGTCATCAAAGAACTCTTGAACATGGGTCACATTCGCCCTAGCAAGAGTCCCTTTGCTTCAACAGTAGTTTTGGTCAAGAAGAAGGATGATACTATGCGCATGTGCATAGATTATCAAGCCTTGAATCAGAAGACAATCAAAAACTGGTATCACATTCCCAAGATCATTGAGCTCATAGATGAGCTACATGGAGCTGTTTACTTTTCCAAGAGAGATCTCAGATTGGGTTACCATCATATCAGGATGAGAGAATCAGATATTGCGAAGACAACCTTCAAATGTCATTTTGGGCATTTCGAGTTTCTAGTCATGCCCTTTGGGTTGACTAATGCTCCTAAGACCTTCCAGTCCTGTATGAATAGGATATTTTGGAAACAATTGAGGAAGTTTGTGCTTATCTTCTTTGATGATATCCTTATTTACAGTAAATCGTGGGAAGAGCACCTCAAGCACTTTGAAGAAGTGCTTAGCATTTTGGAGTTTGAATCATTGTTTGCCAAGGAATCCAAATGTGAATTTGGAACGACCGAGCTGCTTTATCTTGGGTACGTGATCGACTCTAAGGGAGTTAGTGTTGACCCAAAGAAGATCAAGGCTATCTTGGATTGGCCTCCTCCTGAGAACCTCTCACAGTTGAAGGGTTTTTTGGGACTTTGTGGTTTTCACAAGAGGTTTGTGAAGGGATATTCTCAGATGGCTGCCCCTCTTATTGATCTCACCAAAAAGGGGGCATTTGCATGGTAAAAAAAATGCAAGTGGTCTTTGATAGGTTCAAGCAGCTCATGAGTTCATGTCCCATTTTGGCCATACCCGACTTCTCCAAACCATTTGAGTTGCAGTGTGATGCTTTAGGAGAAGGAGTTGGTGTTGTCCTAATGCAAGAAAAGCATCCTATTGTCTTCGAGAGTAAAAAATTAAGGGGTGTTGAAAGAACATACTCAATCTATGACAAAGAGATGCTTGCTATCATGCACACTTTGGCCAAATTCAGGCAATATTTGGTGGGAAGCAAATTCGTTGTGGAAACTGATCACAACAGTCTCAAACACTTCATGCATCAGAAGGATTTAAACGAAAGGCAACAAAAGTGGGTGAGTAAGCTCCAAGCTTACGATTTTGACATCGAGTATGTCAAAGGGAAGAATAAAATTGTGGAAAATGCCTTGTCTAGAAGGCCACACTTGAGCTCTTTGGTTGAGATCACTGTTGATTGGAAAGAGCAGATTATTGTAGAGTACGCCAAAATAATCAAGTTGCTACTAGTTTAGTTGAAGGAACTTTGCATGATGAGAGGTATAAGTTGGTTGATGATTTGATACAGTATAAGAGTAGGATCTTCTTGGTACTCGAATCTAAGCTCAAGATGAAGATTTTCCAATCATTTCATGACATTCTCTTTTCTGGTCATCAAGTGTATTTCAAGACATATAGGCAGATTCATGAGGTTTTATGGAAGGGACTTAAAGATGAGGTCCTTCACTACATTCAAGAGTGTCCAATTTGCCAATAAAACAAAAATGAGCACACTTTTCCGATTAGTTTGTTGCAGCCCTTACCTATTCTTGATTGGAAATGGGAAAGTATCTTGATGGATTTTATCATTGGGTTGCCAAAGGTGCAAGGGAGAGATTGCATATGTGTTGTGGATAGATTGACGAAGTTTGCTCATTTCTTCGCCATTACCAGCTCACTTACAACAACTCAAGTTATTGATTTGTTTTTCAAAGAGGTTTTCAAATTGCATGGACTGCCCAAAAACATTGTCAGTGATAGGGACAACAAGTTCCTAAGTACTTATTGACAAGAGGTTTTCAAATTGAGTGGTACAGTGCTCACTCCAAGCACTAGTTATCACCCACAGATAGATGGGAAAACATAAATTGTGAACAAGTGGTTGGAGAGCTATCTCAGGAATTATGTTTCAGGGCAGCAGAAGGCTTGGGTGGGATGGCTTCATTTGGTAGAGTATTGCTATAATTCTTCCTACCACATGTCTATCAAAATGTCTTCTTTCATGGCTCTATATGGATATGAGGCTCCTAGCTTCATTGATTTGATGTTTGGTGATAGTAGAGCCCCTCAAGCAAAGGATATGTTGCAACAGAGTCATGACATTTTGAGATCTTTGAAGGATAATTTTCACCATGCACAGAACCAACAAAAGATGTATGCTGATCAATAGTGTATTGAGTGCACTTTTAGGTTGGAGACATGGTCTACTTGAGGCTCTAGCCTCACAAACAACCCACTCTCAAGAGGAGTGGAGCAGAGAAACTCAAGCTACGTTTCTATGGGTCTTTCAAGATCATCAGCAAAGTTGGGGAAGTGGCTTACAAGTTTAGAGCTACCAGTGAGTAGCGCAAGGTGCATGTCTTCCATGTGTCATGCCTCAAGAAGGTGCTTGGGCACAAAGTTGTAGGTTCATCAGATTTTCCTCCATTGGATGAGGAGGGACAGTTGGTTTTGGTTCCAGAGGCAGTCATTGATTTCAGGGAGCACTCTTTGAGGAGGAGGTCTATCAAAGAGTATTTGGTGAAGTGGAAGAATTTGCCAATTGAGGATGCTACTTGGGAGGATGAGCAGATTTTGCACCATCCAAAATTGCGATTGCTTGAGGACTAGCAATCTTGGGGAGGGCGGACTATAATGTCCCCTTCTCAGCACTAGTCATATCTGATCACTGTCAAAGACAAAATTAGGGTTTCCTATTTTCTTGGAGGCTTCCTTTTGAGTTTTCAGAAGTTGTTGTAGGAGTTTGGCAATTTGTTTTGTGGGTCTTTCTAAGTTTTGAGAGGGCTCCAGAGGGGTGTGACATGCATTTTTATTAGAGGATATTTTTGAATTTACTATTTTTAGTAAGTTACGACAACTACCCGATTTGTGCTCAAACAGTGTTTGGAGTCACTTATTATTTTTAGCAATATTTTATTTCTAGTCAATACTATTTTTGGCAATGTGGTTTGCAGCAATTCAACATTCAATTTCTATTTTTGGCAATGGAGTATTGGTAGAAGCTTCTCCAACTTTCTTGGAGTCAGAAATGGAAAGTTAATAACTTAAGTTATATTATTTGATATTTCTAATGTGCTTTTGGCCCCCCACGCCTAGACACATGATTTAAGTTGTTTTTAAAAAGTGGACTCTCATGTGGTCGTCCAAATTGGAGAAGTATTTGTATTTTATAATGTTTATTTTGCTTAGTGAAGTTGGGTGCCAAAAGTCAAGTCAAAGATGAAAATTAAAAAGAATATTTTATTCTCCTCTCTTGGGCGTCCCTTTTGGAGGGAATTGAAGATTTGAATTGTTGGGTTTGAAAATCTATAAATACAACCCTCTCCCTCTCATTTGGTATCCATTTTTTCATATGATAACAAAGTGTTGCTGAAATTATTCTCTTGCTTCGGGGTTGGAATACCTCCTAGCTCTTCATCAGTTTCGGGTTTGAAAGACAACTCCTAGCTGATCATTTGGTGCATCTTCATCCAAAGGTTACAATTTGAGCTTCAATGGCAATGGCTTCATTATTTTTTTCAGTTTGGTGTAGCTTTGATGTCTTCTAAGGCTTTTTTTGGTGTGTTCCTTTGTTGTTTGGTGGTTTCTTGGAGTGCTTCTACATACCTAGCTGATCCACGTTTTTTATCATATCTTCTTGAGGAGTTGGACAATTTTTGCGGGTGTTAATTCATTGGAAGCCTTGCAATCGGGCATCCCTTTGCTCTTGTTTTGATGATTTTTGGTTTGAGGTCGATCTCCTTAGAGGGTCGTGCCACTTGCAGGAGGGTCCTTGTGAAGCGTGCTCGGAGTTGTTTGGTGGAGTTTTGCTTCTTTATCTTGGATGCCTAGCCCTTAGGCTTCATTTGCATCCCATTTGGGCTCATTCAGAGGAGTATGGAGGGAGTTATGAGAGTTTGAAGGTTTTCCAGGCTTGCTGATCAGAAAAATCAGAACACTGCTTCTTTATATCAGACCTGGTATCATTGCCATTTCTTCATATTTTCATGATGCCTCATCTTTTTAGTGATTTGAGATGATTACCTAACACTTGTGCTTCACTATTGTATGATTCTCACTTGATTTGCAGAGTTTGATATCATATTGTAATTGTTGATCTAGTAGTACTAATTAGCCTTTTTACTTCTGCATTTTGTATTTCACTCCCACTGGATAACTGGTTGAGTTTTTGTTTAATTTGTGTTGCCCGTTGAAAACTAGAAGTGGCTAGCTATGCCGCCAAGGATTTTACTTTCATTTACTTTTCTTGTAGCTCATTGAAAAGTGGAAGAGATTGGCTTGCCACCTAAGCATTTACATTTTCTCTATTGGCTAACTTGCCATCAATAGCTTATTGTACTTTCAACACTTCATATTATTATCAAATCCCTTTACACCATAGGCTCTCACCTTGCCCATTGTGGGATCTGGGTGATAAAAAAGTGAAGGGTTGCTTCCAGTTTGCTAGCTTTCATTGAGCTAACGGTAACGGATGAAGTTTATGTGCAAGAAATTGGGGAAGAAACTAAAGGGGATATTTCACTTTTTTGCGGCAATTTATCCGCCACTTCTTTGTTAATGTTTGATATTGGGAGGTGTAATAATTATTGAAAAATTAAAGTAAAAATTCTTTTAATTTTTTTTTAAAACAATTACAAATAGTGATTTTAAAATCTATATTGTTTAAAAGATAACCAAAGCAAAATACTTTCAGCATTATGAAACAAGATTTTTATCACAACATGGCATGAAGCACAAAACCAATATGGGGTACATACCTTGCATCCTTCATCTTTGAAGCCAAGCTCTCCAACATAGCATAAATATTCTCTGATTGTGGGTGTGATTTGTCTACAATGAGGAATGTATGAACCTGTTCTTAATCTCGATTCAGCTGCACCCTCAAGTTTGTGTAAAATTTCTCCTTTTGAAGATTTCTTGGATCTTTGCTACATCATCCCTCCTACCAACATTAGCATAAATGTTTGAAAAGAGTATATAAAAACCACACACACACACACACACACAATCGCAGCTTTTTTCTTTACTAATTTGAGCACTCCTTTTTTTAATCGTTGCCTTTTGACATCACATGTGTATAACCAAGCTATGTGGGATGAGATCTTAGTGTGTAGGGTTGTGTGGGTTGTGTGAGGATGGACAAGAACTAGAGAAAGATTAGCACTAAACTTAGATCAAGGGAAGCTTTTGCATGAATTGAGATGTGCTTAAACAATAATGTGTCAAACCAATAACGTTTGTACAAGGCTAAATAGTGCTACACCAACATGCATAGGGTATGCGAGACATCAAAAGCACCTAGAAAAACAAAACAACATACACACACAAGTTAAGCTGATACACAATAAACTACCACATAGAACAAAGTGCACACACATGTTAGGCTTGTGTGCAAGAACGATAAAGTACACAACAAATATTTTTGAGTAAATATTTAACCAACCCAGGATGCTCTTGCATTAGTTTAGATTTAAGTAAGGTGAATACAGGTACTTGACTCAGCAGTTTGCGGGGTATTACTTGCAGGGACAGCAGTCCGTTTTACATCATGCCGATATGTATTTGACAGGGCTTGATACTTCTATGTCGCAGATTCATACAGATACATGGTTACAGGGCGACTATGGTATTAGTTGGCATGATGGTTTGGACAGTTATCACATCCATGAGTATTTAGCAGATGACAGGGAGAGATTCAGGATAGTGGATGCTTCTAGAGGTTTCTATCTCTGCATGACAGATGGATGTGGATTCATATTGTATTGGGATCCCGGTGGCGATAGCTTTGGCATCGAGTATGGGATGGGTCCCAATGGGTCACTTCACTATTCTCAGCATGGTGAAGTTGGAGACCGTAGAGCGCAGTGGTAGCCTGAGGAGGACTGTCACGACAGACTTTTACGCTGGGTTTGGGATCCAGGTATTGATCGCGCAATTGAGTTTTTGATGATGCTACAGGAGATAGTTCGAGATGTGTGGGACATTACACAGTTTACCTTTTGGGGCCTTCCGAGGATTGGAGTTTGTTTGCAGTTGAGATTGCTTGGGGTCAAGCAATTCTAGGGAGGGCGGACTGTCATGTCCCCTGCTGGCTTTGCAGCATCGCGATCGAGATTGGCCTATCATGAGACCCTCATAGGCTGACAGAGTGGTTAGAGGGTCGTTTCGGAGCTTGGCTCAGCGTCAGATTGGCAGTTTTGATCAATTGGCTTTCGTTCGGGCTCATTCGGAGACATTTTGCAGAATTGCTATTTTTAGCAGTTCCTGGCAGGCAGTGTGGGACCCCTGCTATTTTTAGCAGTATGAGATTGGCAGCGTCCGGATTCATTTCAGAGTTCGTCAGCATCAGACGGAACAGTTATCGGACGTGTAACGAGGAAGATATTAATATTTAATTATATTAATTAAATATTAATTATTTGACGATTATAATGTAAAGTTATAATATTAAATTATAACTTAAGTTATCTGCCTTGAGGGGTGCGCCCATCATCAGAAGGGGCCAGTTTCGTAATTAATGATTATTATTAAATATTTCACAGAGACTATGGAATTATTAAAAGATTAAAATGTGAATATTTAATTAAAACCCTATTCATAAGGAAATCGCACTTTTCAGCTTAATAAGGGTTTTGCCTTGGTTTCTGAGCCATTATGACATTTGAGAAACAGGAATTGATCAAGTCTTTGCCAGAGCACAGAGACCTTAGGGTTTCGTCTTGGAATCGTCGGAGAACGAGCCATCTCCTTCGAAGCAGTTCAGAGGATGTGAAATAACATCTGATTTATTGCCAGTTGAGAAATTTCTTCATGCAGGAGGAATTACCGAGCATCACAGTGATTCAAACATCAGAGGGTTTACTCATCCACAGAGCTTCAACATTTATTTCATACAGAAGACCTTCTATCTATCTAGGCGTCCATATTTGGAGATCTGGAGGGGTTTCACAAAGGCCGTACAAATCATTAAATGCAGCTGTCAGCCGTACCACTCAGCAAAGAGCCATATTTATTCAGTGGCTTGGTTATAACAGTTATTCAGAGAGCTTAATCATCCAGAAGACATCAAGTCTTCAAAGCGCCTACCTTTACTGAGATTCTGGAGGTTCAAGGGAGTGCCGTACCATTTATGTGTTATTGCTGCTGTCTACAGAAGGCCGTACTGTTCTGACAGGGCCGTACCTCTTCAACTCATGCCGTACCTTTTGATATTGATTCATAAGTCAGTTTAGTGGTGATAGAAACTGAGGCGCCTATCTCACCTTTCCTGGAAACCTACAAAGGAAGCCATTTGTTAATATCTACTATTGCTGTGTTCTGGCCGTACTATGGCTGTACCAGGCCGTACTACCATCATTAAGGCGAGTTCATGTTCTTGAAGAGAAACGCCTATCTATTGGATTCCCAGCTTGCATCATTAAGGGCGCCAAGCTTCCAGGAGACATCTGTGGGCACCAGACGGAGGGAGAAAGACATTTATTTGCTCAGCCGTACCATTCAATTAATGCTGCATCAAAAATCAGGTTTCAATATTTATTTGCCCTTTTGTCTTGCATGTAACTGGGTTATACTGTAATCATCTCCAGAAGATTCTTTAATGAATAAGATTCAGTATTTGCACTAGATTTGGCTATTTCCAGAGTTATATGATGTTGTTTTAGATTTTATATCATTTATGTGCAAAATCGCCTTCATCTTCATTTATGCAAAAAGCGTCAAAAAAACAACACAAAAACCTAAAACATCAGAAAACTTTCAAAATCAGTATTAGGGGAAACAAGGGGTTTTACATGCACATACACCAACTCCTCTCTGCTTCTTGCTACCAGCTAGTTGTGCTTAATTTAGTGGATAAATAAGTATGCACTCCAATTTTACTTAGCTAAAGAGGAATTTTCAAGAAGTTGAGATTTGAGATGGTCAATGCAACATTTAAAATTACGAGTGTTCTTGTACTTGTCTTGAAAAGCATCAAGGCTATGACCTATTGAAGACATAAAATTTCCCAACTTGCCCACAACTATGACCTCTACCTCTAGATTAGGGGAGAGTCTAGCGAATGCTGCCTTGTACCCTTTGCTAACTTCAACATCTATGTATCGTGGCACATATTTAGATACTTTAAGGATCAAAGCAAATGATAGGAGATGGAGTGGGTTGATCATCTTGTTGCATCATTCAATTATAAGTTTTTGTACTTACTTGAAAAGTGTTTGAGGGGTCATGCATTGTAAGTAATAATTGCTATTGAATCTCATATTTTTCATGTGCAGTAGTCAATGTTGTCATATATCTGTCATATATCTTGCCCAAAATGACTTAGTAATATTGGTGAACCCTTTCATACTTATGATGGACTTGGTGAAACTCAACAGATATTCCACATGGGCTCACCAATCATTGTCTTGGACCAATGTGTTGACATTTTGGACCCTCTTTGTATTATTTTTTCTCCATACACTCCAAATATTGCTGATTACCATGTTGCTCAATGCTTCTCACACCTTACAGTTTTTCTCAAGATGATTGTGCTTCAAGTGAATCAAGTCTCATCAACATTCTATAATAAACAAAACAAAAACAAATTCAAAAAATTCTGAGTTAAAAACTTAAAACATCATTTACTCCATTTTTAAAGTAAAATAGATGTAAAAACCAAAATAAAATATGTAGATTAAAATTTTAAATTGAAATAAATAAGACAATAGAATATTTAAATTTGAGTTTCCTCATCCAAATTTGAACATGATAGAAGTTGCAAACATTTGAATCATCAGCTTCTTTTCATCCACTCGACCATGTGGCAAGCTCTAATTCTAAAGTTGAGAGTGTGGACAACATAGTGTCCAAAATAGCTGGGTATCTCGCCTCAACCAACAACCCCATAGCTCTACAATTTTTAGTGTTGTTTGTTATAACTTTTAACATTTTGAGGCTTCAACACTTCAATGGACTCTGTGAGAATCTTGGCGATGAAGTTTGCATCCTTCACTTGCTCCTCACAATCATCAGTCCTAGAAAACATTGCTCCTTTTGAGCACACTACAATGATACTAATTGAGGTTTGATTTTGCAGTCTTTCTAACCATTAGAAAAAATGGATGCTTCCATTTTGACCCATGAATCTTTAATGGGATGGAATTGTTGATGGGTGTTTTTGCACCTTCTCAACACAAGAAGCACACAAGTATGCTACCTCTCTTGAAAGGTAGAAACCTGCAAACAAGTTCCAGATCACTACCCCAAGGTCTCTCGGGTGTCACGTCATGACAATGCTTGGAACAGTTCAATTGGTTGATGTGATTTGCTGGAAATCACAGGGTGGTCTTTATGGTTTACAAAGCATGGGAAGTTGGGTCTGCAAATGGGGTTTCAAGGTGCTGAAAGTGAATGAACAGTGGCTGCCCACTCAAAACAGCAAGCTAAAACTCACCATGTTCATCAAATTTGGCATTGTTGTGATGCTTGGAATCCTACTTTAACAAAGGACTAAAAGAAATAGCAAAAGAGAAAGGGTTGAGAGAAGCTAATCTAATTCCTAAGCTATGAATGAACAGTAACAACGGAGGATGCTACAGTAGACAGATTCCCATAAAACCAAGTTTTGTTTGACCAAGAGAACCTACAGTTACACAAAACCAGTGCAATTTTCTAAGGACTGCAGATATTCAGATTGTGCATTCAGTTCATGAACATAGAATTGAAGTTAGTTGCAGCAATGTTAAGTAGCTTAGACTAGCTTTGCAAAGTGATTCATCATCAACAAATCACAAAAAACATGAGTTTGGAAGTGCATCCAATACTGTAACAGCATTCATCATTAGAGACATTCAAGAAACTAAAACTAACATGGAGGTTGAATCATGCATGCACAATGAGCAAGTCTAAAGAAAACACCCATAAAACAATGCAATGCTCCTTTTTATTGCTGCAATATGCCTCTTACAGCAATCCACCACCTCCTTACAAATGAGGAGCAAGCCCATATTTATAGTTTTCCAAAGCCCAAATGAATGGCTAGGATTTAATTACAATGAATGTGTAAGAAACCCGGTGTCTCTCAAACTGAATATCACACACTGCTGATGTAAATTTATGAACTTTTCCTCTTGCTGTTGTAAATTTCTGAGTTTGAATATAGGTCTGATATAATTTTTTGAACTTGTGTTTTCGCCTTGGTTTGGTTTTGAGTGCTTGCTTGTGTTTATGAATGAATTTGTATTGCAAATATGCATAAACAATGATATATTTTTGACATTCAATCACTCTAATAAAGAGAACTCAGACATTAAATGACTATCTTTTCAAATCAGCATCATAAACCAAGAGGAAGTTTGGCAAACACTTGCCCAACAAAGTTTGAAATTAAATTCTTTCACAATCTGGGCTATTACAACAGTTGTTAACACATGGGCATTTTGACAAACACTTGGCAAACAATGTATTTTCAGACTTCAAACTTTTGACAACAATGATAGGTTATATGCTTTGGGCTACAATTCACCCAGCACTTATAATGACTGATTTTTATTCTTTCTTAACGCTACAGCAGTATGTAAGTATAGAGAAAATGCACATATTGAGAAGGAAATTGTTTGTTCACACCTTATTAGAGCAGCTATAGGCTTTCACACAAATCTGGAACAAACCCTTGATGAAAAATCAGAAAATTCTTCAATAAAAACCCTTAATACTGTAGCATTACTGTAGCGCATACTGTAGCAGCCAACACCAATTTCGCTGTGCAAATGATTAACTCTTAAATTTCTAATCTGCAAATAGATAATCATGAAACCCTTGGAATGCTTGTATTTCTTCACCAATCTGCTCTATTTTGACTCCGGAATGAAGCCAAACCTCGTGCAATAATTCGGCTGATCTCACACAACCTCAAAATTGCAAAGACATTGAAGAGTTTTCATTCTCCAATGCTGTAGATGACTGAAACCCTTGTGTATTTCTACACACAGCTCTCATATCAAAAAGCACAAGTCATAAAAATGTCTTCAAGAATGAGTTTGATTTGCTTTTTGAAACCTTTTATATCCCCAATCTCCTTAATAGCATTTAAATCCACTTTTAGGTTTTTAATAGAACTTTATAATAAGTCTTCAAACTTGGCTCTCATATTCATGAATAATAAACGCACTTTAATATCATTTAAAATAATATAACTTGTGTGCATGTTAACTTTATGAAATACTTTAATATATTGGCCTCCAAAATACAATCCATTAATTGCACTTTAAATGACTTAAAGTACCACTTTGGTTTGTGCGCCCAATATAATAAATACTTTTTAAGTGGCAACTAATGTGAGGTCATGGCCTCATGGCCCCACTTTAATAACTTAAAGTGCAATTATAATATAAGCTCCAAAAGATAATATTTAATTAATTGCTTTTTCAATTAATGAATATCAAATTCTCATAAGTCAATTTCAATAATGTTGAATATATGCAAATATCTAGTCACCTGGTGCCCTACTAAAAATAGCAACTCCGTGCTCCTGACTTACTATATATGGTAAGTCTCTCCAAATGTGCCAAGTGACAACTACAGAGCCCAAACTAAAATCAACATTGCCTCAGAAGACTAACCAGGTGCCTCTTCTATAAACGGAAACCTTGACTACCCGGAATAGTGACTTACTATAAATAGTAAGTGTGTCAAATGGAGTCCAACGAAAGTCAATCTTGGTCTCCCACTTAATACTGGAGGCAAATCAACCTCAATCACTGCCAATGGTGACCTCCTAATCATCTGCTCTAGCCTACGAAGGTCAGGAATAGGCTAAGCAACCTATCGACATGCCTAGGCTAGAAAGGGGACATTACAGAATGACTCAAATTTGTTATAGATTAGGGTTTCACCTACCACCAATATTTCACAATTTAAAATAGGCTATTTTGTCCTCTTCTCTATTTTGTCTTGTAGCCTATTTTGTCTTTTAGTTATTGTAGTTGTTTTGTCTTTTAGCTGCCTTCTCTGCTGTGGCTGAAAACTATTAAAGAATGTCTTCTTATTGATGTGTTTGCAGCATCCTCCATTGAATCTTGTTGCAGATTTGTGTCACTGGAAAAGCAGTTATGCTGCTCCTGATCTTGGTGGATAGCTCCTAGCAAATCATAATCGTTTTGTAGAAGATAAAACAGCTCCCCCTTGTTTCTAACTTTGGTAGATAGCCTTCTGATTTCTTGGCACTGACTTCCTTTAGCATGCAGTCATATGTTGGTCAGTCCTCCTTTGCAAGTTAACCATTGTGCAAATATCCCTCTACTAGCGATCCTCACCAGCCCGGGTATGTTTATGTGGACGGTCGTGTGAGAGAACCTTCTTCTGCAAATTTGGCATGTGGCATGCAACTCCTTCTTTTGGATTGCATTCTCAATGGTTTCACCTCCTCTAGATTAATCTTCGAAGGGACCTGAGTTAAAACTCCTCTTGGCCTGGTTCCATAGACAAACCCCTCGGTGGCATGATGTCATAGGCAGACATATTATGAGTAATCTCATTTTGCAACAAGCTCCTTTGGGATTCTCCATTTATAATTAGAGCCTTGCACAAAATAATAAATTAAATCAGGCTCATGCAAATAACTCAATGCTCATAATGATATGAAAACCCCCCCTTTGAATTCCCCATGATGGTCATTTAATTGCTTTAGTCGTCCATTTTTCCAATCTCCAGAGTTAAATGAGAAAGTAATATTTGCATGACCACATAGTTCTCAGCTCCTAAGGGATTGCTCCATCATGGTTCAAATAGTTCCTTAATTATGACCACGTGCGCTTGCTTAAATTATTAAATATCCGCCCTTCGTTGCAGCCTGAGACACACATGCAATGGTTAATCTTCATCATAAGGGTTATTAATTATCCTACACTTACCTCTATGGTCTTAATTAATACCCACATCATAAGAGCACGGGCATTCTATTGTCATGAATAAAGTAATAGTAAACAAATAAAGCCTTGTTAATCATAGTGATGAAACTGCACTTACACTAATCCCATTGTGACCTTCATTTCAAGACCAAGACTCCTACTCACGACCGAGAGCCTTTAGAGTTTTCAATAGTGTTTCAAAACATCCACCATTGAAGCAAAAGTGCCTAACCCATGCATATCGCACCCTTTAATCAATCATTCGTCCTCATCAATTTGCAGAAGGGGCACCGACCGCAATGATCATAGAGCACTATAATAATGAAAACTTCAGCAACTTTGCAAAAAGAACATGATGCGGACAAAGCACTAGGGAAAGCCCCAATAAGAATGTCGTTTCAGTGGCGATATGTACTGCGGGCTCTGCACGGTGCAAGTTTGCCAAGGCGAACGTGAGGAAAAGATGGCGGGAAGACGGTATTAGACTGCCATAAATAACAGCGTGTACACCCACGGCCTCCACACAAGTAGAGTCCACAATGGCCTCCCTCCCTAATTTTGAAAGGAAATGCCACTTTCTCGAGGATACCTACGGGTGCATAATCCAATCACAATGCCGAGCTCAATTCTCTTCATTCCATCATCATAGTAAGCTCGCTATCTATTAATAGTTGCTATCCCGATTCAGCGTTTATAAAACCGATCTCTTTCTTTCATATGAAGGTCCCTCATTAGCCAGAATATCATCATGGTAGAGATCAATCTTGATGGTACACCTTCAGCCATGTGCCCATTATTCGATGCCACCTCGAATAATTATGTGAAGTTGTTTAAAGCTCAAAGACCTTCCAATTCGTCAAGTTCTCATACAAACAACAACTATTTGGCCTGCTAAAAGGAGAAATAACTTTAGATCACAAATACACGGCCGTTGTGAGTGGAAAAGCCGGCTTAAAAGCAAGTTTCACTCGCAAGTGAGAATGGAAGATGTCATCGTCGTTCGCAGAGGATAAGAATGCGGGCGTTGGGCTCATCATCACCACATAAAACTGCATCAAGGAAGCGGAGGTCCACAAGCAATGTTTAGTCATTATGAGAAAACCATGAACGCACAGATGAGAAGCTTGCACCACCAATATTCGTATGATCACTGGATTTAGAGTCGAGGCACCACCTTCAATCGCACTATTCCGAGGGCCCTCCGCAAGGAAGACGCATGCAACCGGGTTGGTTAGGCATTTTCCGTCTTATCTTCTCAAATCTAGCATTCTCCGTCTCTCGTTGTAACTTTAATATTTTATCTTTAATGGCTCAATTACCCCTTTTCAGTTGTCTTGTTTCCATGCTTATTAGCAATCATACTTCTCTCCTCCTTGCTTAAGGACCCTGTAGACCCGCCAGGGTCGTTCTCTCTCACACCCAGTGGACCCACCCCGGTAGGCGCTTCGATAGGAGTGGCAACCCCTCAACTAGTCCTTTCTCCCAAGTATGTCACCTTGGTTGAGACTTTGGCAATTTGCATGAGCAAGTAAATGGGAATCAAATTGTTTCAAGCACAGTCATAGCATCTCTTTACTGTTTTCTAAGGTGCCAATCATGACTAGAAACCAAGCCTTGAGCCATAAGTAGGTGGCAGAAATACAGACGACTCCCTCTATATCCACACCCACAGACCTCCACAATGGCGTTAGAATTATATATCAACCTCCCACTACGATGATAGATGGATTCCTATTATAGATGTCATAAAATAGACGATACTCAAAGCATTGATCTTGCGTCCATCTCAGGTCTGGCTTCTTCATTCATAGCTCGGTAGTTTCACTACTTGACTTGGTAGTAGTGTTCAACTCAATTTACCAATTCAATCGACCGTCCCCTTTATTCTAAAAAAATTGTTCGAGTCTTAGTAATCCTATCAATCGATCCCAATGCTTTAGGTATATAGACTCAAATGACCGAATGCGGAGAAATAAAGCGAGGATGCTGCCTAGGAAGGCCGTTTCAAACAACAGAATAGACCGCGGACTTCGTAGAGGAAGTTGCCAGTAAAGGTGGTGCGGGGGGATGCTATGGTGAAGCCGTAATATCAACGACAAGGAGATAGATGGCTGACGATGTGCCCGCATGACCAAACGACCGTCACAGCCCTGCCACTATTCTCGTGATAATTTCTACTCCATGGCTTCGTAAGTGCCTACCTTCATAAAATTAAATCGTGATGTTTCAAAGTTTGACAAACATTGAGTGCTCGGACTAGAACTTGCACCACTGGTGTTGAAATTATCAACTATTGCTTTAGAACGCCATGCGAACATGATGGTAATGCTTGCGCACAGTGGCCCTACGAAGAAGGTAGGCATCCCCAAAATTCTTGCTTGACGATGGCAGTGCTCCCAATTTGGTCTTACTCGTTGAAGGATGATCAAACCGCAGTTCTTTACATCCAATTTAAGAATTCGATCACCGTTGAGACGCCTTGAGTCTTGTCATTGCTATCGGAAATTGTTTCATTCATTCAGATTACCTCCCTCCATCCCTTGCACCGAAACCAAAGGTGAGACATAAATGGCATAGCTCGAAGGAAAGAAATAGATGCAAGCATTTACAAGTCCCAGGCCGCGCAGGAATATAGTGTGGGTAGGTCATTCGATTATGCCGCTAAATAACGGCTGTCATGTGGGTGATCTTCGCACTCTGTAGCCCACATAAGCTTTATATCAATGTTGTCGCTCCCCATAAGACTTGGTATCCTGAACGATGCAAGTGACCACTCTAAAGTTACCTCAATTCACTTCCCGGGTTTGCTTGGAAAAGAATACAACGCAAACTCACAAAAACTACTTCCCATTCTGCGTCACCTTCGGTTAGTACAGCATAACATGCTCGGGTGATGTTCAAAATAACGAGGATAGAAGAGAAGAATTCGGGTTGTCAATCGTTCAAAGATTCAAATTGCACCAATAATCTTCAGAAAATACACCAAGCGGGGAATGGTGTTGGAATGCCGTATGCGGGAGCTAATGAGAGGGGTGCTATCAAGGTAGACATCTGTGGAGGTTGTGGGCTCCACAAAGGAGGACTCCGTCGGGTGTGCGAGTGCAGACGGTCGCCATGGGATTGGCATTAGAGAACGTCCATGGGAGCCACTGCCGTCCCCGCAAAACCACACGCCCAACCTCAATATGCCATCATTCGTTACTATAAATTTGATGAGCCCACCCAGTGTGAAACACTTCAATTGGGAACCCCATAACATGAAGGATAATGGTGTGGGAAACAAATGTTGGAATGCCACCGATGAGTGCAGCAATTAACAACATGGATATGTGCGGCATTGAGGCTCGTGGCGAGTCCGCCGTTTGGGAGAATACAACGCGAAAGGCTAGGGTGAGAAGTACTCACCCCACATCATGAAATTAACTGACTTCCCCACATTGAGTATCTAATAAAGCTATTCTTGTGGGAACTAAGATCGTGCGAAGTATTACAGTGCTCGGACGTCATTCAGCAAATCCTTCATGGCCTATATGGTTGCTTAAAATCTACTAAGAGTATAACATTGCTTCCCTAACTCGGACTACCTTGCTCCTAAAATAAACTGATCTGTGACTTGCAGGGAAGATGAAGCGGAGAGCTTTGATAGATTTGTCGAGGTACAGCGGTGGCGATGAAAACATCCTTTGGGGTCGGAATGTGCGTTGCGGAAGCAAGAGGTGCGGAACCCGCAATGCGGGAGTTTGAGTGAGTTGTGCCGAAAACAACGGCGACGAAGGGACAGCAACCCGCATGAGGTGACTCATAGCTGCGGGTCCATGATGCCTGATGGGCGTAGCGGCGAAGGTTGATGCGGGATCCGCCATGCGAGCGAACGCTAAGGCTTGGCTTCCGGCTAGAGCCGAAGTGATAACAACAACCCGCAAGAGGAGCCCTGCCAATGTGGGTCCGCGAGGCTCGACGAATGTTAGGACAAAAAGCCAAGTTAAACACGCAAGCCAGGACCTGCAAAGGCAAAAGGACTTAGTGAAATTCGAGTAGGCAAATTTGGTCAAGGGGTGATTGATCGTTTTAGGGCATGCGACCAACTTTGGACTCAAGGACAGGTGCACGCAAAGCGAGGCGGGAGCAAAACAGCCCGTTGGGAGCGAAAACAAAGGGGGTCCCTGCCTTCGGCGGGGCATGTGTGCAAAATATGCACAACAGGAATGAAGTGTTTACGAGCTTTTTTCCTTGGTCAATGATGTAATGTCCTCAATTAGACAACCTTAGGAAATAGATGATTTTAACAAACATGTGCAAGCTAGAATATTTAACAAAACCAAATGTAGGTGCCAAATCCTACTGAAATTAATGTTGATCAACAAAAGTGCAAACTCTTATCAATCAAAATGCATACTATGAACCACAAATTCGACCATCTTCAATGCTCTTATGAATAATGAAACCCTCAATTACTGAAAAGTAATTAATTTATTGATGTATGACAGCAGGTAATGTATGAAACCTGTTGGTGCAAATAGGTGTTTTATCTATCTAGGTCCTATTTACATGTTAATTCCACTTAGGTCCTAGCAAGGAATCTTTCTAGTTAAGCATTAGTTGTCACTTATCTTATCTAGTTGGCATTTATTTAATGCTTGTGTCCTAGGTTGTAATGACTTAGTTGTCTCATGTGATAGGATTAAGACACTTGTCATGATCTTGTCTAATCCTATTCCTCACCTTGCCTATATAAGCAAGGCTTCATATGTACATTGCCATATTCAGTGTGGCTACTATTTTGGCATTCTCTCATCCTTAATCATAGCATGATATTTCTAACATCTCTCTTGTGGGAGTTATTTTGTCTTGTAGATGATCCTGGGGTGTTGAAGAGTTCACCATAAACTCCTACAAAACCCTTGTGTATTGGTCCAACATGAATTATAAGTTAACTATGAGGGCAGATCTGAACTATTTCAAGAGTGTTACAAAGTTGAAACATTAATACAAACCTTATAATTCATTCATACATAACAGATCTGACATCTATGACAAATGACAAGTTAAAATTATTGAAAGCAATTCACTTTCAGCAGTTATAAACCCTAGTTCAGCACTTGTAAAGGTCTGCAATCGATTAATGAAGGTATTTAGTTGATTCCAGTTTATGAATAATCAACAAAAACACTTACAATAGAATGTATAATCATACAACAGACAGAAACCCTCCAAAATATGTGTAAATGCAGGCTGAAAATGATGTTTCAGCCGGTGTAAACCCTGGTAAATGATGGCAGCTGGGTAAAACAGGCTGGTAACCTTATACAATGTGCAGCAGATGGATACTCTGCAATATTTGGAAAACTGATCTGAAAACCCTTCTTCAATGGCAGTGATTGACTGAAAATCCTTCTTCAATGGCAATGATTGACTGAAAACCTCTATCAATCAACAGAAGATGGCAAATTGCCCTGAAACCCTTGTCAAATGAGTAGCAAACAGTTATATGTTGGCACTAGGAGTGAAAGTGAAGGGTGGAAATCACCAAAACAGCAGATCCAGTGGCTGGAATTAATTACAACAGCAAAATAACCCAATCCCTAGGCGTAGCATAAAATAAGGCCGGAAACAATGATTAAATGGCTGGAAACATCAAATAACAGCCAATAATAAAATAATCAGCACATATGTAATGTAACGACATTGTAGCAAACTGAAAATGACCAATCCCTAAAATAATCTCTAACAATTCAGCACAATTGTGATTCCCGGGGTGGAACTACCTCTTAAAAATAAATAGGTTTTCTTCCTCGAACACAAATATGGACAACAAGAGGGTTTTTGTCCTCTAGATCTCCCACACCAAGGGTTTTCATCCTTGAATGCATCAAACTCCAAATTGGAAGGAATAGTGAAATGAAAAAAATCGGATGCTTTGATGTGAGCCTTTTACTTTGGGCCATCTATTTTATTTTATTTTTTATTTTTGCTTTTTCTACCAAGTATTTAAAATATACTTTTAAATTACATCCAAAGGCCTCTTGTTGAATTACATTTTTAATTTAGTGTAAAAAAACACTTTTCAAATATTACATAGGACCTAAAATAATAAAAAGTGATAGAGCCCACTTAAAATATTATTATTTCTATTTCCCCTGCTCTATCCTCTAGCCTACAGGAAAAAGGGATAAATTGGAGGTCTTCTTTATGGATCTAATCTTGAAAAGGGGACATGGCAATACTTGTAGGGGCTTCATTTATAATCTTCATCATTTCCTACAAGAATGGCAATCTTACGAGGTTGAAAGGAAACCCACTAGTGTAGTGTGAAATGGTGTGTTCATCAGCATTGTTCTTTGTCTCATTTGAATTTCTTTTTCTAATAGGCTTATATCCTTGGTTCTTTTATCAAAAGGGAGGGGCTATTGTTGTCTTCATAAGAGAGTGTTGAAGAGATGGATGCATGGCAACCACTATTGGAGTCCTCAAGGTGATCTTGTAGGTGGATTTGAAAGATCCTTTTTTTGGCCAAAGGATGAGAATTGGATCTAGATTTCTTAGTCGCTTTGTTTTCTTTCTTTTGCTTTTTGATATAAGTAAGAATTTATCCCTTTGGCAATTGATTTTTAGTTATCTTGCTACAAACTTTGATTCCTTAGCCAAAAATTGCACGCAAGTGGCTTTCACCAAACTATAGGAGCTCCAATACTTGTTTTGGTACTCATGACATCACCAAGGTTAATCCCTGCCTCTAGTAAGCCTGCTCAATCATCGCCATGTCATCAAGGTAGTGAAAATAGGAATTCTCTAACTTAACTTTGGCCCAAGAGCTAAAATTCCTAACATTCTAGATTATACCAGCATCGACATGTTTTAAAATAAACAAAAATAATTAAAAGAATAATGTAAGACTAGGCTATGATTACTTGTTGAAAAATCCATAGAGATTTAAAAAAATAATGCAACTCTAGGCTATGATTAATTTTTTATTCTCTTGAATATTGTTTACAAATATTTTGCTCATATAGACATCTATGTGAGACCAATAGAAGCTCTTGCAACCACTTATTATACACTAATACAAGCTCCTTAGGATCACACACACTAGAATTCACCTATGGGAGACTAAGAGTCCCTACTTAGAAATCCACTTTATTTAGAAACCACACATTAGAAGCCAACTATGTAAGGCCATAAGTGACCTCATAGAATTCCACGCAAGATGTCTCTATGAGGATTTGAACTCCACCATAGATTCCAATGCTTTAACCACTTAATCTCAACACCTTGGACTATGATTACTTGTTAAAAATTGAACCGAGTTTAAAAAACTAATAAACTGTTTGAAAAAAAAATCTTAGGCAGCTTGGAAAGAAATTTTAATAAAATTACAAAAGCAAAAAGAAAGTTATGTTAGATGAAGATTTTGCTTGATCCTTGGACCTATCTAATAGTCTTGAAGGTGTAGAAATAGCAATGCCATGATGTTTGAATACAAAAAATTCTTGCAGCCTTGAGCAATGAGTAGAAATGGAGAGAGTCTTGGCTAAGTGAGGAATGAGATTGTTGAATGCACAAGACAATTGGGGGAGGGGAGGGGGCGTCGCGAGGGGGTGAATCAGTTGTACCTTAAAACTTCAAAATCTTTATACACATTCAGATCCATATTCATTCAATAAACCCTTAAATATGTTATGATGATTTATCATGGAAAGCAAATAACAAAAACTGAAACAAGTTAACACCATACACAACTGAACACTAGATTTACGTGGAAAACCCAAGATAGGAAAAAACATAGTGAGGATTAGCTCACATTATAAGTAATAACAACACTGATTACGAAGGCTCACTGCCCAGAAAAATAAAGGCTCACTGCCAAAATAGAAAAGAAGATAGAGAAGAAATGTAACACAGAGAAAATTATCTCAATGCAAAAGAGAATCCACCACAATGTCTCCAACACCTTCGCAACCTGATTGAAGAATTGTAGACACCTTTTGCTCATTGCATCCAATAATCTAACACATGAAAGCTTACATTGCACTTCTCAAATTCACACTCTATAACTTTGCATTTCGCATCATTTTTGTATATCTCTTCTATCACTCAATCCATCAACAACTCAACTCATATTTATACTGTCTTCAACCTTGAAAAATTTCTCCAAGGTCGGCTATGCACCTTAACAGTGCAAATTCAAATAAGGTCAGCACCAAAACATTTCCACGGTGGAAAGGAATGAAGGCACCACAAAACTCCTTAGCTAGGACCTAAATCCATCCTTACACTCCATGCCACACTTCCACTAACAACTAAGCACCTTCGCAAGTAGTTTAAACACCATTAATCTTTTAAGTACACGCTTTCTTTGATCTATCCATAACTTGTGGACAACAAATGTCACTTGAACACATCTTGGAATAATCCACAAAACACATTGAAATCCAACAAACTTCTTCGCAACAACTTTCACTTGAAGAATGTAAACACCTAGTACATCCAAACAACTTTGCCATACATTGTGACTCAAGAAACTGACTTCGGAAGCACCAAACCTCAAACCACCTTGACTGAACAAAGATTCCAACACTATCAACACTCCAAAACCGCAAGACCTAAAACATAACTGTGGAGAAACACAAAGCAAAAACATTTCTCCCAGACACCTCCGCAATATATAACTCACACTCTAGTGAATACAACTTCTTCTGCACAATGATCCAGCACACCAAATTCCAGATACAACACCTTTGAACATCTTTGATCAACATATTCGAAGCGCATAAGTAGATCTTGAGTCTAGAAGAAATGCGAAGCAACACAAAAACACAACCCTGCAACCCAGAACACCACTGCAACACATTGTTTCTTCTTTCTATCAAATTTTCTCAAAAGCACTTGGAAACCAAGCACCAAAGACACATCCTCATCATCTATACCATTTTCTCAACACAATTGGACCAACTACAACATAACAACTCAACCATAGATGACAAAAAGTTATCACAACAACACTAGATGTTGACACTAGTAGCTCTATTGATGACAACATATTGTAACTAATCAAAGCATGGATAACATCAACTACTCTCACAACAATCTCCTCCAATAATGATCTTTTTCCTCCTTATACAGTTGACACCAATGACAACACAACCTTGTTACATCAATGACCACCAATCTGCTCATACTTGCAACAAAGAGCACCAACTCCTAAAGTTTGTAGGCATCAAACTACTGGAGGTACCAACCCCCACTTGCCAAGCACCAACTTAGCAAAAATAATAACTTAAAGAACACTGTTCCACCTTCAATGTTGCTTCTTCAACGGATGATGGACAATTCTGATCTTCACAAGTTTCCTTCTTCAAATTGCTCTGAACTCTTCATCAAAATATGCTTTAATCCCTTCAAATCTGATCTAACATGCTTCAATAATCTGCCCTAAGTATGATTCAATAGTCTACTTCAGATATGCTTATGATTATATAAACGTTCTTTACAAAAATCTGCCTTACACAGTTATTCTTTTCTCCTCATCAAATTTTCATATTGAATGACCACCTATATCTTCTTCATGCATAAATCTGTTGGTGTGTACTTGATATATCTTTTTTCTCCACTCTCACACACAACACTCCCTTCATATATGTTGATATAAATCCAAATTACTCTTCATCTTCTCATCTTTAAATCTTCCTGAATTCAAATGATATTACTTTTATCTCACATTCAACACACATCATCCACCTCATCACTTCTCATGACTATTTATATCTTTTAGACTTGCATAGGAGGGTGCGACCCTTTGAATAGAAATGCCACTTCACATCCTTCATGAAGTCAATCGATGCCTCCTTAATATATCGCTGGCCTTGGCTTAATTTGATTAATCATTTCCTTTGCTTATTTAATTAATTAGCTTCCTTATTATAGCGGTCTTCCTTAATGGAGATTATCGTTCAACAATAATAATTCCTTTGTTTATTTACACATTCTACGGTAAGTACAGACTTCCAACAAAGGGCCCGATAATGATTCCATATTGGCATAAAACATTTGAGCAGCTTCAAGTTTAAGTCAATGCCAAGACAAATATTGGAAGCACCACATGTATCGTCGTAATAATACTGGAATGTATCAATTAAAATATGACGCGATCATTAAGATGGAAATATTGTTCACGGTATAGCATATGAACTCCTGACAATATGAACTCGCGATTATTTAAAACATGGACTCCCGACAATGATTAAGATTGGTGGTCATATTGTTCACGGTATATGCACGATCCTTTACTTGGAGTTATCGGTGGTTGCACAATCAATAGCAGTTGACAATCACCAACGGCACTAGGAGATGAGTTATTCAAAGATAGGCGATCAATGGAAATCCAATACTTCATACGGTGTTTGCTACCTTATTAATTCCAAACTCATATAATGGTCGGGGCTCCTATTATCAATGATATGCGATGGGATAATTATATGGTGAATCGTCTAAAAGAGAGTCCCGAAATAAGTCTTTGTCTATCGAATAACTCTCTTTAATTTGTCAATTTCTCATATGTTCCATTCTCTTCAAGCCTTGAACTTTATCGTCCCTGATTTCTTCTTTCATTAGTGCCTCAAATCATGTGCTCTTTCGTTGTGATCTATCACATGGACTCATAGCCGATATCAACACCTTGACCTTGTAAGTATAGAATATTTCCCATAGGTCACATCAGTCAATAGAATCGATCCATAATTATAGAGTTTCTGTCTTTATAGTTCTGATCTAAACAAAGCATAGAAATTCACTTGACATCAATTTGATCTCTTTTACTTTACTTGACATCAATGACAAATATGAACCTTCAACTTGACATCTGCAATATGTTATCTTCAGTCATGCAACTGCTTGACATCAATGACAACATTTCCAACAATCTCCCCCTTTGTCATTGATGGCAACATAAACATTCTTGCATTGCTCCCCCTTACTCCAATTTCTCCCCCTTTGACATCAATGGCAAAGGGATGTTTATCAACCTTCTGTCATTCAAAGAATCTGATTGTATTCTCATATCAAATGCACAAGAATGGACTTCTCCCCCTGTCAAAGATTCTCTAATGCTCCCCCTTGCTCTAATGCTTCTCTTTCTTGGGTGACTTGATTCTTTGTATTCTGATTTTGTTGGGAACAATCTTTCTCTATGGTTTTTCAAAAAACTGTCTTCTCTTGTCATTTTTCTCAAGTTAGAAACTTATTGATCTCATCACTATCTCATGCATGTTCAACTCTTCCTTCTATGTTCTTGGCTGCTAGATTAAGATCATCAATTCATATCTTCATGAGAGTCTTCTAATCTCAAGGATTTCTAATCGTCCTTATGTTCTTTTGATATCATTTTGCATACAAATGATAACTTCTTATTCAAGGTCTTCAATCCATTACTTATTTTTGTTGCTGATTTATTACACAGGTGGATTCTTCCTTTTATGGTTCTTGACATCAATGCAATAGTTTCCCTTTTGTTGTAACTTTCTTTTTCATCATACTTTCATCTTCACTATTTCCATTTTTCTTCCTTAGGGACGGAAGATAATATCAACCTCAGCTCCCACTAAATTCGTGCTTCCTCTTATAAACTAGAAGAGGCATATTGAACTTGCATTGGTTTCTTCATTTCTTGCATCTATCTTCTTTCTCCAAACTTTAATAGTTTTTCCTTTCTGTTTGTTAGAGACATTTTCTTTCTTGCTTTGTCTTGGAGGCTCAACAAAGATAGTTTGGCAAAAACGTGATGTATGTCCAAAGTTGCTACACTTGTAACACATAATATCTTGACCAAATGAATTATACTTCCTCCTAGTGAAGCTTGAAGTATTTCTTGCACGAATTCTTCAATTCATTGCTTTGTGGCCAAAATAGTTGCATGAAAAACAATATCCATTGAAAGAATAAAACTGCCTAGCATTAAATTTTATTTCATTTTCCTTGGAACTTGTGGCATTCTCATCAAACTTTGTACATTGCTCCTTTGGATTTTTCAATTCTTTTTTCAACATGGCAACTTCTTGTTCCAAATTGTCACAATCTCTCTCTTTTGCACTTGTTCTTTATTTCATTTTCAACTTGTTCAGCCTCTACAAGTTGAGTCCTTAAGTCCTCAATGATTTTGTTTAATTCCTCCAAGCTTTTTGTCATTTCCTTAATTTTTATTTCATGCTTGGTGACCTTCAATTTCTCATTCTGTTTCTACGCATAATGGAGCTCTTCTTCAAGATCTACCTCTTCTTCATTGCATTCTTGGTCAACTTCTTCTCCTTCATGTTCACTATTTGTGTCTTCCATGGCCATAAATAGTATTTCTTCTTCATCATTGCTTTGGCATTCATCACTCTGTTCTTCTGAAGAGCTGCTTTCTTTCTTTGAATAAAAGCTCTTTTTATGTTTTTGGAATTTCTTCTTTGAGTTATGCTTAGAATTTTTCTTTCCCTTTTTCTTTGTGTATACTTCCTTTTCATCCTCGCTTGTGTCACTTTCATTTTGAGGACATTTAGAAACATAATTTCCAACTTCTCCACTATTGAAACATTTAAAAGGAAATTTTCCTTTATACTTCCCATTTCCTTTCTTTAGCTTTCTCATGAAACAAGCCTCTGCCTCATCACTGCTTGCATTTTTGCTTGATGCATAATGCTTGGTTTTTCCTTTCTTGGATGCTTTGAGGGAAATCTCAATTTGTGGTGTTCTCCCTTCAATCCTCATTTCATAAGCAGCAAGAATCCCATGTAGTTCGTTTTTTGTCAATGTGTCCAGATTTGTCAATTCTTCTAATGCCAACACCTTGGAATCAAATCTCGTAGATAAGGATCTTAATATCTTATCAACAACAAATGCATTATCAACATCTTCACCAAGTCCTCTCATAATATTCACAATTTCATCAACACAAAGAAAATATAATGCTATGTCTTCATCTTCTTTCATTTTAAGGCTTTCAAACTTCCTCCGATGAGTTTGTAACTTTGCTTTCTTCACTTTGGCATCTCCTTCATAAATATTTTGAAGTTTGACACATATTTCTTTTGCTGACTTGCAATGCATGACTTTTGTGAATTTGGAATCTGTTAAACTGCAAAGAAGAGCATGCTTGGCTTTGGCATTATTTTCACTTCTTTTCTTTCCGGCTTGATCCGTTGGAGGGGTTGATGGAGGTGTTTAACCATCTACTATAGATTGCCAAACATCAAACCCAAGAGCATTCAAGTAAGCTTCCATCTTAATACTCTAGAATGCATAATTAGTCCCATAAAAAATGGGTGCCTTGACTGTATTCTTATATGCCATATATGCTCTTTAAGATCTCCCTTCAAGCGGTTAGGCTCTCTCCAAAGGAACCCGCTCTGATACCAATTGAAGAGCACAAAAATATACCGAGGGGGGGCAAGGGGTGTGAATCAGTATATTAACAAGTTTTTACCCTCTCAACTTTTATCAACTTTAAAGTCTAACACAATCTCAACCGTGCAAGAATATCACAATATGAACAAGTTGACACGAAGATTTTACATGGAAATCCTTACGGGAGAAAACCATGGTACAAATAATGTACTTTATGAATCATATAAGCCTTACAATGAATGTAGGCACCAACCTACTTGAATCACCAACTCTCACACTTTAGTAGGCACCAACACACAAGGAGCACCAACTCCTAAAGTTCGTAGGCATCAACCTACTGGATGTACCAACCCCCACTTGCCAAGCACCAACTTAGCAAAAATAATAACTTAAAGAACAATGTTCCACCTTCAATGTTGCTTTTTCAACGGATGATGGACAATTCTGATCTTCACAAGTTTCCTTCTTCAAACTGCTATGAAATCTTCATCAAAATCTGCTTTAATCCCTTCAAATCTGATCCAACATGCTTCAATAATCTGCTCTAATTATGATTCAATAGTCTGCGTCAGATATGCTTATGAATCTGCTTCAACATGCTTTTAAATCTTCTCCAAATGTGCTTATAATTCTGCTTGAATTACAGAGATATTTTTTCTTCTTTTATTTACTTCAATGGATAATGATCATATAAATGTTCTTTACAAAAATCTGCCTTACACAGTTATTCTTTTCTCCTCATCAAATTTTCATATTGAATGATCTTCTATATCTTCTTCATGCATAAATCTGCTGGTGTGTACTTGATATATCTTTTTTCTCCACTCTCACACACAACACTCGCTTCATATATGTTGATATAAATCCGAATTACTCTTCATCTTCTCATCTTTAAATCTTCTTGAATTCAAATGATATTACTTTTATCTCACATTCAACACACATCATCCACCTCATCACTTCTCATGACTATTTATATCTTTTAGACTTGCATAGGAGGGTGCGACCCTTTGAATAGAAATGCCATTCACATCCTTCATGAAGTCAATCGATGCCTCCTTAATATATCGCTGGCCTTGGCTTAATTTGATTAATCATTTCCTTTGCTTCTTTAATTAATTAGCTGCCTTATTATAGCGGTCTTCCTTAATGGAGATTATCGTTCAACAATAATAATTCCTTCGTTTGTTTACACATTCTACGGTAAGTACAGACTTCCAACAAAGGGCCCAATAATGATTCCATATTGGCATAAAACGTTTGAGAAGCTTCAAGTTTGAGTCAATGCCAAGACAAATATCGGATGCACCACATGTATTGTCGTAATAATATTGGAATGTATCAATTAAAATATGACGTGATCATTAAGATGGAAATATTGTTCACAGTATAACATATGAACTCCCGGCAATATGAACTTGCTATTATTTAAATTATGAACTCCTGGCAATGATTAAGATTGGTGGTCATATTGTTCACGGTATATGCACGATCCTTTACTTGGAATTATTGGCGGTTGCATAGTCAATAGCAGTTGACAATCACTGACGATGCTAGGAGACGAGTTATTCAAATATAGGCGATCAATGGGAAATCCAATACTTCATACGGTGTTTGCTACCTTATTAATTCCAAACTCATATAATGGTCGGAGCTCCTATTATCAATGATACGCGATGGGATAATTATATCGTGAGTTGTCTAAAAGAGAGTCCCGAAATAAGTCTTTGTCTGTCGAATAGCTCTCTTTAATTTGTCAATTTCTCATATGTTCCATTCTCTTCAAGCCTTGAACTTTATCGTCCCTGATTTCTTCTTTCATTAGTGCCTCAAATCATGTGCTCTTTTGTTGTGATCTGTCACATGGACTTATAGCCGATATCAACACCTTGACCTTGTAAGTATAGAATATTTCCCATATGTCAAATCAGTCAATAGAACTGATCCATAATTATAGAGTTTCTGTCTTTATAGTTCTGATCTAAACAAAGCATAGAAATCCACTTGACATCGATTTGATCTCTTTTACTTTAGTTGACATTAATGTCAAATATGAACCTTCAACTTAACATCTACAATATGTCATCTTCAGTCATGCCCTGTAATATGTTATCTTCAGTCATGCAACTACTTGGCATCAATGACAACATTTCCAACACAACTATGTCTATAATCTTGAATCATTTGTAGACGGTGTGCCTGGCTTGTTGAACCTACCCAAATCTAGTTGATTTGGTTCCTTAAATCTATTTTGTCAGTCTATGTTTTTCACTTACATCATAAAGCAATCTTTTATTATGATCCATGAACCTAGTTAAATTTAGTGAGTTAATTTGTGGCCATGCAATCGGGGTGTAAGGTCTTCTTGAAAGAATGTAATTAGAGAAAGAATCTTGAAATCAAAGCTGCACTAGAGAGTATATTTTGAGTACTGCACTGCTCATAATAAGCTAACCTACAGGAAGCTGAAGATCTCTTAAAGTTAAATTAGATCATTTGTTTTCTCTAGAAAAAATATAGAGAGAGAATAGAAAAATAATTATGAGGACTACTATATATAAATATCAAATGCTTCACTTCTCAACAAAATATCTTGGAGGTATTCCATTGCAACTATGATGAATTAATGCAACAATGGAAACCTTTGTAACCATAAAAAGCTGACATGTCACATGATTGATCTCTATGTTTTGACATCTCGTTACCTAAGAACGGTGGAATGAGGAGCATGGTAACAAAATTCAAAAGGATTGTTAGGTTCAAGAAGCTGAAGGGTTTGCTAGAATTCGGTATTTCAAAAAAGTTGAGAAAAGTTTGAGGCTATGTAACATCCAATTTTTTTTGTAGTCACATAATTCAAATATGAAAATGATATAAATGAAAATATTCCACTATTCAACAATCATTTTATTTCAAAATTCGATACCATTATACAATATTTAGAGAGCAGTACTTTTTCCCAAGTCTCCATGATCAAGGACATAGGGCCACTATGCTCTAAAATGTTAAGTTTAAAACCTCTTCAAAGTAAAATTTATGTTTGATCTTACTACAATTAGTGCTTAACTGTAATGTCCCCTACTTGGAGTATGCCCGAAATTGCCTTAAGAGACACTTACACCACATGAAATTGTTTTATGAATAATATTCCATAGTAAATTATATAATAAATATTGAACTTAAGAATAAATGAACTATTAATATTTATGAAATAATGAATAACAACTTAAATTTGAATCCAATATATATAATGCTCATACCCCCCTTGACCCCAAGTCGTAGGACATCCAAGCAAGACAATCCCATCCAACTTAGGGTGGTGTACTTACGTTGTGAGAAAATCCAATTGGCAGGACCATCCAACCAAGACAGTTCCAACCAAGTGGCAGGAACATCTAACCAAGACAATTCCTTTAGAAACATCCAACCAAGACAATTCCTATACCACCCTTCCCTAACATGTTTCCTTGCCAACCTTACACGTGATTGCTTAAAAAAAAAGAAATAAATTATAATAATATAAACAAATTCACCATTTCCCTTATTTACCAATTTAGACATAACATATCCCCCTTATTGCATATTCGTCATTATGAAAGTAGCTATACATATATTAATATGCCTATCAAATATTATATATATATTAAATGCATATATAATCAAATGCATGCCAATCACTTATTGTATCAATAGTTGCTGCTTTTCTGAATGCAGATTCTATTTCTGATCTCTTCGATTCAATTAGAGGCTGAGATGGGAGTCTAAAATATAACAGGGCATGACACTAACCGCCTGATCCAATTGTCTGCACTATCATTACAATAGTCAATGTGCCTGTCACTGTTTGCAAAGCATGCAGGCTGCAAAATAGATTTTACATGAGAAAGATGAGGGTGGATGTCACAGTCAACGTGCCGATGACTGTCTCAGTCCAATAGGTTTGGTCCTTGCAAACAAGGAAAAAAATCTTGTGTTAGGGTGAACCTTGTTACCATGAGAAGGTATAGTGAATAAGATTCAACGATTTTATTTGTTCAAACTTCAAAGGTAAAATCCAACAATACAAAAATGAACTAGTTTAACACTTCAAATTTTTTATAGCTCAAATATGAAGGGTAGGTCTCCTTTTATTTTGGAAATTTTACTATCCAAAAACAAAAGCATGTTTCTGCAACATTATAGCAACCCTGTCTTAACCAAAGTCTATGAATGATGCTAGGCAATTTTCTCAAGGGTCGTAAGTGGCAACTGAAGTCTTCTGAAATGGTAGTCTTGAAAGCAGAAGATATGCTGAGCAATTTCATTTATATGTTACCCAAGCTACTGTACAATATTCTGACTTGTGTTTGTTTCTATAAGAAAAGGTAGATGCTTTTGTCCACAAAACTAAGGAGCTTAAGGTTTCAATACTTTAAAACTATTATGGTACCACCAGGGCAAGATCCCAAGAGATTTATGCACAAGCTAACAGGATGAAGAAAAATACCTACACACTTATATATAGCCTAAGTTTTCCTATCATTCAATTTTCAATATATTTCTTCCAAACTTAAACTTCCTAATTTACAGATTACACTAAACAAGTTCAAAAACAAAGTTTCCACTTGGTTACACTATACCAGCTATACTAGTCACCTTAAATCTTGCTGGAATAGGTAAAATCAAAATAAATGAATCAAGGGCAGAGTGAGCTAAAGTTGGCAGACAAAAAATGGACCTAATAGCTATTTGGTATTTGTGCTATTGAATGCTATTTATAATCTCATCATTGATGTAGAATCTACATTGTTTGAGCAATTTGTCTCCTTTTTTTTGTTTCTCCAAGTTTTTGGATTTTGCCAATCTTTTTTTCCAAATTTGGGGGATGGCGGGGGGACAGCTATCAAAATAATATATAAAAATTGATGTTTGTAATTTAAAATGAAAGCAAATTAAAAAAAGAGATTTAACCAATTGAAAGAAGATGAAATTTTCTAAACTAAATGCAAGGCGCTGAATTTACAATGACAATTCATTGATCCAATGATACATCTGATATAATGAAATTCATTTCATCCAATTGTGAATACAAAGTGCAAACTACAAAATTACAAACTCAACACTGAGATCCAAAGGTAAATCAAAATGTCGAAACAAGAAATACATGGCTGCATTTTCCATTGAGCAACAATCTCTGTTATAGGTTGTGTTATGGTGGGGGCACTGGTGGGCCCAAACTTAGCATTTAGATTTTTTTTGATCTTTTTTTAAAATTTGAGTCTTTTTGCAGCTGTCAATAAGTGACAGGTTTGAGGGACAGCAAGGTACCCCTTGAGATTTCCCATGGGTGGGGATGACTCCTTTTTTTCTGTAATGTCCCCAACTCAAATCAAGATGATTAGCAGCAGATTGGCTATCCTTTCCTTGGTTTACCCAAAAGGAAGAGGACATAGAGTATCATTGGGTAAGAAATGAAGTCCTGAGCTTGTTCTAAATTCTAATTTTAAGTTGAGTGCATGTCTTTTAATGCAACTTAAGTGAACTTAAGTTATTTTAAGGGAACTTAAGTTGGGGCACGTCTTTTTAGGCAACTTAAAGTGATGTCTAGCCATGGGACTTAAATTGCCCTCTTTTTATGTACTTAAGTGACATCTTAGAAACATATGATAAATTGCCTAAGGGGGGCGTCCAGCTTCTTGGAGCTGATAGTTGTTATATAACACCCTAAAGGCTCATTTTGAGGCATTATGTGATGAAGTTTTCTGCTTATTGTTGCTGCAACTTGGCTTGAGGTTTGAAACCCTTAAGTATCCCTGATTTCAGTGAGACATACAAGCTCTCCCTAGTTAAAAGAGTGTGTTTTGGTGAAAGAACTTCAGTTTGTGAAACCCTAGCACATTATTTATTGTGGGCTGCAAGATTTTATCAGGTTTGGAGGCCAAAATTGAGGAGAATATCAGTGTTGGATACTCAAATTTGGGAATATTCACTGCTGCAAATCATTCATTCATGAGTTTACGGTGGATGGCTGTTGAAGAGCACCATTTTCAGACTTATTGCTGATCATTTTGGGAGCCCAGCATCACTTTTGGAGGGTCGGCTAGGGTTAGAAAATATTCTGACCCAAATCTAGAATATTTTGGTATGAAATCTGCACACTTATTTCATAGGAATGTCTGATATTTAATTCTGGAAATTTTTGGGCAGTTATAAGGGTTTAAATTGTCATTTATCTGAGCATTGTAATAATCAGAATTTTCTATCTTTCAGTTGTAAAGCTGATCAGAAATTCTGAGTTTGTTTGAAACTGCTTTAATGCAAATAAATTTTAGATCTATGCCCTAGTTTGTAAAAGTTTTTGTTATTAGATTTGTGCCCTAGTTTTCAGATATTATTGTTTCCTTTTAATATCCTATTTGGAGATATTACATTTTCTGTTTTTTAGTTTTGTTTTTTGTTTGTTTGTTTTGTTTTGTGGTGGGGGGGTCGAGGCACGGGCAGCAAAGGCATGCGGATGCGGAGGGGACATTTGTTCATGTCCCAAAGTTTCTTGGACGGCCCATAAACCTTGTGGATACATCCCTGGGGTTACACTGCTTTCTTTTTTCAATCTTCAAAAACTGTAGCATTACTTTTGAGAGTGAATGAACATGAGACAAAGTGGATATTGAAAAAAAGCATGGAGATGGTGTCAAAAATCCAAATAGAAAGTTTCAAGGAAAGTAAATGGTTAATTTCTCTGACCTAAATTAGTCTGTTATAAAGGTTGGCAATGTCTTCTTTTGATCTTCTACATTACAGTTTAGGTGGTTCCTCGGGAAGCATGGCTTTAATTTGGAAAGTTCTATTGCAAATATTTTTTTTGTTACTTCCTAGAAGTTTATGTTTTAGTCATGATCGAAAACATCAATTTGCAAATTTGTATGGTCTACTCGAGTACACCGAGTGAAACTGTATGTACTAAGCCTAAGTTTGTAAAGCAATATTTGAGAAACTTTGTATCTCCACAATTTCCAAATTCTTCTTAGATAAGAAAAGTTGATGTTAAAATTATTCCTGACCCTCTAACAGTGTCCTCGAATTTCACTATTACAAAGTCCATAGCACATGTAGTGTGCAGTAATCAATTGATTGGCATGATATTTTAGATCTTTGTTGGGAAGATATTGATATGAAGGCTTTAATCTCCTTTCAATTTGTTCCTCTGCCAAGGTCTCCCTCTCTCTCTCTCTCCCTAACTGATATGCACGCACATGTGCACCTGCACATGCACATAGGGGCCCTGATGATGATTACATTCAATTTATGTTCTTTCATCCAAAACAAGCCCAAATAAGTGGGGTATTCGGATGTAAAATCTTACTAGGCCATTTCAAGTAAGCAGTTCATTTTTCATGTATCTGAGTTCGTTACAGTGCTGGGGTCTTAGGGAATCCATTGATTACATATGAAAAGGTATTTGAGCATGTGCTTCAGCACACCAAAATTTTGTTTGCATGTTGTATTTTTTTGGACATATTTATTGTGCATTATTTTATACTAGAAGAAAGAGAGGAAGAGCAAATTAGGGAAGAAATTGGTCTTAAGTTTTAACTTATGATTGCAGACAGAAATCGTAGGATGGTACTTATCCTGTTTCATATGATCACGTTTGTCTCATAGGAGGAAATACAAGCTGAGAGTGAGAGTGATGAAGATGATCAGCTAGTTTACAATCCTTTGAAATTACCTATGGGATGGGATGGAAAGCCAATTCCGTACTGGCTCTATAAACTTCATGGCCTGGGTCAGGTATGTTTCCAGCATGTGAATACTAGTGATTTAAACTGCAGATTCAATTTGGCTCAATAATTCTTTGATTGAATCCTATTGGTGACTGTTTCTGTCTTGAAAATGTTTAATATAGAGCTGGCTTCTTTTCCTTCTGCTTGTCAGGAGTTCAAATGTGAAATATGTGGCAACCACAGCTATTGGGGCAGAAGGGCTTATGAAGGACATTTTAAGGAGTGGCGACATCAGTATGGAATGTGTTGCCTTGGGATACCAAATACCAAGAACTTTAATGAGATAACCTCAATTAAGGTTTGTACTATTCAGTATTTAGAATCTCCTGTAAAATTGATTTGGAAGTAACTGTTGCTTTTAGTTTTTTTTTTTCCTTTCCATTTTATACTTATGAGTGATAGGGTATCCATTACTTAAGACAGGTTATTTCATTTACATGAGGTGTTCACTACTTAAAGAGCTGTATTTCTTATAACTGGCTGATTTCTCTGCTATACATATACAATGTTTCATAGTTTTCTGTATTTAATATAGTACAAAACTGATGTTAGATAGAGCATGCTGAATAAATCAAAACATAACTTTCAATGTCCAGCACAAAAAAGACTTTCTCAGGATACTGCCGTGTTCTCTACCCTGGGTTTCATTGTTTTCATCTGCATTACACACCCCAATGGAAAGCTCATCTGCATCTGGATTTCTCTGCTGCACATAGACAATATTTCACAGTTTTTTGTATGTAATATTGTATCCCAAGAAAGTCATTTGCATTTTGTGCTGGACAATGGCAATTCTGTTTCTATTTAATTATCATTCTCTATCTCACTTCAGTTTTGAAATAGTGCCTCGTCTCTCCACTGGGGTTCATTCTCTTCATCTGCATTATGCACCCCAATGGAAAGCTTTTATTTTGTGGTTCCTGGTTCTTCTATAAAAGCAATCATCTCTATATGCACAGGATCATTTACCGTCAATGAAGGCAGTCAACCAACTAGTCAGAAACCAAAGTTTCTGTGGAAGTTGGAAAATATAGAGCAATAATTTGTTTTGGAGAATTATTATCTTCACATCATTAAATGATTTGCTTTGTTGATTGTTTTCCAATCTAATCTAGATCGTTTGCTTCCTCCTGTTGTCTACAGGAAGCAAAGGTTTTGTGGGAAAGAATACAGGAGAGACAAGGGCTCAACAAGTGGCGACCAGACCTAGAGGAAGAATATGAGGATCAAGAGGGGAACATCTACAACAAGAAGACTTACACTGACCTGCAGCGACAAGGGCTGATTTAAATGATTGTCATTGGGTTGATAGGAAGGTTTCATAGTTTACTTTTTTGACCATGTTTTTAGAAATGTAAAGCTTTTCATAAGTTTGCAGATAACGTAAATGCCCAAAAGGAAGGGTTATTGGCTATGGGAAGAGCAACTCTGTTGCTGGTATGAGGTGCTAGTATTCATGGCAACAGATATCATGGGCAATGGACATGTTTATCTACAACATATTCGTTCTTTTGGGATCTGTCCTCTGAAAAGGCTAGCATTACTTGAATCTTCCAGGTATGAAATTTGGAATCTATCTTTAAGAAAGAATTAGTTGAGCCAGGCTTTGATGCAGTTTACAGGAAATCATCAGTGATTTATTTTTAACAAGTGCACTCTCTGTGCATTCATTTTATCTTACACATTTAATGAGGTGTGAGTGTCAAGTTTCATTGTAGAAATGCTAGAGAATTAAATTCAATTTTGTGTTGGAATAAGACAGTCCTTAAATTTTTATTTTTCCAAATCCTCAGAGGACAAGGCCTGCATGATTTCTAAATGGCATTGGCTTACTTATAGTCAGAATCAAATATTTGGTCAAATTAGCTAAACCTACAAAAATCACTTTTACACACATTGAATTGGCAACGTAATCTACACTTGTGATACTGTTGCATAGTATAGTTTCTTTTTTTAATTTTCAATCTAGCCATTATGAGAAGAGTTCCTTTGGAGATGTCCAGCAAAGAGACTGGCAAATATATTTTCTGTATGGATGGTGCGATATATGATATCATATAAGTGCCTCAAACATGATCGATTAAATCATAGCAAGACTGGATATTCTTAGCAACATCCTTAAAGTGAGTCTGATAAAGTGCAGCAAGAAGTACAATCCCATGAGTAAGTCTTGTGGCATTTGATGAACTAGTCATCAATAATACATTGATATTTTATACAATTTTGAAATCCAAAGTGGTTGCCACATATCAATCTCTCATTGAGTTCCGCATGATCCAAAGATGACAGATCATTTACAAGATTCACTTTTGTAACTTCAAGTATCACACTAGAAAGAATAATAACAAGCATTACACATGGTAGATGAGCTGACAAGATGGAAACCAAGGTAGCTAAAGAGCATGAAAGGCCTAGTAGCCCATTGTTGTGTAGTGCACTTGAATTTTGAAAAGAGTTAAAGTACAAGGTATGTTAATTCTCAAAATTTTCTCGATGTACATATTTTTGCAAATTCAATAATATGGATGCTAATGTGTCAAAAGTTGGCTTCTTTTTGTGATTACGTGTTTAGAACAATTGCAGGTTGATATTTGTTCATTTGACTCTCATCTGCACCATTTTTAATATAACAACATAATTTCAAGTTGAGTTGAGCAGAGGATATTGGGAATGGCTCAAAGGTTAATGCTGCTGTTAGGTAAGAGGACAATGATGACCACCACAAGATGAATGTGGAGGCACTACACACATGTTGAGAGCTATTCAAGTAAGGAATTGTATTAATTTGCCCAATAAAGAGGAGTAATGACAGAAGTTAGTGAGGAATGTAAAGGTGGAGAGAGACCTTAAGTCCAACCAAAATACCCTATGGTAGAACCTGTTTCTAAAGAAAAGGATTATCATTGCCATAAAGAAAGTAGGAGGTGAACCAAAGATTTTTGCATCCACTTTATTTGTAGTCTGAATCTCAAAAAAAGTTTATTTACTAAATTGCAAGATTAGAAAAGTATTTTGTCTAAGTAGACTGAAGACGACAATTAGGGCCAAACTACCCTGCATTAAGTTGGAAGGGTATGCATTCCTATGGTGGTAATGCGTGAGGTTGATAAGTAGAAGGGAAAACGATAAAATGAACAGCTAGGATATGATAGTTTCAAAGCTCTAAAGGAAGTTTTTACTTTTTGATTTTTAAAGTAAAACTTGTTTAGGAAATTGTATACCCCATAGAAAAAGACGAGTCTAAAGGAGGATGTAGATAACTCTATCATGTTGTTCATGTAAAGGATGACATTTAGAATTTCTAGCCATGTAATTGATTTCTAGCTTTATATTCACATGAACTAAATTTGCTTTTTCATTTTATAGAAAAAGCCTACTAGTTGACTTTTGAGGGTGTAACAGAGGGTTGCCCTAACTTACCTCAAGCTAACTATGCATTGGGATGAGAATCAAGAATGAAGAGCACTCCCAAGTGCTTATGTCACTCTACAGAATCAAAAGTCTATTTGGGGCTAGACGAGCTGATTTCTGGAGTCCAAACTGCACCTCAGGGAGCTCTCTGTCCGAGGACAGCAATGCGGGTTTGGGACGATAGTGCGGTGTGTTGGCGTCCATATAGCTAGAAAACGTAAAATGCAATAAAAAATACCAGAAACATACTAAACTGCCTAGCTAACTACTTTTAACCAAATGAACAGAATGATAAAGTACGAAAAAGTAAGTGTGTAAATGATAAAACAGGTAGATGAATACAAGGGTGACAAATATCAACTCACAAAAGTGCCAGTTCACCAACGAGCTCCATGCGCACATTCACCTACACACAAGCAAGAGGGGAAAAATGTTGGGGCTGTATAGGGGTTTGCCTTAGTCAAAACCCCACTTTGGTGTTTCCACCTCCACAGACGGCCGGAAAAGCCACGTAGAAGAAAGTATGATAAAGTAAAGAGGAAAGGAAAGTATTGAACACTACAAAAGATGTTATGCTATTTTATCAAACCACAAAAGGGAAATGAAGTGTTACCACCTCCACCCAAAGGCTCTCAAGGCCAATGAAGGGAGAATGTAAGCAACGAACTTGGAAAAGTCACCACAGCTGCAGCGGTGATGAAGGGAGGTCTCGCAAGACTCCAAGCTCGCAACTTCTATGGTAGCACAAAACGTACAAAAGTGAAGTTGATGGAGTAATTAGTTGTTGCAATGCTCAATGGAGTTGTGAAAGTTGCTAGAATTGTGAATAGAATGCTCAAGAGGATGTTGAAGATTAAGAAGTGCTAAGGAGATGAAGTGAGTGAAATGAATGCCTTTGAAGATCAAAATGGGAGGGAAAGGAGTTGTTTTCGGGTCGGTTGGTCGCACAAAGGCGTTACAATTCGACCCCAATGAGGTGTGTAACGTCCCTGCGGGCTGTAGAGGCAAGAATTTGTCAAGGCCGGTAGCACACTGCGCAAACGTTCGCACGTCGTGCTCACGTCCCTGATGAAAATTCCCCCACCGACACACAAAACACGCGCCAAGTGGATGCATTTCGGATGGGTGATGTGGAATTTCGCCTTCGGGTTTGATTTTCTAAGGTGAGGGTATGCGAAAGGGGAATTTACACAAGGGGTGCAAATCCGCTCCTATATAGAGGGTAGAAGAAAAGCAAAGAAATTTGTGTAGTGGATGAGAAAATCCATAGGCCATGTTAGGTTTGTGAAGAAAAAAAGCTAAGTTGTCATGATCCCTTCCTTTAGGGACGAAAATTTTATAATTAATATTTGGGTTAATCAATTAATTAGATAATAATTGAATATAAAATTATAACTAGCAATCACACCTTGTTGTGCAATGGGTATGCAGAGAGATGTGGAAAGTTGACTAAGGGAAATTTTGGTCTATTTTTTGCATACATTTGTGTAGTACATGAGATTAATTGGTAGGAAATTTAGAAAATGATGTTTGTGCAACAAAAGTCTTAATGGAGAGGTGATAGCTTCAAATCAACTATGCATCCACTTACAAGAATCAAAACACAACTGAAAAAGCCTCTAAATCATGAAGATAATCAAAATCCAATACCAATAGGTTCATGTTATGTTTGCAATAGGGAGAGAGGGAGAGAGGGATAGAAAGAGGACGAGATAGAGGGGGGAAAGGAGATAGAGATAGAGATAGAGATAGAGATAGAGATGGAGATGGAGATGGAGATGGAGATGGAGATAGAGATGGAAATGGAGATGGAGGAGGAGAGCCAAATATAAAGAGGGGAGAAAGGGATAGACAAGATGGAAGAGATAAATATAAAGACGGGAGAGGGATAGACAAATATGGAAGAGCTAAATATATAGAGAGGGAGAGAATGATAGAGGAATAGATATAAAGAAAGATATATATATATAGAAAGTGATATAGAGATAGAGAGAGAGCTATAGGGGTAGAGAGATGGAGAAATAATGAGATAGAGTTAGAGGGAGAGATGGAGATAGATATCGAGGTCTAGAGAGAGAGAGAGAGATGGTGAAATATAGTGATAGAGATATAGATATAAGAAGATATATAGAGATGGGGAGAGGGAGAGAGAAATTGAGACATAGGTAGACAAAGAGAAGTAGCTATAGACAAATAGAGATGGAGAGAGGGAGAAAGAAATAGGGGCTATAGAGGGAGAGAGAAAGAAGATATATATATTTGGGAAGAGAAAGGGAGAGAGGTAGCGATAGAGAGACAATTAATAGAGAGGGGGAAAGAGATAGAGGTATAGGGAGGGAGAAACAAGGATTGTGTGTGTCTAAGAGAGAGTGAGTGAGAGATATAGAGATATAGGGATGGAGAAATATGGTATGTGTGTATGTGATGAGAGAGATAGAGAGGGAGAGATATATAAATAAGATATTGAGGGAGGGATAGGAATAGAAAGAGGGAGAGATAAAGAGATAGATATAGTGAGAAAGACAGAGGGGAAGAGAGAGTGAGAGACGCAGGGAGAGGTAAGGAGTTAGAGATGGGGGAGATACATAGAGAGGAAGATAGAGATAGAGATGGATATGAAGATGAAGATGGATCAAATCTTTCACATATTTTGTATACACATTTCCTAGTGAATGTGGCTTCTAGGGGGCATTATAATATGTTCCAACAAAGGTATGAATGGAGAAGTGATAGCTTCAAATAAACTATGCATCTACTTACATGGATCCAAACATGACTAAAATAAAAGTTTTGAATCAAGAAGATAATCAGGCTACATTATAAATAGGCTCATGTTATGTTTGTAATAGGGAGAGAGAGAGGAACATTTATTTTAAAAACAAAATTATCCTCGGAGCCCATTGCGCATTAATTAGCAAAAATAGATTGTTGAGCATAGGGATTTATTACATGATGAAGTGACACTCAATGATCTTTGAAAGGCGAATAAACCCTATTTGTATGTAATCATGTTTTGCTATCTTTTGTCATAAAGAGAGCCTTTGAAAAATTATCTCGACTCAACTTTTATGTGGTAGGGAGTTGGAGTTATCTTTTCAAGTGGGCCTAGTCTATCTTTTAGACCCATGAATCATTTATGTCTATCTTTTAGAAAAATAGTTGTATTTAAATAGTGAGAATGATTATTTGTTTTGCATTATATCATTTATCAAAGTTTAATTTCTTGGTATAATTGATCTTTACTTGATCCTTAAATAATTTTGATGGGTTGGGTTATTTACTTGTGATAGTTTAATCGAATGATAACTTCTAATTTAGATATATGTTCCCTCATAATATTATAATCTAAAATACAAAAATAAAATTTATATATATATATATATATATATATATATATACCATTATTTTTCCTTTGATTAAACATAACAATTGTTTTTAATATTAATTTAGAAAATAAATATATTCAAAAATTAAATAATAAAAATTGTACTACAAATGAAAGAGTTTCAAATGTTTTTTAATGAAGGTAAAATTATGTTATAAGTTAGATGGTCATCCTTTGTTTTCTTAAAAATAATTATAATTCAAAAAGGAATGCAAGAGGACGTAGATATTTGATCTCAAAAGTGTTTAATTTTTTAAATAGTGATTTTATCTCTTCATCACCCTAGAGAAGTCATCATTTATATCTTGATCCTCCACATGTTCTAGAGGATGTAGTTATTTGATTTCAGAACTGATTAATTTTTTAAATAGTGATTTTATCTCTTCATCACCCTAGTGAAATCATTTATATCTTGATCCTCTACATGTTCTTGAGAGATTTCATGGGTTTTTTCTCTATATTAAAATTTATGCATTAGCAATAAAATAAATAAATTTAACAATATTATTAAGTTGAATCATTTATAATTAATATAAATAGAAAGTAGATATAATACCCATAATATATTTATTAGTAATTAAAAATATACAATTACATTGATTTTATAATCCTTTTAAAATTAAACAGTTAAAATAGTATTACAAAATAAAGAATTTAAAATGCTTTGTAATGAAAGTAAAACTATGATTTATACAAAAATCTAGATCTTTTATTTTTTATTTCTTTTAAAGTAATTGTAACTTAAAAAGGAATGTAAGAGTGTGTAGAGATTATATCTTCATATTATTTTCATAGGATTTCATGTATTTTCTTTCTTTTAAATTTATGCATTAGCAATAGAAAATAAAAAAATTAGCAATAATTTCAAATTGAACAATTTGTAATCAATTTAAATAGAAAGTATATATTTATTAATAATTTGAAATATATGATTACATTAAATTTTAAGAGAAAATTCATTAAAATTGAATAATTAAAACAATACTAATGATTTGTAATGAAAGTAAGCTATGATTTATACAATAAGCTATATATTTATTTTTTTGCTTCATTAGGAAAAATATAAATTAAAAAAAAAGGAGAATATGTAAAGATTTGATTTCTAAGTTTTTTTAGTTTTTTCAAGTAGTGATATTATCTCTTTGATTCATTAGAAAAGAATATAATTTAGATTTGATTTCTATTTTTTTAATTGAGTAAAATTTAATATTAGTTTTTTTAATTTAAGTTTTATTCTTAGATTTTATTTATATGTGGATATCATTAAAAATATATATAAATAAAACAAGATTTAAAATAAAGATTTTATAAAATTAATATTAGATGTATTATTTTATATTAATTATTTTTTAAAGCTTTAATTCTCATTGGAATAATATTAGAAATAGTTTCTCATCTCATGTTTATCTTTATTCTTATAATAAGAGTTTAAATTTATCTTGATTTAAATTTGAAATATAAAATATAAAATATATTTTTATAATATTAACATTATCTTGATTATTTAAAATAGATAATGAAATAAACTAAAATAGAGTTTAAAACAAAACAAAAATAACATAAAGCAAGATAAAGATAAAATATCTTATTTGATAAATTAATATTAGATGAATTTTTTTATGTAGAAAAAATTTAATTATTTTGTTGGCTTTATTTTTATTTTAAAAATAGTAATCTCTTTTAGTTATAGAAAATTTTGTTAATTTAAATTTGTATTATAAATTGATATTCATATTTTATTTATATTATCCCAAATAATATTTTAAAATAAAATTTTAAAAAAGAAAATAATAAAAATAATACAATTAATTATATTTATGTAAAAAAAATAAAGTTTTAAAGCAAAACAATAAAATAATCAATTCAAGTATAAAAATAAAACTATAAATAGATGAGAAAATAAAGAAAAAAAATGAGGAGATTTAGAAAACGATAAGGATATCAAAATTTAGAAATAATGTATTCTCAATTAGTAGATTTATCTCTTCATTTTATTAGTAATTGTAAATTCAAAATTAAATAGCTAGTTAAAATTTAAAGCATGGATTTAAATTAATGATTGGAGCTTTAATTTTTCTATATATCACATAAATGTATTAATTTTTGTCTTTCAAATATCTATTATTAATATAGTTTAAATAAAGATTAAACAAAAAATATTTATTAATGAATTAAATTAAAATTTTAAATTTCCAAATTGAAAATGATGTACATATTTAACATAACTTTAAAATCAATTAAAAATAATATATACAATAGAACAATTTTATTGTAATTTAGATAAATTTAAAGTTATACACACACATTCAGAAAAGGCTACACACACGCCTGCAGAAGAGGCTACTACTCTTTCAATCTGAGCTGGATGAAAAAGATCTCCATTTTGATTGATATAGTAGTTGAAGGTTTGGATATTTTTGTTCTTTAGACCTTCCACGAAAAGGGCCAAAACTTGAGTTGTGATTTTGTTTTTTCTCACAGTGGGCTGCGTTTCCAATAGGTCTCCCTGTCGCCCTTCCTTATTTTCTGTTATTTTAAAGTTTATTTTGTCTCTTTCTCTGTAAGAAGACAAACTTGCATACCCACATAAAACCAAAACCACAGCATTTCGAATAAATAAATCCACAGCATGTCAAACGCATGAGGGTTAAACAAGGAGTTATGGGTGAGAACCTAGACCTGGCATGCTAGAGGGTCCCTCCAGTAGGGACACAAATCTCAAATACAAACCCAATCCCAATGCAGCTGGGAGTTTTAGAACATCTACTGGGCAATAGAAAATTGGAAAATAAACCCCAGATTCAGTTGAGTGACCTTTTTGCTCTTCTGGGTCAAAAAGGTTTAATATCTTCAGGTTATCACATTCCACAGTGGTCAAACGGGTGGTCCACTCTCTACCCTACTGTTCAAGATGAGGGTTTAGCGAGTGTTTGGGACTCTTGGCTTACGAGATCACATTTATCAAGCATATTGAATCATGTAAATACAGAAGAAAAGCTGATCTTGGTAAATGCAAAGCAATATAATGGGATTCTAAGACGCAGACAAGCTCAGAGACGTAAACTGAAACAAAATCAAAAGAAAAAATTCACTTGGATTTTACCAAAGGTTCATAACAGTAAGGCAGGTATATATAATGAAACATTTCAGAAAGAAGATAAAACTAATCAAACTGAGTATGAAGGAAAGGGAAAGCTAATAGGAGGCATAGAGAGCCTTGGGTCAGGCATGAGTAAGATGGAGGAAGTCATGAACAAAAAGGAAGAGACCATTGCAAGCAAGGTCACTGAAAAAGTATCCACTGAACTTTATAGCCCTACGTCTTCACCACTTCTATGGTCCTCAGAGTTATATGTGGAAGAGCTCATGAGAATGAAAAATAGACTTGATGTTTTAGAAACAAAGGAGAGGTTGGAGGACAGCAGATTTAAAATAGTTACAGAGTCCAAATGCAAGCTGGAAAGGGACAATAAAATACTGCAGGAGCAAATTTTAAATCTACAAGCTAACATGGAGAAGGGACAACAAGAACTGATCACTCTAAGGCAGGAGTTAGATCAACTCAAAACAACTGAAAACAAGAAGCCAGACGTGGAAGGAGGTGAAAACAAAATGGAATTAGAGTTGATTCAATCAGCACTAGTAGACTTGGAGAAAAAAGAGAATCAGTTAAGAGACCAAATAGAAGAGGCCAAATCATGGTCACATGTGGTAAGTGGCTCAGCAAGTGAGCAGCAAGTAATCATTGAGAAACAAGTCAAGAGGCAACTAAGGGAAGAAAAAGATAAACAAAGCAAGGCTACAAACATTATTATTAAGGGTTTGAAAGATTTTGGTGAAAGGGAAAGAACAGACATCCTAGCAAGAAACTTCCTTAAAGACGAGCTGAAATGGACAGGTTATATTCAGCAAGCAAATAGAATTGGAAAAAAGATAGATGGTGGAAGGGATAGGCATGTAAGAGTCACCTTGAGAAGCTTAGAGGATAAGAACAGAATTCTAAAAAACAGAGGGTTACTTAGAGGCACACATATTTACCTAGACGAAGATTTGACTTTCGAGCAGCAGGAAGCACAAAGGAAAGAATGGGAGAAAGTGAAAACAGCAAGAAATGAAGGAAAGTGGGCATGGTTGAAGAATGGGAAAGCCCAAATTGGTGATCATTTTTCAAACAAGAAATAGGAATTGGGGGCCCCACAGGAATACTTACGTGTTGTAAGTTGGAATTGTAGAGGATATCCATGGAGAAGAGGACCTGGATTGGGGCCCATAGCAAAGGGTAAAGATATTATCATTCTTACTGAAACACATGAGCATGAAGGCTGCAAAGTCCCAGATTTTGAAGGATATAAGAAAGTCTCAGTTTGGAACAAAGGGAATGAGTCAGGCAAAGGTTATGGTGGAGTTACAGTGCTAATAGGTGAGAAATGGCAGGGAATTGTTGAATTCGAAAAAGAAGACGCAAATAAACAGTACATATGGCTGCAAATAACAGAAAATGGGGTGACTTTCAGATTGGCTGCTTGTTACTTTGCTCCAAAAAATTCTAAGTTCTATAAGAAGAGAAATTTAGACAATGAAGACCCGTATGCCTCACTAAAAAGAGACATATCTATTTTCAGCGCACTTGGAGATGTTGTCTTAATGGGTGACTTTAATGCAAGGACAGCTAATAATCAGTCTCTTCAGCTGAGCAGGGATGAAAAAGGGGAGAACAATCCTTTATGGTTAGAGGAAGGTGGAGATCAATATTGGGAAAGAACATCCCAAGATGACAATGGGGATGTGACCCCGTTTGGGACTGAATTACTTGGGCTTTGTAGTCTGTTTGGCATGGTTATTTGTAATGGGATGAGAGATTGGCCAAAGTCGGGGGGTATCACTTGCAAAACATATAATGGTCAAAGTGTGGTGGACTATGTGATTTGCTCTCAAGGTTTTGTTTCTAGATTGCTAGAGTTTGATATTGAGGACTGCCCTATTGGGATGAAATCTGACCACTTACCTCTTCTGGTTAAACTCCGCATGTCCCCAATCAGCCAACACATTAAACAGGTTCAGCACATGCAAAATAAAACCCTCCCCAAGGGTAAAATCCTCTTGAATAAAGAAAATAGAGAAAGATTTAACGCTGTTCTTAAACAGCATTTCCATGATTTAAAAAACAACGGAGAGGTCAAAGCGACAAAGGATGGGGACATCCACATTCACAGCAATTCGCTGATCCCAATAATTCACAAGGCTTTAAATGCATGCAAAAGGTCCCACCCCAAGATGAAGGCTACAAACACTTTCCCGGCAAATCCTTGGTATGATGAAGAATGTAAGGCAGCCAAGAGATCACTAAAAAAGAAAGGAATGGACAAAGAGTACAAGAAAAAATATGAAAAATTGGTGCAGTCAAAAAAATATGATTATGTAAATGAAAGAAGGAAGGAGCTAATCTCGCTTGGAAAACAGAACCCTAAAGGTTTTTGGAGAGAATTGCAGCAAAAGAAAAAGAGGACTGAAAACAGTATTACAGATGGCCAATGGCTAGAGTATGCTAGGCTTCTTTACGAGCGGGTTCATGAGAAAGACCATCCACCTGTTATTAACACATCAATGGAACTATTCACTGTGGATGATATCAAACAAGGAATAAAGAATTTAGCAAGTGGTAAAGCACAGGACATAGATGGGTTGCAGGCTGAATTCTTAAAATGGGGGATCGAGACTCTTGCTCCTTACATAAAAAGAATTTTCAATAATGTCAATCAAGAGGGATTTCCTATGGAGTGGACCACTAGTGTGGTCATTCCTCTATTCAAAAGTGGTGATATCAACAATCCATCTAACTACCGTACGATTATGGTCAATCCTATCTTTGGCAAGCTCTTTGGGAGCATGATTGAGCGTAGGATCAGCAGTTGGGCAGAAAATGAGGGCAAAAGAGCAAAGGGACAGGCAGGCTTTAGGTCAAGACACTCTACCATTGATCACTGCATCACCCTTAGGCATTTGGTTGAGAAAGTTTGGAACACTCAGGGCGAGGAAGCTTATTGCTGTTTTGTTGATTTCAAGAAAGCTTTTGACACGGTACCTAGAGACAAACTATGGAATAGAATGGAGGAATTAGGCATCCCAAATGTATATAGAGCAGCTGTTCACAGATTGTATGAGAATGTTAGAGCTAAAATCAGAACAAGGGATGGTATGTCAGAATGTTTTGGTAGCGACATTGGAGTTAAACAGGGCTGTCCTCTATCTCCCACGCTTTTTGGGTTATACATTGATAAGTTGGAAGCTTGGTTAAGCAAGACGGATGGGGATGGTATTCAATTGGCAGGTTATGTGGTGAAGCTACTCTTATATGCTGATGATCTTATCCTAATTTCAAAAACAGCACATGGGTTAAGAGAACATCTGAAAGGTCTAGAACTCTTTTGTCATGAGGTTGGGATGCAAGTGAATATCACCAAGACCAAAATCATGATTTTCTCATTGAATAGAAAAGATAACCAGAATACCTTTCTTTTTGAAGGCAGCCCGCTTGAAATAGTCAAAGAATACAAGTACCTTGGGATTGACTTTCATTATAAGCTCAGTTGGGAGACTTGTCGGACGAAAAGGATACAGGGAGGTTGGAAAGCTTCTTACCTTTTACAAAATAGGTGTAGAAAAGCCGAGCTTTGGGATTGGAAAACCAAGAAAACCCTTTTTGGTTTGCTTGTTGCTCCGGTTGTACTTTATGGGTGTGAGGTATGGGGAAATAGTATGTCAAAATGCAGTTGGAGACAACTAGAAAGAATTCAAAAACATCTAATAACAAGCAGTCTCAAAGTCAAAACCACTGTCCCCTATGAAATTCTTTTAGCTGAAACAGGGTCTTTTCCATTGGAAGCATCGGCTTTAATCCGGTTGATAAGCTATTTAAAGAAGGTTGAAAACATGGATAACCACCGTTGGCCCAAAACAGCTATGAAGGAGACGCTAGAACGTAGGAAGAAAACTTGGATGAAACAAAACCACAAGTGGATGAACAAGTGGGACATCAATTTGCATGAGTGTCCTAGCACCAATAGTGAAATAAAAAGCTATGTGACTGAAAAATTCAGAACTGCCATGTGGACAAACCAGATTGGGCGAAAAAAAGCATACTACATCAAAGAGTTTAACCCGACAAAGGATCATGGTGAAAAAACTTATTTAGGTGCAGATATTAAAGGGAAAGCGAGGTTGTTAGTGGCACAATTGAGGACGGGATCACATCACCTTAGGTGTGAGACCGGTAGGTGGAAGATACCCAAGGAAACTTGGGAAGAAAGAACTTGTATTTTCTGCAATAAAGGGGTTGTGGAAACAGAATGGCACTTCATCATGGAATGCATTGCTTACGAGGATATCCGCACTCAACATGAAAATAGTTTGAAAGTGGACAATATGCACCAGCTATTTGAGGAAGATAAGATTAATCAGACGGCTAGCCTTCTAGTCAAACTTAACAGCAGGAGATCTGACTTGGAAAAGAGTATGAAGACAAATTAGGCCTGTTTTGTCTCGGTCCCATAGACTGTTTGGTCTCGCGGACGTCATTAAAATCTTTCATTCATTCATTCACAACGCTTGCGTCGAGGATCCCAGCTAACATTCCCGTTGTCGGGTATTTTGTTGATTGAAGAGATGCTAGTGGTGATAGCCTCCAAGTTCTCTTGCACGACCAAACTATTTGCAATGACCTTTCCCCATGTTTTGGATCCCATTACCTGCACCACATTTGTTATGAATAACCCGTACATCCTGCCATTGTGGATATGCCCATTTTTCCATTTCTTCGGGCCTATGATCTTGGATATGGCTACCTTTGTCTCCTTCACACCAACCTTAAATAGCCTTTGTATTTGAGCATTATTGGTTTCCATTGAGCAATGACAGCCAATATCGAAGATTTTGTGTTTCGTCATCTTGCCTTTTCTTCAATAGACCTCCTCCTTAAGTAGAGGCTTATGACATCTCCCATTGTTTATGGCTGCCAACTGTATTCTAAAGTGGATATTTTGTGTTGATTTTCTTCCCCTCTCACCTTCCTATAATATTGATGTGGGTCCCATATCTACACTTTCCTTACTCTGATGTCCTCAAACACTCCTATTGACAACACATAACTCTCATCATACAAATTTCTCATAAATTGCAGATACCGTGTTGGCATGTCCCCTTGTTCAAAGTTTCTGACCTCTCCTCTTCTAGGATACTTTCTAATCCTTGCCATGCTTTGGGGTCTAATACTTTCATGCTAAGAGGTTTGCGACCTTGTTCGCCTCTTTATAAACGTGTTTTATCAAGAATTCCTCCATTCCTTGTAGATATTCTAAAATCTTTCCCACCCACACCTGTAGTTTCCAGCTTGTTCCCTTCTTTATGACTCTGTTAATACATATAATGGAATCTCCCTCTATATCTATATGACTTATTCCTCTACATTTGCATTCTTGAAGCTTGCTTGTCAGAGCTTCCATTATTGTTTCATTGTTTATTGCAACCCCAACACTCCTCGAAACTGGCCAAATTAAATTACCTTTTTCATCCCTCAATATGCATCTGATCCTTGTTTTGCTTGGGCTGTCTTTCGTTGCCCTGTTGAAATTTAATTTCAACTTGTCACTCTGAGGGGCAACCCATTTGGCTTATTTCCTTTTACTTCCACTCCTCATCCCTATTAAGGCAAGATGAGGGATTTTGAGTCCAGACCGTTCTTTACTTACTTCGTTGTCCTACCCCGTAAATGCCTGTTCTACTAAGTTGTTGATCTCATTAAATATGTGTATGTTTCGCTCCTTCCACAATTGTCACAACGTCATTGATGGAGCGGTTATTCAAATGCCCCCCATAGAGCTTTCTCATGAAGCCTTGGCCAATTGTTGAGGAACTCCACCACATCTTCGCTTTTTAGGCCTAAACAATAAAGTTTTGTCTGTATCCAATCCCAACACTTCACCGCAACTTGACAGTTTAGTAAAAGGTGGTTGGTCATCTCCTCTGCCTTTTTGCACATCACACAGAGGTTGGGCCCCTGAACGCTTATGCTCTGCAACCTTTCCCCTGCTAGAATCCTCCTGTGCAACCCCGTCCAGATAAACGCTCCCACTTTTGGGAGTACTTGATTGCTCCAACACAACTTCGTGCTCCAACCTACCATGCATGTCTGGGCCTGCATTATTTGGTATCCCTTTTTTGTCGTACATTTCCCCGACTTGGCCCCACACTAGATTGTTCTGACGCTCTCTTGATTTGAGATTATTTTCCTTTTTTCCAATTCAACACTGAGGAGTTTTTTGGCTCTTCCCTTGGGATGTTTTCAAAGTTTATCCATTCAAAATATATGATGGAGATTTGTCCACCAAGCTAAAATAGTTTCTCACCTTCGTTCCTATTGGTCTTTCCATCAGATCCTAAATAGGTATGAGCTCTACTATTTCACATAGCGAGGTGTGTCCGTCTTGAGAATACTTCCAGAAATTAGCCATTTTCCCATTATTTATCTTCCATGCCACATGCTCTATGACTATCGATCAAAAATCCCATTGAAGTTTCCATGTTGCAGATCAACCCGGCATATTTGTTATTGTTAAGATCTTATTTGGTTCTTTGCCATCTAGATATTTGTTGTACATAACTCTACACTATGGCTTATCTAGATTAGTGTACATATTTCACACTAGCTTTGCCCCTAACAATTTGTTTTGGGCCTCAAGTTCCCGTATCCCTACATCTCCTTTGATTGGCCTGCATACTGTGTCCTCATGAACCAGGGGAATGTGTTTCTCTGAGTTGGATCCCTCCCAAAGAAACCTCTTAGAAACATCCTTTCATTGTGTTCGTCACACTACAACCAAGATTGCTTTAATCATTAAAATCCTTCTTGCCGGGGAGAGCCATCTACCCTTCCAAGATGTGGCGCTGCTTGTGCACTTCTCTATAATGTCACCCCACAATTCTGTTTTGTTACCTTCATTAAATATTGGGGCCTCTAAATATTTTGAAGGTAATGTTTCTATTGCAAACCCTAGCTCTTGTGCTATCCTTTTTTGTATTGCCTTTTTGTGTAAAACAAATAATTTTTTGAATTTTCCTTATTTATGTTGTGTCTTGAACAACCTATATATGTGGCTAAAGTCTCCTCTACTATTTTTGCCTCCTTCAGATTTGCATCCCCAAAGGCTGATGTATCATCTACAAATTGAATGTGTTACTGGCCTAATATTCCTTGCCACCTCTACCCCTTTCCATATTCCCCTATCTTGCCTAGATTTTATTGCCCTCCCCAATGCTTCTGCCATGATCACAAAGAGGAATGGCGAAAGGGGATCTCCTTGTCTGCTTGCCGCAAACTATTTGATAACTCAAGGAATCCATATAATGAACCATTAATCACAATTGAGAATCTGACCATTGGTATACACTAATAGATCCATCCCAACCACTCCCCACAAAATCCAAATCTCTTCGTAATCTCCATTAAGAATCTCCAACTTACTTTGTCATATGCCTTGCATCTAATTTAATCATCATACTGATTTGGTTTGCTCCCATGATTGAGTGTATTGTTTTGTTGGCTAAGATAATGTTGTTTGTGATTTCTCTGCCAGACGTAAACCCGTTATGTTCCTCTGAAATAACCCGATTTAATACTTTCTCGAGTCTATTTGCCAAGGCTTTCGCAATTATCTTGTATATTGTATGCACAATGAGATTGGCCTATACTCAAAAAATGAAATGCATTCATTCTTTTTTGGAATCAATGATGATTGTATTATTAATGTCTAATAAATCTCTTTTTCCTTCTGGCATCCTCTACAATTTCCCATATGTGCCTTCTGACTATGTGACAACATCTCTAATAGAAAATTGCTTAGAAACCACTGGACCCTAGTGCCTTACCAAGGTGGAGCTGAAAGGCGACTTCTCTGATTTCCCCTTCAGTGCAACGTTCCGTGAGCATTCTATTGTCACTCCCGCGTATGAGCTTCAAGATGTAACTAGTTATCTCTGTATTAGATAGAATATCCATCCCTCCTTCCAAAGCCATAATGGACTTGAAGAAATCTACCACGGCATTCTCTATGTCCTCCCTCTTTGACACATTTTTACCATCCTTGTCTTGAATCTCACTGATTCTATTTAGCATCATTTTGGCGTTAACCGAGTTGTGAAAAAAAATTGTATTATGACCCCCTTCTACTAGCCATGTTTCCCTCACTTTAGCATTCCAAAATAGTACCTCCCTTGCTAATGGTTTTGCGTGTTTTGCCCGCAAAGTTTTCTCCTTTTGGAAATTTTCTTAAAAAATTTAAAGTTTTAAAACATAAAATAATCAATAAAAGTGTCAAATAAAACTATAAATAGATGAGAAAACAAATAAAGATTAATAAGGAAGGAGAACATCAAGAATAAGAACAATAAATTCAAGGAAGCAATGATAAGGATATCGAAATTAAATAATAGTGTGTTCTTAGTTAGTAGATTTATCTTTTTATTTTATTAGTAATTGTAAATTCAAAATTAAATAGCTAGTTAAAATTTAAGGAATGAATTTAAGTTAATGATTGGAGCTTTAATTTTTCTAGATATCACATAAAATTTATATCTTTCAAATATCTATTATTAATATAACTTAAATAAGATTAAACAAAATATATAATTAATATTAATGAATTAAATTAAAATATAAAATTTAGAATACAAATTGAAAATTATGTAGATATTTAACAAAACTTTAAAATCAATTAGAGCATAAAAAAAAAGTTTTAGAATGTGAGGCTTTCTTCTCAAAGCATGGCTTAATCATCAAATTTAATCGTTTATGGCCTACTCTCCTTGCTTTACACCAATGGATTACAAACGCCTGACAACCACTCATGAAAAGTAACCTAGAAATCTACCCTTGTGCTCACGGATTCTTTATTGTTGCTTTTGATTTGCTTGCAACATGGATGCTATTATATGTGGAAAACATTGGATTTGAGACAAGTATGCCCTCATGCTTAAACCATGACATCTGACTTCAATCCATTGACGAAGTCTTTTAAAATTAAACCTATGTGGATTCGTTTATCAAACCTATCGCTTCAGTTTTGGTTTGATACTTGATTTGAGGCCATTGGCAATACTCTTGGAAATTTCTTGGCAATTGATCACAACACAATTGATTTCACACATACTAGGTTTGCTTGAATTATGGTAGATATAGACACATCGAAGGATCTTCCTACAAATATTACCTTCAAAACCGTGTAGTTTGTCTTAGTCATTGGACTATGAACATGCATAATGCCTTAACTCCAAGCGCAACTCTAGTGAACATGCAACCTAGTGGAAATATTCCCTCCCACAACATTACAATGTGGATAGTTCCCAAGGGTTCCCTCCATCTTCTTCACCTACTACCTCTATAGAAAACAATAAAATTGAGCCTCTAATTGAGACTTTTCCTTATTGAAAGAATCATTTTCTACAAAGGCAGAAAGTACATGCCCTGCACAAAGCTTGTGCTCATGGAAAAATGGGCCATCAAAAGTTGTTAATAACATTTCAACTAATAGGACAGATTATGAATTTGAAAACATGAATTTACCTTTGTTGAATTCATCTAAATGAAAATTGGTGCAAAAGAAAAAGAAGGAAATTTCTAAAAAAGATGTTGGGGGCCACAAGGTAATTTTGCATTTACATTCTAAAGTTGGTGTTCATGGACCCAATCAAAATTGTAATGCACCTTGTTAAGGGTCTGATGCACTTTTGTTGGAGCTACAATTGTCTGTTAGCTCTCCCTATTTAAAATTGAGTATATGGGAACTCCCCCTTGGCAGAGCTTACCTATATCATAGTTACTGGAGATGCAAGGCACTGGTAAAGGGATGGGGACGCCAATCAAATTAGGGTACGTGAGTTAGGGGATTGATACGTTGTCTATGTTCCCATAATGGAGAATCTCGACAATTATATATATATAAAGGATAATTAAATAAATAAAATAAAAATTAATAATAAATGCATATAGTTGGCAACCATGAGCATATAAGAGGTTTCTAATCATTTTTATTATAATAAATAGAAATAAAATAATTATAATATATAATAGAATTAGTATAAGACAATGTAGTTTATTAATTATAAAGATTGAGTTATGATAAAAAAAAAAGTTTTAAATATAATTATTTTGAAGATCTTGTAAATGAATTCAAATTAGAAATTAAAGATTTTATGTGACACTTTATTTAAAGATGGGTATGAAATAATATTTAAATTTAGTGATTTAGTTTTTTTTTCTAGCTTTTTACTTTGACAATTAGTTGTTAGTAATAGATTAATTAAATTAATTTTACTTATGTTATTTAGGTAAATATTATTTTTTTAATATTTGTCATTATTTTTTAAATTTTACTATGCAAATAATTATTAGTTTTAAGTTATGAATATGCAATTTTATTTGATGGTTAATTTATTCTTTAATTCGTTATACAATGTAATTAGTTTTTAGTATTTTTGTTTCTTATTATTTTAGTTTAATAAACATTAAATGATATTGAGACCAAAATTACTCTACTATTTGGTATTATTAGTGCATTTGGTTTACGTATGAATAATGTCGTTGCATTTTGAACTACTACATTTATTGCTTAACATAGTTGCAACAACGACGTTTGTCACATCGTTTTTATAAATTGATAGGGATTAATAAGGAATCATTTTGTGTTAAATCAGAAGAATGAGAAATCTTTTTAGGATAATTAACGTTAGTCACATGAGGAGTGCATTTGATAGATTAGTCTATTAATTAACATTAAAATTTTAATGAAAATATTTAATTTAAAGTATAATACAATAAACTAAAAGGTCAGCCCAAAATATTGTGTCCCACTTTTTGTCCAAAGTAGGACATTGAAATTAGTATTTTTCACTATTTTCACTTTATGAAACCTATAGCAACTAAACTATTAAAAAATTGGAGATGATGTGAACTAGTTATTTGTGAGGATTTGTGTGTAGATTATATATATATATATATATAATAGAAATAAATAGTGATTTTTTTTACGTAACTTTTAATAACTTATTTTTTATAATAAGCAACATTTTAAAACAATGGCGTTTATGTCATCACACAAATTTTTTATTGAAATGTTAAAATATAAATTTTAAAATTTAGATTTGTAACATTAATATCTAGTGCATGATAATTTTTTCATAATTTTTGTTACATATTTTTTAAATTAATTTTCGGAGTCAAACTAATTATAAGATGGATGTAGTGTATGTCGTCACACATAACTTTTTTTGTATGTTGGAATTATTATTTACTTTTTGGCTAAAACAAGAACATCAATACTTAGTGCACATATTTTTTAGAATTTTTTTCTCTATTTTTTAAATTTTTCTGTGACAAACAAATACCTCGATGTTTGATGAAAAACCTACATTTACAAGAAATAAAATATAAATATAATAATAAAAAATATTCAAAATTATACTTTTTGGAAAGCTTATAATAATAGCTACATACTAACAAAACATAATTTCTAAATTACTTTATTTGTTCCTTCAAAAGGTAAATAAAAGTAGTTTTTTATCAGCATTTTGATAGGTGCAAAGGAGACTCCATTGTGGGTATGATTTAAGAGTAGAGGGGTTCTATCCAAGGGGGTTTGATTTAAGGGGGTCCTATTTAAACATCTTCAATTAAAACCCTTTAGATAGAACCCATCAAGGTTTAAATCATTATTTTTTGTAAAAAATATGTGATTTCAAACAAAAATTAGGATGTCCCAAGTTTGGGACCTATTATTTTGGGATGACCCTAAATTTAGTCAAAATGACTAAGTACTCAATTAGGATTAGGATTATAATTCAATAGTAAATAAGTCTTGATCAATTGACTAAGTAATTAATTAATAATGCTTCCCTTTATGAGTAGCAGTCACAAAGGAACTACATGGGGAGAAAGGGTCATAAAAGAGTTTTGTACTCACATTCAATAGTTCACATCATACTTAGATTAGAAAATATGAACTACAAACTTAGCTACATCAAGACAAAATTCTAGTAAAAATCAACTTAAAAAGAAGATTTCAAGAAAAATGATTTTTTTCCAAAATCAAAGAACAAACATTTTCATTTCAGCTTTTAAATTTGAAACAAAAATAGATCTATATGTGGTATCTTAAGGTTGCTAAAGTTAAACTACAAGAAACTCATAAATATAGAAACTCTATCAATTATGCAATTGAAAGAAGAAATGAGGAAATGAGCCCAAATATTTATACTCAAATTAGATGAGAAAGATAGGCCAACTTTTGAAAAATCTCCTTTCCTTAAAGATTTTAAGGATTTCTTAGAAAAATTGTCAAAGACTACCTCCTACAAGAAATTCAAACTTTATAAAAAAATGAACTCATATCAAATGCTTTTTATCAAAGGATTACAACTAATTTTTTTAAACTTAAGATGCAATTAGAGGAACTACTAAGGGATTAATTTGGTCAAGTGAAACACCAATTATTTTTGTCAAAAAAGAAAAAGATAAAACTCTAAGGTTTTGTATAGATTATCAGATGCTAAATAAGGTATATGTTAAACAATAGATAATCATGCTCGTACTAAAGACCTATTTGATCAAATAAAGGGAACACATATGTTTAAAAATAATAATCTTTCATCAAAGATAAGATATCTGAAAAATAACCTTTCAAACAAGATATGAGAATCATGTGTTGGTTTGTGGTGACTGATCATGCTATACTATACACTCTTCATGTATCCTCGCTGTGGTCACCGAAAAAGGAAAAAAATCGACATTGTAGAACCCTAATTCTAGAAGTTTCTAAAAGCTTGTTATAAGTGATTGGGATGGGGGGTTGCAATATGAGAAGGCGATTATTCGCGAGATTGTAATATGTTTTGCACTGGATAATAAAATCATTGAATGGTTGTGGTTTTGAGGATGTAGCCCGGATTGGGTGAACCACGTTAAATTCTTTGTGTTATTTTTTTGTGTTTTTTATTACTCTATTTTATTGATTAAATTTGCATTTAACTTGTTAGATAAATGTCTTCTAACCCTAACAAGTGATATCAGAGCGGGTTGTTTTCAGTTATCCTTTGCAAGGTCTCACGGGTGAGTGGGAGTCTCACGGTTGAGTGGGAGCAATGGCAGACGAGGGTAAGGTGAAGGTTGAGAAGTTCAATGGGCGGAACTATCAGTTATGGAAGATGCAAATGGAGGATTACCTCTATCAAAAGGATTTATGGCATCCATTGGAAGGGAAAACCAAGAAACCCTCAGCAACGTCTGATGAGGACTAGGATATTTTGGACAGAAAGGCACTTGGCAGTATTCGTTTATGCCTGGCACAATTGGTGACATTCAATATTACAACAGCAAAGACAACTCAAGAGTTGATGTAAACCCTAGAAAACTTATATGAAAAGCCTTCCGCTTCAAAAAAGGTATTTCTTATGAAGCATTTATTTAATATGAAAATGGCAGAAGGTGGGTCAGTTGTTGATCATTTAAATGAGTTTAATTTGGTTACCAGTCAATTAACTTCTGTAAATGTAAAATTTGATGAAGAAGTTAGGGCTTTTTTGATTCTTTGTTCTTTGCCTGAAAGTTGGAATAGCTTGGTAATGGTTGTTAGCAATTATGTTTCTAGTTCAAACACATGAAAGTTTGATGATGTTGTTGGTGTTATTTTGAGTGAGGAAATTTGTAGGAAAAGCTCAGGTGGAACATCCACATCAGGTAATGTTTTGAATGCTTAAAGTAGGGGCAGAATAAAGGAGAGAAGAAACAATTCTAGAGGTCGTGGGAAGTCACGAGGAAAATCAAAGGACAAAAGGTCCCAATCTAGAGAAAAGGATTGTTGGTACTACGATAAGCCAGGTCATTTAAAGAAAGATTGTTGGTCTCAAAAAAATAAAGGAGACAAAAAGGAAGGAAATAAAGAGGCAATAAATGTGGTAAGTAACAAATCTAATGACGTCGAACTATTCTTTGCAATTTCAAAATGCCGCCAAGCGGGAATTTTTTGGGCAATGCACAACGGTCTTCTCTGAACCACACATAGGTCTTTGTTGGGTAAGAAATTTTGGGCAGGGGCTTTGTTCCCTCCCCTCCTTTGTTTGATGTTGTTGTGTAGTTGGATAAAGTTGTTGTGCGGGCACAGGTGGATTTGTTGGGGGTGGACGGCTCTATTCCTTTTGTTCTTTTGCCTCCTACTCCAGTTGTTGATGGCTTTCCTCCTTCAGGCCAAGTGAATTCCTTCTCTAAGGTTGCTAAAGGTGCTTGTCCTCCTACTCAGGCTTGTGTTTGACCTTTACCCTGTGTTCGCGATTCACTTGTTGTGGTATGTGGACCTAAGGTTGTTGAAAATGAGGATTATTATCTGTGGCAGGGTGTGGTTTGCAGGTTTAACGGCTTGTGGCCCTCCCTTCTCGATCTCCATGATTGGGTTTCCATCTCCTGGAAGCTTGTTGTCTCTGGGAAGATTGAGCTCTACCCCAGCACAAGGGGGTTCTCTTTAGCAACCTCTGCCTCCTCTACAGAGTGAGACAGTGTGTTGGATAGGGGTTGGATGTGGGGTATTCATTCGCTGTCCATCAAACTTTGGTCTCGTTCTTTCAATCCTCTTACTGAACCACTAAATACGAAACCTATTTAGGTCTGACTGCCGAATCTCCCTCTCCATTTTTGGGAGGATTCATGTTATGAAGCTATTGGCAACACCATTGGACGCTTTTTGATGGTGGACTCTACGACTTGGGACCTTGGGCATACTACGATAGTTCGTATTTTGGTTGATTTGGATATCTCCAAACCTCTCCATGGTGATGTCATTCTTTTGGTGGAGGACAGACCTTGGAAGCAGCTCCTAGAGTATGAGGGTCTCTCCTTTTAATGTAGGAGATGTTTCTCTATGGGTCATTTGGCCTCTGGTTGCCCTCATGCCTACTGCAAGGGCGCTGCTACTTGGTGGAAGGATGTTCTCTCGGATCATCTCATAGTGGGTTCTCCTCCTTCAGATGGTTCCTCCACAAGGGGCGACCCTGCTGAGTCTTCTCAGGAGTTTGTGTCTTGCTTGGCTCCTCTTCCACCTATCCCTTTTGAGGAACCATTGTTGCTTCAAATTGCTATCATTGTTCAAACTAAGCATGTTGCCTCTGTTGCTCCTACGATCGCTCTTATCTCCTCTCTTGCGCGGCCAACTCCCTCACCACATGATGGCTCTTTGCCCTTGGTGGCTAATGTGGATCTGCTCTTCTCGCCTTGCTCAGTGGACTTTTCCAAGTCTTCCTGATCTATGGTGATGAGAAAGAAAAAGGGACTCCCAAAATTTGTCGCAACTTTGCGGCCTAGGGTTAAGGGAGTCATATTAGTCCCCTCAAGTTCTAGGGTTGTCTAGTCCCTGTATGTGGTTCGACAACTGTCTATTAGTTATTTTTGTGTGTTTCCTAGTTCATTCCTCGTTTGAACTAGCTTCTTTTTGGCCCTGAGGGCTCTCGTGTAAAAGGTACAGCACCCTGTAAATGTTGCTTATTTTATCAAAAACAAATCTGATGAGGATGCTTTGATTCTTTCCCTTGATAATGTTGATGATTCTTGGGTTTTAGATTTAGGGGCTTCATTTCATGCTACACCTCATAGAAGTTATTTTCTCGATTATTTCCAAGGGGATTTTGGGTTGGTTTATTTGAGAGATAACGAACCTTGTCAGATTGTTAGAAAGGGAATAATCAAGATTAAGTTACAGAATGGGAATCATTGGCTACTACATGAGGTAAGACACGTTCCAAAGTTAAGCAAAAAATTAATTTTAGTATGGCAACTAGATGATGAAGGTCGTGTTGTTACATTTAGTGATAAAAATTGGAAGGTTACAAAAGGTGCCTTAGTGGTAGCAAAAGGTGTGAAAGTAGGCACCTTAGATCTTTGTACAGGTCATACTATTCCTTCTACTTTAGCTATTGCAGATAAAAATCAATGTTCAAGAACAGTTGCTACAGTTTAGCAAGAAAAAATTCAAATAGTTGTTGTGGATTCTGAATCAACACTGTGGCATAATAGACTTGGGCATATGAGTGCAAAAGGTATGAAAGTACTTTATTCAAAGAATGTTCTACCAGGTCTAAAATGTGTTAATATGGATTTATGTGAAAGTTGTGTGTATGGGAAACAAAAGAGAGTTAGTTTTCTCAAGGATGGGAAGGAAAAGAAAGATGAGAAATTGGAGTTTGTGCATGCGGATGTATGGGGACCAGCTCAGGTATCTTCTCTCGGTGGCTCTCAGTATTATGTTACATTCATTGATGATGCAACTAGGAAGGTATGGATTTATTTCCTTAGGCAAAAATCTGATGTATTTGAAACTTTTAAAAAAAGGAGAAGCTTGGTTGAGAATGTGATGGGTAAAAAGTTAAAATGTCTCAGATCTGATAATGGTGGTGAGTTTTGTAGCAAAGAGTTTGAAGATTATTATTCCTCTAATGGTATTCGTAGGTAGAAAACAGTTCCAAGGACTCCACAGGAAAATGGAGTGGTTGAGTGCATGAATAGAACAATAATGTAGCGCACACAAAATATGAGATTGCATGTTGGGTTGCTTTAACTATGTGGGAAGAGGTTGTAAACACTATTGTTTATTTAATTAATAGAGGTCCCTCTAATCCTTTGGGTTTGGTATTTCAGAGGAAGCATGGACATGTAAGAAGGTGAGTTATTCTTTTCTCAAGACCTTCGATTGTGAAGCATTTGCACATGTAGATTATGAAAATAGAGCCAAGTTTGATGCAAAATCAAAGAAATGTATATTTGTTGGATATGGCATTAATGAATTTGATTATAAGCTTTGGGATTTTGAAAAATAGAAAATTGTGAGAAGTAGGGATGTCATATTCAATGAGAAAGTGTTGTACAAATATTTGTTGCAGCAACATGAGAAGAAAGAAAATGATTATGCAGTGTTGGATGATACTCCAATTAATTATTTTTCAGTGGTTCCTCATGCTCTGTAACAACAACAAATACCACAAACTCCAATGAATGTTAGACGATCTTCAAGGATAAGTAGACCTCCAGAAAGATTTTCTCCCTCTTTTTATTCTATTTTATTAACTGATGCTAGTGAATCAAAATGTTATGATGAAGCTATGTAGGTGGATACCAAGGTTCAGTGGGAGCATGGAATGGAAGAAGAAATGGACTCCTTGCTGAAAAATAAAACTTGGGAATTATGCAAGTTTCCTGCAAGTAAAAGGGATTTATCAAACAAATGGGTTTATAGGCTGAAAGAGGAGGATGGAGGTAAGAAAATATTTAAAGCTAGGTTAGTTGTAAAGGGATTTGCACAAAAAAAAGGTATTGATTTTGATGAGATTTCTTCTCTAGTTGTTAAAATGACTTATATACGCATTGTTTTAAGTATTGTGGCTGCTGGAGATTTACATTTGGAAAAGCTAGATGTTAAAACAAAATTTCTCCATGGTGATTTGGAAGAGGAAATATATATGGAACAACCACAAGGATTTGAGGTCAAAGGTAAGGAGAAACTTGTGTGTAGATTGAAGAAAAGTTTATATGGCTTGAAGCAAGCTCCTCGACAATGGTATATTAAATTTAATAGCTTTATGGCTGAGCATGGCTACAGTCGATGTAATTCATACCATTGTGTTTATTTTAAGAGGTTAGATGATGATAGCTACATTATTTTATGTTTATATGTTGACGATATGTTTGTAGCGGGGTCTAACATAAATCACATAAAAGAGTTAAAACAGCAATTAACAAATTCATTGGCTATGAAGGATTTGGGGGCAACAAAGTAAATCCTTGGTATGAAGATTACAAGAGATAGGAAAAATAGAAAATTATTTTTATCCCAGGTTGATTATGTTGAAAAGGTGTTGCAGAGATTTCATATGGAGAATGCAAAAGTTGTCAGCACACCTTTGCCTAGTCATGTTAAATTGACTAAGGATATAGATGTCGAAAGGCACAAGAGGAGGAAGAAAAAATGTCCAAAGTACCATATGCTTCAACTATAGGTAGTTTAATGTATGCCATGGTATGCACAAGACTGGATATTGCACATGTTGTAGGAATTGTTAGTAGGTATATGAGTCATCCCAGAGTTGAGCATTAGAATGTGGTAAAATGGATTCTCGAGTATTTGAGAGGCACATCCAATAAATGTTTATGTTTTGGGGGATCTACTACTGATTTAAAAGGCTATGTTGACTTAGATTTGGCAAGGGATATAGATACCAGGTGGAGTCCATAGGCTATGTATTTTATAGTTGGTTGGATAGCAGTGAGTTGGATTTCTCCTTTACAAAAGGTGGTTGTTTTATTCACCATGGAGGCAGAGTATGTTGCTACAACAAAGGCGTCAAAGGAGATGATATGGCTACAACTTTTCATGGAAGAGTTGGAAAAACAATAGGCTGAAAATTACTTATTTACAGACAACCAGAGTGTTATACATCTTGCAAAGAATTATGTCTTGCACTCTAAAACCAAACACATACAATTGAGATATCATTTCATTCAGTCAGTGTTGGAGGATGGATAAGTAAAGCTAGATAGTGGATATGTTTATGAAGGCAGTGACAAGGGAGAAGTTGAGCTCCTCTTCAGCTTCGGTTGGCCTTTAAGGTTGAATTCAAGTATAATAAAGCAGCAAGGTCCAAGGTGCTTATTTATAGTGGGAGCTATAAGTGTAGTGGTGTCGTCCAGGATCAGTCTCCAAGTGGGAGATTGTTTGGTGTAGAGCCTGATCAATCTCCAAGTGGGAGATTGTTGGTTTGTGGTGATTGATCATGCTATACTGTACACTCTTCATGTATCATCGCCAGGGTTACCAAAAAAAGGAAAAAATTGACTTTGTAGAACCCTAATTCTGGAAGCTTCTAAAAGCTTGTTATAAGCGGTTGGGATGGGGGGTTGCAGTATGAGAAAGTGATTATTCATGAGATTGTAATATGTTTTGCACTGGACAATAAAATCATTGGATGGTTGCGGTTTTGTGGATGTAGCCTGGATTGGGTGAACCATATTAAATTCTCTATGTTAATTTTTTTTTTGTTTTATTACTTTGTTTTATTGATTAAATCTGCATTTAACTTGTTAGATATCTCCCTTCTAACCCTAACATCATGAATACTGAATATAAAGTTGTACTAGTGTTTTTAGATTACATCTTAATCTAATTTAAAAATTAAGAACACTTAGTGCACCTCCAATTAGTTTTGCAAAGGCTAAGAGAATATATGATATATGGAAAACTATCAAAATGTGTATTTTTTGTGAATATTTCATTTTTAGGGTACATTATATCATATAAAGGAATCATAATAAATTTTGACAAGATCAAAGCTTTAATTGAGTGACCAATATTTAAAAATATATTAGAAATAATAAATTTTATGGGTTTAACAAGATATTATATAAGGTTCATGACCAAGCATTTCAACTTTAAAGGAGAAGATGATTATAGGCCCTACCTTAAGAGATCTTGATCTTAATGGATATTTTGTTGTTGTCATTGATACTTCTACAAAGGTCTTAGGAGGGTGTGTCTCATCAAGATAAATGTATAATTGCTTACAAATTTAGAAAATTAAAGAAACATGAAATATATTTTCCCATCATGAATTTATCTGACTCAATTAATGAAAGGTAAAGTACATCGAAGTTAGCCTTTCCCTTTGTTCCCCGCATGTGGTAGATCAGTTGAAGGAGATCGACTTGAGTGTAGAATCTTTGTTGGTGGTGTGCTCCCTCGTTTAGGGGGTGGTGTAAAGAAGGTATGGGTGGTGGATGGAACAAGAGTAGGTGGTGACCTTCGGCCCCACCCTTAGAATAGTAGGGGCCCTCAAGAACTTTAGCGCATAGGAGGATGATAAAGCGAGCCTTGCACACATCATAATCTAGAATTGACATGAATTAATTGTTTTATGAGATTTAAATTTGTATTGTAATTTGATATTCTCATTTTATTTATTCTATCCTAAATAATATTTTAAAGTAAAGTATTAAAAAGAAATGAATAAAATAATATTTAATTAATTATTTTATTATCTATTTAAAAAATAAAGTTAAAAAAATCAACAAAAGTGTAAAAGAAAACTATAAATAGACAAAAACACAAAGGAAAAGTCACCAAGAATTGTGAAGGTGAACATTCGAAAAAAGAAAAATAAATTGAAGGAAGTAGTGATAAGAATAATGAAATTTAGAAATAGTGTTTGGGTTAGTAGATTTATCTTTTCATTTTATTAATAATTGCAAACTTAAAATTTAATATCTAGTTAAAATGTAAGTTAATGCTTTAAACTTTGATTTTCTAAATATCACGTAAATGTCTTAATTTCTATCTTTCAAATATCTATTATTAATATAACTTTAAATCGATTAAAACAATATATATGATAGATCAATTTTATTTTAATTTAGATAAATTTAAATGAAGTTTCAATTATAGCGTGAATTTTAAGTTTAAATATATAATATAGAGATAAAATAAATTTTATAATATATAAATTTAAAACAGATAAAATTTAAGAAAATAAATAAATTAAATTAAATTAAAAATAGTAATAATAAATACATATGGGTTGCAAGTATGAGCATATAAGAATTTTTTTTTATTTTTTAATTTTTAAATTATATATATGAAAAAATAACACATATAATAAAATAGTTTTAATGTATAAAATTAGTATAAGATAATATAGTTTATTAATTATAAAGTTTTGAATTATGATACAAATTAGTGCTAAATATAGTTATTTTGGGAAAATTTATAAATGAACAAAAATTAGAAACTAAAGATTTTATGTGATTAAAGTATTTAGTTTTTTATTTTATTTATTTAAAGATGAGTATAAAATAATATTTAAATTTAGTGATTTAGTTATTTTTAGTTATTTACTTTAAAATTAATTTATGAAATCAATTGTTAATACTACATTAATTGAAAGAGGGGTTCATCCCATAGTGCAAAGGTTAAGATGTAGAATTGTTGTTTCCATTAGGGTTCAAACTTCTGTTGGACCATTATGATCGCAAACATGATTCTTGCGTTGATCCAATATGCTCATAGGCTTGAACCATAGCGTTGAGGTTGTTAATGGCATTCATGCCATGAGACATGTGTTCAAGATCGCGTTTTAATCCTTCATTGGGCTAGTGTGCTTGTGGGCTTTGTGCCTAGGTTGGGATATCATGCTTGTAGACTTGGATTGTTCACTTGCATTCATGCCAGGGAGGAGGTCCCCCGTTTGTGGCCTCTATGTTGGCTTGGGCTAGACCAAAATTCTTGAAATACCTATAAAAAATACATTAATTAATTTTTTTAATTATGTTATTTAAGTAAATATTATTTTCTTAATATTAGTCATTATTTTCTTAATTTTATTATGCAAATAATTATTAGTTTTAAGTTATGAATATGTAATTTTATTTGATAATTAGTTTATTTTTAAATTGATTATGCAATGTAATTAGTTGTCAGTATTTTTATTTCTTATTATTATAGTTTAATAAACATTAAACACGATTAAAACCAAAACCATTTACAGTGTTCAATATTAATAGTGCCCTTGAGTTACATTTATGGGTAATGTTGTTGCACTTTGAATTATTGCATCTATCACTTAACATAGCTGCAACAACATCATACATTGTTAGAGTGTAATAAGGAAACATTTTGATAATAAGTCCGTAAAATGACAAATCTTCTTCAGATAACTAATGTTAATCTAACATTAAAACTAAATAAATTATTATTTGTTTTACATTTTATTTTGAAAATATAAGAAAACCTTACTCATCGGGAGTGTGCTTGATAAATTGGTCTATCCGTCTACATTAAAATTTTAAGGAAAAAATATAATTAGAGGTATAATGCAATAAACTAACTTTAGTAAAACTGGCTAAGTACTCAATTAGGATTAAGATTGGAATTCAATAGTAAGCATGTCCTGGTCAATTGGTCGAGTACTTAATTAATAATGCTCACCTTTGTGGGTAGCAATCACAAAGGAGCTATATGGGGGAAAATGGCCTTAGAAAAGGCTTTGTAGCCATTGAATTAGGGTGTTTAACTATTTGAATTGATGAAAAACTTGAAAATAATACATGTTAAGTATGGAAAATATAGATGTTCATAAGACAATGAAAATTAGTGTTGTTTTTGCCAAGTGTCATGTTGAAGAGATCAAGGTGAAAGTACAAATTTGCGTCACACTTTCAGTCAACTTATCATTACAAGTGAATTTAAGTATTTTTAACTAAAAATCAATTTTGGTTAGACATATGATCTAGTTAGATTCATTTAGCTAAGGTAGATATGGGCCACAACTTTTTCAACTTGTAGTGTCTTTTAAATGCATATGTAGGACCACTTTGGGGTCAATTTATCAAACAAATAAAAAATATGATATTTCAACAACTTGACATATCAAAGGCCTATGATAGGGTGGACTAGGATGACTCTCAAACTTGATATATCAAAGGCCTATGATAGGGTGGATTGGGACTTCATGTTTAAAGTTCTAAGAAATATGGGATTCCACGAGAATGTTATCAACATTATTAAGGAATGCGTTACTACTGTGAAGTACTTAGTGATGGTAAATGTTGCTATAAACTTAACTATTGCCTCTTCTATTGTTAACTTATCAATGCCATCAATAGTGGGATATAATGTAGTAGTTTGTTCCAACATCCCATATGCCCAACTATGCTATTAAATAATGCATCTAATTTCATAGGACTATGTTTCCTTATCAGAGGGGAGGTATCCTTCTTTTTTGCTTTTCCTTTGGGTGATCTTCTTTCTTTTTTAGACTTCCTCTCCCTCATATGAATCATGAATGCTTGTTTCTCCTTCTCCACTTTTACTTCACTGTCAGTTTCCACAATGTCAAATTTTGCCTTCTTTGCACTTGTCTCTACTTGAGAGACACTAGTTTTTCTCTTCTAGACCAACTGTGGTCCTTCTTCTTCTTCCTCTTCATCAAAACTTACAAACTTTTCTCTTGTTTCCTTCTCTTTCACTCTTCTCTTCTATAGAGCACCTTGCTATTTCACCAAAGCATTCTTCTCTTTCACGAGCATTTTCAAAGCATTGGTTGACTCTTTCCTTTTCACACCAATTGTAGGCTTAGCTTCAGCAACAGGTTTAGTTCCAGAAAAATTAGCAGTGACCAGAGAGGGGGTAGTTGTCTACTTGATCTTCTTGTGTTGGGGACACCTCCTAGAGGACCAGATGTTCTTTTATCTTTCTCCAAAATTTCCTTAGGTATGCCCATCACCTCCACAACCTATGCAGTCATCTTCTCTACAATCTTCTTGATTTCTTTTTCTCTCTGCTCAATCTACACAACATTGGATTTCTCCTCATATGTTCTATATGTTCCTTCCTTTGGGTATCTAGGCATGCTAAGCATGTAATCCTCCAGACCAACAATTGCCTCTTCTACAACCTCATATCCCATTTTTGGGATCCATAATGTTCTAGGCTCAACAACCTCCATTATACAACAGTCTTTGCTCACCATGAAGATAATGTCATTTTTTTGTATTTCTCTACCACACTCTTTGGAATCCTTTCTCTATCTTACATATTCTCTTGGAAAGCTTTGAAGAATCTACATAATGCTTTCTTCTAAGTGTCTTCATCACCTAATCTCATCAAGTGGTCTTTGCTTTTAATAACCATGGGTATTTACTTCAACCATACAATATTCCTAGTTCTAGGGACCTCATTTAGAAAGTAAAACAACAAATAAATTATCAAAGTCCCAAACCTGAAGGGGTACCAGGAGTCCTCAGTCTTCTACATGTTTCCTAACTGTAGCCTTAGCAATTCACATAGGTCATAATCCATTCCTTTCTTCACCATCTCATATGTTGTATTGATTACAATTGTTGATATAGAGCTCTCTATTTGTGAAGAAAATTTTGTACCCAATCATCATTGACACATATTTTACTATAGGGTCTTTGATGTCCTTGATAGTCAGGGCTCTCTTGTCATATTTGCACCTATTAAATTCATCACCATTTCATTTTTCATCGATTTGAGTGTTAAAACTGGTCCTTCAGAACATAACCCTGTTACAACCCTAATCACCTCCTTATTAATAATATGTGGTATACCCAACCACATGAACCTATCATGAATACTTCTTAATGTATATCTAATCCATTCATCAATGTAGTGAAAGATTGGGAAATTATTCCAAATGTTGAGCTTCTTCTCCTTCAAAATCTTGAACTTGGGTTTCAATTCAAACTCATCTCTGGTAAGCTCATTAAACCATACATCTCCTAGCTTAGAGTGGTTATACTCTTATAATTTTGCATGAATGTAAATCCTAACATCTTTTGTATGCAACACACCATATGAAATGCTTAAAAATGCACCATCTAGATCTGTCATCATTGACTTATCAAGGTGCCTCTTAAATTTAGGTTGAGGATGTTCTACAACCTTGACAACTTGTGGAGTACACATCTTATAACAATGTGAAATGCTTCTAAAACTAGCATAAAGTAGAAATCTATAAATACCTTTTGAATCTCTGTCAATTAGGGTTTCACACACAAATTCTAAACCACTTCATTACTTTCCTTCTCTGCTCTTCTCTTCTTGAGTGCTCGATTACAAATGACTTAAATGTATGTGAAATCACTTCTAAACCCTTTTTGAATGACCTAAATTGCATTGAATGCATTGATTTGAAGTTAGGAAAAAAGTTGGTAAACCCTAACTATGATAGCACAGTCATCTTTAAACTCTCTGCAAATATTCAAAGCAAAAGATTTTCCAACGATGTTTTCACCAATAGGTCAAGCATATCAATCTACATCTTATTCCAACGTGTTGAAGGCATCAACACCATATATTTGGTAGGGGATGATTATCTGTTAAAACTCCCCCTGAGCCAAAGCTCTTCATTTAGTTTTCGGAGGAAACATCTGCAACAGAGGCTGGCACAGACTTAGTCTTAGCCTCATTCTCCTCTTTCTTTTTCCATATCTTGTTCATCTCTTCATCTCTACTAGATCAACCTTCTTTACTAGATCATTCTTCTTTATCGAATCAACCTTCACATTCTTGCTTCTACAAAATTTGGCTATATGTCCATGTTATTGCATTTGTGATATATGACAACATTTTGAACAAGCTTACTTCCACTCATTTTGGATCTGCATTGATTAGCATTATGCCCAAATCCATTGCATGTATAATAGTAGCCATTGAAATATTGAAACCTCATACCATTATTATAACCATTCATTATCTAATTTTTGCATTCACTAGCCTTATGACCAAATCTATTGCATGTGAAGCACTGAGCGGGAAATGATTGAACATTCTGATTCATTCTGCTTCTACATTATTTAGCTCTATGTCCAAACTTATTACAAGAATAGAAGTAACCATTAAAAGATGAGTACCTTTGTGCATTTGGTTGTTTGGCAGGTGGTCTTTTGAAGTATTTCCTTTGATTTTGTACCTATGTGCCATTGTTCTTTTTATCCTCAATCTTTTGTTCATTTTTCTTTTTAGTATTTGGCGTTTGATATGCGTTTGAACTTTCTCCTTTTTCAAACCCTAATCCTCCTTTGTATTTATAATTCTTTTGATTTGCAATCATTTCATCAAGTATTGTAGAGATCTTCTTGAATTTTTCTTAATTCTTTGCTTTCTCCAAATCTGATCTCAAAGTCAGCCTCTTCTTCAAGTTTTGAACATTCTACAAATTTGTTTCAAAATTTTTCATTCAAACATTTCTTCAACTCTTTTTCCTTCTTCAACTTGCACTTTCAAACTAGTGATTGTCCCATTTGATTGATTCAACTATTCATTAACCTCCTTAAGTCCTCTAAATTTCTTGATGTTCTCCTTAAATTTTTTGACGCATTCATCAACTTCCTTAACATTTTCTTTCAAATATTGTTCTCATTTTTAGTTATTTCCATATCTTCAAGGGCTAGTCTGAGTTCTCCGTTCATATCAACCATGCAATCTTCTTCAGTGAATCCTACCATAGGGATTTATGTTAGAGGAGTAGGATATCTCTTAGTAGCCATGTGCTCAAACTCCAAGATCTTCCTCAAGCAGTTAAGCTTCTTCCAAGGAACCAAGCTCTGATACCAATTGTTTAACACCCAAAGTATTGAGAGGGGGGGTGAATCAATATTCTTTGAAACCATTTAAACATTTAAACATCCATGTAAAGCATCACATTCAATTTGTGGTATAGAAAGAAACCATGAAAGTAATCTTCAAAGCACATAACACATGAACACCAAATTTTTATGTGGAAAACCCAAAA
>VDFB02271358.1:252548672-252578836 GCA_007258455.2 Sequoia sempervirens | reverse complement strand
ACATGTTCACACTTTATTTTTAAAGAGTGGATAGCATGAAAATATTCTTAAAATTGTTTTTCACCATGGTATGATCTTGTTTGCATGGAGAATGAATTAGGATAGAACTATAGTTAAATTTTGAATCAATGGATTTGGTAAATTAATAGTATAGATAACTCATAATTGATGGACCCTTTGGGGCTTATGAGATGTTCAATTTTCTAGTTATGTTTTATTCTATGTCACCCTAATGTTAGATTTGAGTAGTTATGTTTTGACCTATTCTTCAATGATTTATATTTAAGACCTTTTGACTGGATATCACTTTAAATTTTTTTGATAATGAATTATGATTATGACCTTAAATATTCTATTTCTACATTATCTATGATTTGTTGATATATTATGCACATAGATTAACCTAGATCAATTTAGGATGATATTTTTATGATTTAGATTATTAAATCGATATATTCTAGGTGATTCAGAAGAGTAGTTTAATTAATGAATGAATCTTTAATGATACATTTAGTTATGTTATGAGATGTCTCTTCCAATGATTCATTATCATGTCATCTTTATGCTACTAGTATGGTCATTGAGTGGATTATTTCATGGTTAGTTTATTTTATGGACATTATTATGATGTGAGTTATTGACTTTGGTTTATGTTGCATGAACATAGTTGATTTTGGTATGGGTGATGTTACTCCTATCAGAAGATTTCATTCTATGTGATTCACATATGTGGATTTATTTGTGATTAGATGGTTATGATTATATTTCATATGTTGCAAGAGTCTTGGATAATTCATTGCCAATTGTGACTTAGTTGATAAATATAATACATGTGAAATATGAATACATTAGAATGCTTGATTATAAATTTGTAATTAAATATATGTGGAATTTGAATATATTACCTTGTTTTGATTATAGGGGAAAAATAGGTTTTGAATGGACCATAAACCATTTACAAGTAGGTTTTGAAGGAACCCAAAACCCTATCAAAGATGAGCATGTTGCAAAAAGAAAAGACATTGAAAACCAATAGCGAAAAAACAACAGTCGTTTAAAGGATCAACATGACTACCCAAACCTACAACATAAGACAAGGTTTTGAAGGGAACTTTAACCCCAATACAACTAAGTTTTAAAAAGGACATTGGACCCTAACATTTCATAATTTTTTCCTAAGTGATCCAGGAAACAACAGGACCTGCAACAACCAGATCATAGTAGACCAACCGCTCATAACAACCATCATTGAGCCAAGAAAGATCAACAACCCTAAAGATGTAGAACCTCCACATCACCCAAATAGGCTCTCCAAAGGAGAACACATGAGAAAGAGGGAAACAACAGCTCCCATTTAGAAACCTCCTTCTAATCAAAATCCCTACCTTAATAAGAGAGTTAAAAGAGAAGATAGAAAACATGGTAGAAAGAATCTCCTTAAAACACTTTCCAACCCAACACACCAACTCAAACTACACCTCTAAAGGATAGAGCTCCCCTCTAAAGGAGAGGATGGTATGATCACCCAATCCACCAAAGAAACTAATCTATAGCAACCTCAAAATCCACCTCATTAGGAGTGGCTTCCACCTTAGTAGGAACAAAGTATACCAAAAAATAAAGCTTCCCACCACATCCATAATATCCAACTCCACCTCAATGGGAGAGGGCTACACCTCAAAAGGAGTAGTCTTCACCTCAAAAGAATAAACAATCTGTAGAACACAAAAAGAAGCTAACACTCTAGCAGAGAGAACAACAACATCCCTTGGCAACCCAGGCAATAGTAACTTCAAGAAGAACATAGAAAGCTTCCTTGTCAACAATAAAAAGGCTCCTTCAAGCCAAAACTTCATCTAGAACATAACAAGAAGCTCAAAAAGAGCCATACAACCATAAAACTTCAAGAGATAAACAACCCCTTCATCAAAATAGGATTTACCAACCATAGGAGGGACATGACCAAACAATTACACAACCACAACATCATAACTGAGATTATGGTAGCATAATCTCCCTTAAACAAGTTCAACAAAGAACAAGTATCCTAAAAACAAACACTAACCCCTTCAACAAAGAAAGAATCACAACCCAGAAGGGGGACCAAGCCATAAACACCCCAAAGGGTCTTCCTACAACAACCAGATGAACACCCACAACAACAGTAACCATAGGTGCTAGAACAACAAAGGGAAAAAAAACCCCCAATAGAAGCCAAAAAACCAAGCCCATAGCCAACATAAAACAATGACTGAAGCCCAAAACAAGCAGTTGCAAATAGAATCCGATAAGAGAAGGGGATCCCTCGCAATAAGAAAACTAGGAGTAGGCCATACCAATAAACACACTAGCTACCCTAACACACTGGTCAAAGCCAAAAAAGCTCCACAAAATCAGTTAGCAAGAAACACCACCAAGCCCCAGTAGAAAAACCAATCTGAGTAACCAATGAACACCAAAGGTAACCAAAAGGATGCCCCAGAAAAGCTAGCAACAAAGAGAGCCTAGAGGGGTAAGATGGAACCAAGAAGGAAGAATTCAAGGAGCAAACCAAAATGAGAAGCACACTAGCTCCCCCAACATGTCGGTCAAAGCCAAAAATAAGCCAAACCATAGACAAAACCTCCACAAGGGACCTAAAGCCCACAACAAAAGAGCTCTCTCCCTAAACAAGCAAAAAAAAAACTAGACTACCAAGCATCAAGAATAAGGCACACTCGCATGACATAACAAGGTGAGGAAAGCTCACACAAGAGGAAAGTAGGGAGTAGGCAAAACCAAGAAGCACAACAACCGGCCAAACATGTCAGTCAAGGTTAAAAGACATCTTGAAACTCTCCACAAAAATCCTCGCCAAAGGAAAACCAAACCGCAAACCAACCTCCAAAGAGGAATCCTCAGAGAAATACAACTCCAAAGCCACAACAATAGTATCCAAACCCTTAGGAAACAACCAAAAAAAATCCAACCATACTCCCAACACAGAAAGCCCAAGCCAATGAGCCTCTATCATCTAACCATCATCATCATCATCATCATTGTCTGAGTCCAAGCCACCGTTGCCTTGTGCATTAGAGGATTTCAAAATCCCCAACCTGCTCCTCTTCCCGCTCACATGCTTCAAGTAGAGTGTATTGTTATATATTACCTCATTGATGCTTTGTATATGATTATTATATATGACAATACCAATTATGTTGGAGTGTGTAGGTCTAGTGTTCATGGGAATTTGCAAGGTCACATAGTAACCTAATTGTGTTCACCCAGTTAAGTTGACCTTAGTACATATGGTGGGACTAAGGTCATGTGTAATGTGGACTATGTTGTAATGTGGATGTGTTCGAAGTGATTTGAATTTAATGAACATTGTTATATGAAATTAATGTTGTATTGTTGAGGAATCTTGTGTAGAAGGTGTCTTTATTTCAGTATTTGATTTTTGTGGTGGTCATTTTATTGGTTGGTTTAAATTAGTTATACATGAGTATTTTTAAGTATTTTATTAATTTTAAGTCCCTAAGTGTTAGAACTATAGGTAAGGGGTATTTTAGAGTATAGAAATTTAGTTAAAACTAGTTTCTTATCTTCCAAAATCATCATTTTCAAGGTGATGAAATTAGAAGATGGTTGAGGAGAGGTTAGAAGAGGTGTTATCACTTCCTTCCATCCTCAAAGTTTGTTATGGGGTGGTAGAGAGAGGATAAGATCCTCCATGACTCACCAAAGGTGAGTACACTTAGAGGCATTCCCTATGAGAGAATTTTCCAAGTGGAGACACTTTGATGTTATCAAAAGAGCTAAGTGTCTCATGATGTGAGACTATAGGATTTTTGTAGGATCTAATATGGAGATGAAACTTGTTACCTCCACAATCAAAGATGAAGAGTCTTACCTTCTTATTTATGCATTCATCCCAAATTGAGCAAAAAATTTTGGCTTAATTTTGAAATCATATTACTTAAGGATAAGGATTTAAAAAGAGTTGGGTAGAAGACTTAGAAGGAGACCTTGGGAGAACTAGGAGGTGGTCTTTAACAAGAAATTCATCAAGAATTTTTGAAAAAAAATCTTGTTGAATTTTTTGTTTGAGAAACTATTGAAAGAATGTGAAAATGTTGTCTATGTTTTTTTGTGAGATATGTAGTCTTTGTTGGAAAATTGTGTTGTAAACTTTGTATATATATATATATATATTATGTTGGGAAAAATGTGTTGGGGTAGACTCTCTCAAATGGTAGGGGGTCTTCTATGTGAGGGAGTTTGAGTGGGTGTGGCTCCCATTGTGAAGGTATTGGGTATGAGTACCCATTATTTGTGGTCTTGGGTATGAGTACCCAATCTTTGTGGCTATTGAGTTGGATAATGGAGATTGGGAATTTGTGAAGAGAAATTTGTGTTGGGAGAACTTGTGAGACTTGGAGCATGTGGCATAATATTATGCTATGGTGTATGACTTTAATTTCTCCAAACGGTTGAGTCCCCACTCCCCTCAAATATGATTCTCATTTAGAATCCTTTGTTATGTGTAAATTTATGGGGACGACTATGTATGTTGTAAAGATGTGTTAAATTTATGTTGATGTGACTATGTGGTAATATTTTTTTATTCTATTATGTTTCTTATTTGAACTTGGTTCTATGTGACCCCTTGCTTAGGGGCGAGTTATTGTACAATCCTATGGTTGGGAGGTGAGCTCACATTGGTGTTAGAAAGGTGTGTTTCTTGTTGAATATGTGTTGGCACAAAACCATTGTGTGAAGAAAACTATTCCAATGAGGAGAATAGAATTATATAATCTCTTTTCCAATCATATTGTTGTAATTTTTTTTTGTAAAGGGGCTATAGTTTCCTTTGCAAATGCAATCTATATCTAAACCAACTTGTAAATATTGTCCTTATAAAACATATATAACGCAACCATAATGAAACATTTTCCAAAATAATGTTATTGAAATAAATTATTGTTTCTCTCAAGAGTAGTTGTATTATTGAATGAAATACCAAATTTCTTTTTATATCCTAGAGAATGTTGTTTGATGATATGTTGATAATATCATAAATTTTTTAGAAAAAGACAAGTTATGAAAACATTCAAAATTCTCATAACACTTTTTTAAATTTCTTTCAAATCCAAAATATTTATATACCTTTAAATTATTTCTCCTTCTCAATTTTGTTGTAAGAAAATTGTTAGATGAATAAAAAATTTGTGAACAATGTTCCTACAAATTATATTTACATAAAATAAAGTAATAGAACCTCTTTACCCAACGTAATGCTCATTGGAATAAATTTGGTTGATTCATTGTTGATTTGAAAGCTTGGAAAATTGATAATTGTTCTGGAAATGAATTAAAAAGCAATGGTAAATTAGGTACTAGCTATTAATAGAATATATTTGGTAGTTTGAAATAAGTTTCAAATAAAATTTCTAGTTGTAATTTATTTGTGAAACTCTATTTAAACATTTTTTTTAATTATTGAAATTTAGTAGTATATGTATACACATATATCTATATAGGTAAATATATAAATATTTATGTATACATATTAGTTATAATATATTATGCCATACAAACATAATATTAAACTACTATTACATATATATGCATATTACTTGTATATTATTTTGTATAAGCACCACATGTATATATGTGTGTATATATATGATTGTTGTGAATATATATTCATTATATGTACACGTATATATTGTCACACGCGAATGGCCATATGTCATATTCTTTTAAATGATGTTGCAACAAAGTAAATATAAAAATAATAATAATAACAAAGTCATATTCTTTTATTTGAAGTATATATGTTTGAATTTTGCTTGTCATTGACATGGTTGTTGGCAACATGAGCATGATCATATACAATGTTGTCATTGATGCCAAGTTTATGGGTTGATGTCAACATTGAAGTCTACATTGAGGTATAATCGATTGGTGAAACATAAGTGAGTATGGTGATGGTAATCCATTATACTGGTGCAAGAGTTTTGATCAAGTGGAGATCAAATGTGTTGAATATGTCCGAGTGTCAGTTTGTGGATGATTAGTTGGTATATTTTGGTGTTATTTCACCAATGGTACCAACCTAATGAGTTTGGGGTCATGCGGAGTTAAAGGAAGTGTTCATTAGAATTATGGGAGTTATTATAGGTCGTCTCTGACCTATTTGGATGCATTACTAACTTTGAATTATGGTGTGAAGCATGTTTGTTTGAATCTTAAGCTGACAGGTTGAGGTATTACATGTTTCATCTAATTAGGCCAACCTAATTGTTGATGCAATTGTTTACAAATGTAATGCATATAAATATAAGTTCATTTTAGTGTTGTAGATGTGTGGTGTGTACTATAGAAAATGTGATGTGAATTCCTAAGCAGAGCATGTGAATGTGATGCAAATGTAAAGCAAAGTAGACTGTGGAAGTGGTATAGTATGAAGTGTGTTGATTTAGTATTTTGAGCTCTAGTAGAACTGTATCTCCTACATATTGTAGATGCATTATTAGTAGTTCAAATCTTGGCAGTGAGCCACCCCTCTTTTTGATACAGATATGTAAACAAATTCAAAAGAGGTTTCAAACACCAATTTAATCAAGTTGTTTTCCAAAGAACATGCCACAATTATTTATATTTGTCCAAAATTACACATGGAAATTGTCTTGGAAAAATCTGCATACACTCCAATGCTTTGCTCTGTTATTTTGTTTGATTTCAACCCCTTCTTACTCCTCCAGAATCTTCAACACCACACCTCTAGTTGGGTGTTATTTCTAGAATTTTTTTTCAGCTAAACAATGGATCAATGCCCTCTCTTTTCACACCCTCTAATGCCTCTTTTCATCTCTTAGCTACACCACATACTGAGTTTTTGTTTGGCAGATTTTTCCTACCCAAAAGAGGTTGATTTGCCTAATCATTTCCATATTTTTACCCTACTATATTTTCCTCACCTTGGACGATTAAACTTCCTCTTCTCAACCACGTATGACTCCTATTCACCTTGTTTAGTGCAGACCAAGAGGTAACAATATGTTTGTCTTTTCCTGCAAAAAAAAAGGAATATGGACTGTCCAAAGTCCCACGCCAAAAAAAATTGCATTGCCCAGTTGAATGCCATACTTTGACATTATCATGTTTTTAAAATCCACCTTTTTAAATAATCCCCAATATTGAATTACTTGGCCTTTGGGAATTTGATATTAATTAAATAGCTTCCATATTGATTTTCCAATCGAAAAGGTAAATGACATCATCTAGAATGAAAGTTGGAAAACAAACACATGTACACCAAAACAAAATTTTAAAGCAAACAAAACCAAAATTGTATGAAGGTTGATGTGGATTGTAGCATACCTAGATGCTCTTGCATTAGACACACCAGGTAGAAAGTTTGTGAGTACAGGCTCACAAAATTAGAGTTGAATGGTAGAACCATTCTTTTAGATTGCAAGCAATCTAGAACGAACTCCATCATTGTGAAATATGCACATGGTTATGTCTTCTTTCTCTTTTTCCAGCACTTCATCGGTACAAGCACCATCCTCCTTCCACAACTCCATTCACCACCCCTATCTCCTCTCATGGATTCACATCCACCATGTATTGTCCTCCTTCGCCAAATTATTCCTTTTCTTGGCTCTTCATTCATGGGATCAATCCCACAACAGACCAAACTCCTCTACCAAAATCCTACAATATCCTTTACAATTTTTATGCACAAACTCGTAGCATCTAAACACCAATCCGCATCTACAACATTCTCCATTTTCTCTACATGATTTTGTTCTCTAACCATCTCTTCTTCTGAAAACAAAATATTATCATAAAACATATTTACCTCATCTTTGTTCACAACTGCAACTTGTATTTCCTCATCTTTCACTGCAACGTGCATCTTCTCATCTTCATCAATGATCTTCTCAAGTCACTCTTCTTCTATCACCAAAATTTGTGCTAATAAATCATCATCTTCTCCATGCTCTACTACTACAACCTCTTCGTATTCCATTACTGCATCTTCATCCTCTTCATTCTCGCTACCCACCTCTTCATCTTCAACCGTTGCTGCACACAACTCTTCATCTTCTATCATGCCCATAATTTACACTAAAAGAAAACCCAACAATTTTTTTTTAAAAAGTACTAAGTTGGTTAACATTCTAAGGCTTCTGCAACCTATCATGGGGTGAAACTTGCACAATCAAGAGGATATGATAAGGTGTGGCTTGAGGGCGACTCCCTCAATATCATTAATTATCTTAGAAAGTTGCCTTATCCTTCGTGGATGGTGGAGGCGCTAATTAATGATGCTATCAATATTTTGGATTCCTTTGACCAATGACATATATCTCATGTTTATAGAGAAGGAAATAGATTGGCTGATTATTTTTCCAATTATGGGGTGAATGATTCTATGGTGTGGGTCAAACATGACCTTCTACCCCTAGAGGCTCACTCAATTATTCAGCAAGATGCTCAAAAGTGTTGAGGAGTGTGTTATTTTTATGATGGTTTGCTATCACATGTCCCTTATGTGGCAGTATGATATGAGGTGTAACTTGTTGAGAGGAAAGGTCAGGAAATATGGTGTGGTGGCTCGATTGACTAGGCCCTCTTTTCTCATGATTTCTCTTTGCCACATTGTCAAATCCACATAGATTATGGGTAGCTAGGAAGCCTTTGTAGTCTCGAGGTTTCCTATTTTCCATTGCAAGATTTCTAAGTTTATCATGATTTCCTACAAATTCTTCCTTTTCCTAGGGTTTTTGGGTGTTGCTACCATGGGTAGAAGTCGAAACAAAATGGAGCCCAAATATTGAGACTCTATCAAACCTAATGAGAGGCTGTGGGAATTATTGGAAGCCGAGAGAGTTACCTCGTACATGGAGAGGCTACATGGGTTTGATAAGAAGAAATCTCGGGACTTTTTGGAGGGTTGGCATAACAGAGTGCTAGAAATTGAGGGTAAGGAAGTTACAATCACTGAAGACCTAATTGCATAAATTACTAGCTTGCCGATGGATGGGAAGAAATTTTATAGAGAGAAGAATGAGTCTGGTTTGGCTATAGATTTTTTTTCAAACACAATGAGTAGAGGAAGTTGGAATTGATGAAATGTGGCAGCTATTTGCATTCCTCTCTCAAGGCAATTTGGAGAGATGTCACAGAGTAGATAATGAGGTATTTTACATTGGATGACTGCTTTTCTGTTGTTTTTGGGCATCATTTTGTCTTGTTGAACCATTTTAGGCATAAAAAAGAGAGTTTCATTTCCTTATTACCTCTTGGTCTCTCTCGAAACTGGTCTAAGGGATCACAAATGTAATCCCAAAAAACCCTATCCTCCATGAAGGTCTTATTGTTCTGATTATGGACTATGTCAAGGCGTTTATTCTCCCCACCCAACCCAATGCTGGTAGAAAAAAGAAAAATATTGAATATGTTACTGAGTTTGAGGAGAATTTTGAGGATGAGGACTACTCCCCTAGGTTAGATGCTTCCTTGGAAGGTGAGTCTAATTCTCTTGCTATCTCTGAGGGTAAGAAGAGGAAATTCCCAATCCCAGGCTCCTTCCAAGGATGATGAGTATTTTTTCTAGTGATGAGGTTGAGATTGTTAAGTCCCCTCAAAAGTTTAAAGTTGTAAAGGGAGTGGGGGGTATAAAGAGTAGGGCTGATGGAAAGAAAAGAAAGAAGGCTCAATCCCTGATTTCCTCAAATGAGTATGCTTTTGGTGTTGAGGTTGAGGTCAATCATCCCAAATCAAACCCGAAGAAGGGGTCGGGTGGCAAGAAGTTGAAGGGGACTACAGTGGAAAATTTGGGCAAGGAGGATATGTTTAAAAGGGGCCAGCCGGGGGTTTCCCTTATTTATGATGTGTAGAATTTTGTGGGGCAGAATAGGAAAAATTCTCCTGGGAATTTAAAGAGGGAGGAGCAGCTGGAACCTGTTGGAAACTTGCTAGATGTGGAGCACCAGATGGTGGATCAAAATTTGGAGAAAGGGGTGGCAGTTTCTACTCAGAAAGGTAAGGAGACTTTGAAGAATGCTTCGTCTAGCCATGATTCTGAGACTGATTACGTTGTTGATAAAGATGGTTTTAATTTTAGGAGAGAAAATATGCCTGATTATCTTGGCCTTGTTAAGGATAGCTCCCTCTCTTTTTTTAAGCTTTTTAAGTGGGTTTTTCATGAGATGAATTCCACTAATGTCTAGGTCGGAGCTGATTGTACGAATGCTGATGAGGCCTCCTTTTCTAAGGGCCTGATGCAGTCTCAAATTGACCTTGAGGTGCAGGCTGAAGTCACTCAGCTCTTTGAATCCACTCTCAAGATGGTTGCTGATGAAATGATCGATATGAAGAATTCCTATGAGAAAATGTTTGCTATTATTAAAGGAAAGTTGGATAAGGTTGTAGAGGTTAGTAAACATGCCATGTGCAGTGAGGCTACGGGTTTGTGTCTTTTGAATAATAAGGCTAGGAAGTGGTTGGGGGACAGTTCTGGAACTAAAGATATGGTGGTTGAGGGTGGTGTGCAACATAAAATGACAAAGGGTGGTGTGCAACATAAAACCACTAGTGATACTGGGCTTTCTACTCATACCCATAATAAGACCAAACTCAGTGCAAAGACTGGTATTCCTACTGATGAGGTGGTGGAAGTTATGAATTTCCATTAGAAAATTATTGATAGTGATCTTGAAGCTGCAAAGATTCTAAATAATCTTTAGTTTTCTTATGTTTTTTGTGCCTTTTTCTAGTTGTCTGTCTACTAGTTTTTGGCTTCTTTTTGGCTGCTTGTTCTATTTTTTATTATATGATGATGTAGCGACTTATCTTGTAAAGGGTTTCGGCCCCCCTTCAAAACTTGTTTTTCCTATAATAGAAAACATTCCAAGGCTTGAGTCATAACACATAACACGAGCATGAATTACACCCCTACATGAAGTTGCTTCTAAATTGAGAGCAATAGTTACCTATGCAACTTATTAATTATGACTTGCTCAATATAAGAATTCATACTTAACCTCAAATAAATTGTAATCATAATATTATTATTCTTTTATAAAAGAAAAGAATAACCCAATTTAGTCAGAGTCTTAAAAGTGATTTTAGTATTATTCAATCATTAAGCCAAAGATAAAATCACTATTGAGCCACATTTTCAACACTGATGGCAATATTGTCATTGACCATTAAAATTGTCATTACTATGCCCACCATTGAATCTTAAATAATAATATTATCCCATAACTAGGTAAGACTAATATTACTGCCCAATTCTCATTTACACACTATCATCACCACCTTCTTGGTTGCCAATTAACACTCTATTAACCACTATTATCCTAATGTCATTTTGTTATTGATCATAGGAGGAATAATTAGTACTAACACCACCCTCAATGTTAACATTATCAATATGATAAATAATTTAATTTATGACAATACATTTGTCCATTTCTTGAATTATTATATTTTCTATTAACCTCCATTAACATCTATAGGTTATTATCCATCTAAATATCAATAGTTTATATATTTTTTTTTAAGAAAATATAATCGTCTCTAATATTGCTTAATTCTTTCATTGCCAATCTAATTACTCTCTAATAATATTAAATTTCAGGGAACAAGATTTTAATACTTCACCAAATTAATGATCCTATATCAATGTTATTTAGTTGAAGGGAAAAACATGCATACAAACAAAAGTATTAACTCATATATGCATGTTAACATTTGTATTAATGTAATGTTAATGTAAATAGTAGTCAAATTTATATTTACATCAACATAAGTATTAATTATAATAATTAAATTAACACTATAAATATTTTAAAGACCAATAATTAAAGTATTCTATCCGATGAATATATATATAATTTAAAATGTGCTCGAGAGGGAAATAAGGAAGTTACAAGATTGGGTAGCATCTTAACATTTCCCTAACACAATTTCTCTACATGAGTGTCTTATGTAATAAATCACTATTGTTATTGATACACACAAATCTTATCATAACTTCAATATTAATGGAAATTAAGAGTTTTCTTAGTATAAATTTTAATATTGTCTATCGTTAACATAGTAAATATTTTTCTCTTAAAACCTCACCCTCAGTATTGTTCTTATTAATTAAGTTTAATTGTGTTATAGTTGTCTCCAAGCATACTGTCATTAATATTGTTGATTGCTACTGGGATTTGTAATGTTCATATTATCATTAGTATTATTGTAGATAATTTGAGTAATGGCATTTACACCAAGGCTACTATTACTAGGTGTTGTAGAAGTTGAAGTTGCTACCTACATTCAAGGACCTCTCGCTGGGTGGTTTTGAAATTTGATTGATATATGGTGGATAATTACTAGAAAATCATTGCTTAAAGTTGATGTGGCTTGTGATTGAGTCAGTATGCTTTTTTTTATATTGAATCAAGCTGATTACAAAGAATAAAAGCTACCAACAGGTAGTTGAAAGGATTAAAAACTTACAACCCATAAGTACCACACAACCACAAGAGGGTTGTACAAAAACACCCAAATCCAAAATTGTATAATTTTACAAAGCTATACATACATATCATAAATTGCACAATTAATCAAAACTACACATTCATTTCATAAACTCTATAATTTGACTCTGGCTGAGCTTGTTATCAGATTGAAATTGTAAAACTTGATCTTTAATTTGTTGAAGCTAAACCAAGTTCTTTGAGTTTTTCTTGCATAATACTTGAAGCTGTGTAAACAAAAAAGCCACCTGTATAAAAATGTTAGAGTAAAGCAATAAAGTTGCACTTGCTTGATGAAAGATATTAGAAAATACAGCTGAACATCTATCTTTCCATATGTGTTTGACAATCACTTGCCTAATGGAGTCAATAATAACATTGTTGTGCATACCAAAACCAAGGATAACTTCTTTCCAATTTAACTCATGATAGAAAATAGCTTCTTCTTTTTTAAATAGTTGTCTGGATTGTCTCTTAACATAAGTGCAGTCCCAAAATATGTGTTTCATATTTTCAATGCATAAACAATAGGGGTACTTGGCTAGTTGAACCATCATACATTTCAATCTATCCCCAACACGTAGCTTGCAATGTAATATTTTCCAAGCCAACACTTGTGTGTCAAAATTTGCTTTCAAATTCCATATTTGAGTACTCATTCTAATCCAAAATTTGGAACTAAATTTGCATTTCCACTTTTGATTAAGACGATGAATAAGAGGCCATCTATGAAGGATATGAGTATAGACCTTCTTCAAAGGAAAAATATAGAATGGACTGAATGAAAACCATTTACAATCTTTAAAAAATTTACATTCTCTGGGAGTGCAAAGTTTCATAGAAAGGTCAAGAGGGACTAAGGACTACACACAAAACAAAAAATGTTTGTATTTATCACTCAACCCATAATGCTCCTTGAGGTATTTCCAAGAGGCCCAGTCAAAAGTGTCAAAGTCCCAAATAATTGTCCTTTCTTTTCCTTCTCCAAGCAGAGCCGTCATACCCCAAGGATGTCAATCTCTCTTCTTTTCCACACATCCGTTTCTTTTTCCTGAAGCCACACCTTCACCAAAATGGGATGATGCTACTAAGTAACTTTTCCATTCAATCCCAACAAAGAAAGCTCCATGGAAAGTAAGAAGATAGTTAGATACCACTCACATGCTGCTAAATGTCAAACAAACCACAAATGCAATGAAAATTTAAACCAAAATCCAAAACCAAAATGTGCCAAGATTAAACAATGCAAAGATGCTCCTACATCACTTTTCTATTTCTCTTATTCTTTGGACAATGAGTCTAAAAGGAAGTGAGCCATTTTGGAATATGTTATGACCAATTATAATATATTGTGAGCTAATCCTCACCATGGTTTTTCCATTTTTGGGTTTTCCACATAAAAATTTGGTGTTCATGTGTTATGTGCTTTGAAGATTTCTTTCATGGTTTCTTTCCATACCGCAAATTGAATGTGATGCTTTACATGGATGTTTAAATGTTTAAATGTTTAAATGGTTTCAAAGAATATTGATTCACCCCCCCTCTCAGTACTTTGGGTGTTAAACAATTGGTATTAGAGCTTGGTTCCTTGGAAGAAGCTTAACTACTTGAGGAAGATCTTGGAGTTTGAACACATGGCTACTAAGAGATATCCTACTCCTCTAACATAAGTCCCTATGGTAGGATTCATTGAAGAAGATTGCATGGTTGATATGACGAAGAACTCAGACTAGCCCTTGAAGATATGGAAATAACTAAAAATGAGAACAATATTTGAAAGAAAATGTCAAGGAAGTTGATGAATGCGTCAAAAAATTTAAGGAGAACATCAAGAAATTTAGAGGACTTAAGGAGGTTAATGAATAGTTGAATCAATCAAATGGGACAATCACCAATTTGAAAGTGCAAGTTGAAGAAGGAAAAAGAGTTGAAGAAATGTTTGAATGAAAAATTTAGAAACAAATTTGTAGAATGTTCAAAACTTGAAGAAGAGGCTGTAACTTTGAGATCAGATTTGGAGAAAGCAAAGAATTAAGAAGAAAAATTCAAGAAGATCTCTACAATACTTGATGAAATGATTGCAAATCAAAAGAATTATAAATACAAAGGAGGATTAGGGTTTGAAAAAGGAGAAAGTTCAAAAGCATATCAAACGCCAAATACTAAAAAGAAAAATGAACAAAAGATTGAGCATAAAAAGAACAATGGCACATAGGTACAAAATCAAAGGAAATACTTCAAAAGACCACCTGCCAAACAACCAAATGCACAAAGGTACTCATCTTTTAATGGTTACTTCTATTCTTGTAATAAGTTTGGACATAGAGCTAAATAATGTAGAAGCATAATGAATCAGAATGTTCAATCATTTCCCGCTCAGTACTTCACATGCAATAGATTTGGTCATAAGGCTAGTGAATGCAAAAATTAGATAATGAATGGTTATAATAATGGTATGAGGTTTCAATATTTCAATGGCTACTATTATACATGCAATGGATTTGGGCATAATGCTAATCAATGCAGATCCAAAATGAGTGGAATTAAGCTTGTTCAAAATGTTGTCATATATCATAAATGCAATAACTTGGACATATATCCAAATTTTGTAGAAGCAAGAATGTGAAGGTTGATTTGATAAAGAAGAATGATCTAGTAAAGAAGGCTGATCTAGTAGAGATGAAGAGATGAACAAGATATGGAAAAAGAAAGAGGAGAATGAGGCTAAGACTAAGTCTGTGCCATCCTTTGGTGCAGATGTTTCCTCTAGAAACTAAATGAAGAGCTTTGGCTCAGGGGGAGTTTTAACAGATAATCATCCCCTACCAAATATATGGTGTTGATGCCTTCAACACGTTGGAATAAGATGTAGATTGATATGCTTGACCTATTGGTGAAAACATTGTTGGAAAATCTTTTGCTTTGAAGATTTGCAGAGAGTTTAAAGATGACTGTGCTATCATAGTTAGGGTTTACCAACTTTTTTCCTAACTTCAAATCAATGCATTCAATGAAATTTAGGTCATTCAAAAAGGGTTTAGAAGTGATTTCACGTACGTTTAAGTCATTTGTAATCGAGCACTCGAGAAGAGAAGAGCAAAGAAGGAAAGTAGTGAAGTGGTTTAGAATTCGTGTGTGAAACCCTAATCGACGGAGATTCAAAAGGTATTTATAGATTTCTACTTTACGCTAGTTTCATAAGCATTTCACATTGTTATAAGATGTGTACTCCACAAGTTGTCAAGGTTGTAGAACATCCTCAACCTAAATTTAAGAGGCACCCTGATAAGTCAATGATGACAGATCTAGATGGTGCATTTTTAAGCATTTCATATGGTGTGTTGCATACAAAAGATGTTAGGATTTGCATTCATGCAAAATTATAAGAGTATAACCACTCTAAGCTAGGAGATGTATGGTTTAATGAGCTTACCAGAGATGAGTTTGAATTGAAACCCAAGTTCAAGATTTTGAAGGAGAAGAAGCTCAACATTTGGAATAATTTCCCAATCTTTCACTACATTGATGAATGGATTAGATATACATTAAGAAGTATTCATGATAGGTTCATGTGGTTGGGTATACCACATATTATTAATAAGGAGGTGATTAGGGTTGTAACAGGGTTATGTTCTGAAGGACCAGTTTTAACACTCAAATCGATGAAAAATGAAATGGTGATGAATTTAATAGGTGCAAATATGACAAGAGAGCCCTGACTATCAAGGACATCAAAGACCCTACAATAAAATATGTTTCAATGATGATTGGGTACAAAATTTTCTTCACAAATAAAGAGAACTCTATATCAACAATTGTAATCAATACAACATATGAGATGGTGAAGAAAGGAATGAATTATGACCTATGTGAATTGCTAAGGCTACAGTTGTTAGAAAACATGTAGAAGACTAAGGACTCCTAGTACCCCTTCAGGTTTGGGACTTTAATAATTTATTTGTTGTTTTACTTTTTAAATGAGGTCCCTAGAACTAGGAATATTGTATGGTTGAAGTAAATACCCATGGTTATTCAAATCAGAGACCACTTGATGAGATTAGGTGATGAAGACACTTAGAAGAAAGCATTATGTAGATTCTTCAAAGCTTTCCAAGAGAATATGTAAGCTAGAGAAAGGATTCCAAAGAGTGTGGTAGAGAAATACAAAAAAATGACACTATCTTCATGGTGAGCAAAGACTGTTGTATAATGGAGGTTGTTGAGCCTAGAACATTATGGATCCCAAAAATGGGATATGAGGTTGTAGAAGAGGTAATTGTTGGTCTGGAGGATTACATGCTTAGCATGCCTAGATACCCAAAGGAAGGAACATATAGAACATATGAGGAGAAATCCAATGTTGTGTAGATTGAGCGGAGAGAAAAAGAAATCAAGAAGATTGTAGAGAAGATGACTGCATAGGTTGTGGAGGTGATGGGCATACCTAAGGAAATTTTGGAGAAAGACAAAAGAACATCTGGTCCTCTAGGAGGTGTCCCCAACACAAGAAGATCAAGTAGACAACTACCCCCTCTCTGGTCACTGCTAATTTTTTTGGAACTAAACCTGTTGCTGAAGCTAAGCCTACAATTGGTGTGAAAAGGAAAGAGTCAACCAATGCTTCGAAAATGCTCGTGAAAGAGAAGAATGCTTTGGTGAAATAGCAAGGTGCTCTGTAGAAGAGAAGAGTGAAATAGAAGGAAACAAGAGAAAAGTTTGTAAGTTTTGATGAAGAGGAAGAAGAAGGACTACAGTTGGTCCGGAAGAGAAAAACTAGTGTCTCTCAAGTAGAGACAAGTGCAAAGAAGGCAAAATTTGACATTGTGGAAACTGACAGTGAGGTAGAAGTGGAGAAGGAGAAACAAGCATTCATGATTCATATGAGGGAGAGGAAGTCTAAAAAATAAAGATCACCCAAAGGAAAAGGAAAAAAAAAGGATACTTCCCCTCTGATAAGGAAACATAGTCCTATGAAATTAGATGCATTATTTAATAGCATAGTTGGGCATATGGGATGTTGGAACAAACTACTACATTATATCCCACTATTGATGACACTGATAAGTTAACAATAGAAGAGGCAATAGTTAAGTTTATAGCAACATTTACCATCACTAAGTACTTCACAGTAGTAACACATTCCCTAATAATGTTGATAACATTCTCATGGAATCCCATATTTCTTAGAACTTTAAACATGAAGTCCCAGTCCACCCTAGCATAGGCCTTTGATATATCAAGTTTGAGAGTCATCCTAGTCCACCCTATCATAGGCCTTTGATATGTCAAGTTGTTGAAATATCATATTTTTTATTTGTTTGATAAATTGACCCCAAAGTGGTCCTACATATGCATTTAAAAGACACTACAAGTTGAAAAAGTTGTGGCCCATATCTAACTTAGCTAAATGAATCTAACTAGATCATATGTTTAACCAAAATTGATTTTTAGTTAAAAATGCTTAAATTCACTTGTAATGATAAGTTGACTGAAAGTGTGACGCAAATTTGTACTTTCACCTTGATCTCTTCAACATGACACTTAGCAAAAACAACACTAATTTTCATTATCTTATGAACATCTATATTTTCCATACTTAACATGTATTATTTTCAAGTTTTTCATCAATTCAAATAGTTAAACACCCTAATTCAATGGCTACAGAGCCTTTTCTAAGGCCATTTTCCCCCATATAGCTCCTTTGTGATTGCTACCCACAAAGGTGAGCATTATTAATTAAGTACTCGACCAATTGACCAGGACATGCTTACTATTGAATTCCAATCTTAATCCTAATTGAGTACTTAGCCAGTTTTACTAAAGTTAGTTTATTGCATTATACCTCTAATTACATTTTTTCCTTAAAGTTTGAATGTAGATGGATAGACTAATTTATCAAGCACACTCCCGATGAGTAAGGTTTTCTTATATTTTCAAAAATAAAATGTAAAACAAATAATAATTTATTTAGTTTTTTTTTTTTTTGGTCGGTAAAATTAGTATAGTTTTATTCAAGATAAAAGCATCAGAAAATACATCGCCAGAAACAGGGTAATTCTACATGGAAGATCCTAATGCTCAAGCCATTCCACCGGCGAGCTCTACCCTGACACAACAAAAAACCAAAATTACCCAAATTACATCTAGTTTTGAATTTCACAGTTAATACAATTCAGGTAAAAATATCACAGTGCTGAGATAAGAAACCATTTGCTTCTGAAGCATTCGCATTCCGCACTGTCAGAAAAATGCCACCACCAACTTCGAAAGCCTTCCAGAATCCCATTCCGCACTACCAAAAAAGCCATCACCAACTAGGGTCGCCATCCCGAAACCATTGAGTACATCCATAAAATTGTAAACATTGCTCCCACCCAGAGCCTTCTACAGAACGCAAAAAACTTTCCCAAAAAAAATTTGCATCATTTTTTGCACCAGACTCCATTCAAGCTGGGAGTCCTATCTAGAAGTTCTTCCACCTTTTCCCCTTCTCTTGCCTCCAAACCGTCTTCGTCTTGGAAGTCTATTCGACTGGCCACCATTCTCCAGCCTCTCTTCCTCATCTTGCTGACGCAGTAAAAATTTTAAGTTCTCCCAGGCCATGAAGATTGTTATTTTGTATTCATCCCTATCCACTAACCTCCACCATCTCACAAACGGGATCAACCCCTCCGCTGTGGCTTCATCCATATCCTCTATCCCTTCACAGACATCATATCCTTTCCCCGGAACAGCCCATTCGACCAGCGAATCCAATTTCCCCAGCAGCTCCTCCTCAAAGAGAGACCTCACTACCCATTTAACTACTTCGACATCTTCATTCAATTCCATACCCCACGCAAATAGCATCGAAGCAATGTCGGTGTTCAAACGTCCACGGTGGGTGGCCTCCATGAAGTGCAGCCCCAACGTCTCCAACACCGCATCTATCACCTCATCCTGCGGATTTTTTAACAAGTACTTCAGCCTGAACTTCGATACAGGACCAAAAAAACCTTGCTGTTGGATCTTTGTTGAAAAGCCATACATTGCTTCCATTGCCGCAGCTTTCACACCACCCTTTCTTGCACTTCACACTCAAACTTTCACCAGAAGAGAGATTGTAATGAGAGCCAGTTGTTTCATCTGTGTGATTTAAAAGGCCTTTATTTTGAATGACACGATACATTCCTAGCTGTCCTTCCCCTGCCAAAATTTAAGACCTGTGACTTCACTACCCAATGCGCGTACCAGGGAATCATTACCTTCCTATTCTTTCCAATGCAAATTGCCTCAACCAGATTTCCCAATCGCCGGCACTGATCCTTCAAGTTGTTAAATCCGTCACCACCCACCTGTAACAAAATTAACACCTCTGCAGACGTAGAAACCGTTTGTCCTTTCATGATACATCATATTAATGCATTACACAGACTTCCATCCTCCTTCATTTCACACAAAAACAACTTGCAAAGACATAACCCGAGGTAATCATTACTAAAGAAAGGGGATAAATTTAAAAGAAGCTAAAAATCAGATATCTCCACCTGACGAAAGTCCTCCTTCCTTAACTCCCCAATCACATCAAAAGATGTAGCCCATTTGGATAGGCGGTCCGCTTCAATATTACCCGTCCTCCGAATGTGACTCACTTCAAAATGATCAAAAGAATTTAAGACACTTATAATGGCACTAACATATGCTTGCAAATGCCAAGCCAAAGCGCCACCATTGACTATTGCTTGAATTATAACCTGCGAGTCACCCTCTAAATGTAAATTTTTGACTCCCAACGATTGAGCTAATTCTACAGCCAAAAGGGCCGGCTTTGCCTCCGCAATGTTGTTTGATCCATCTTCCAACTTCCGAGTCCCAAAGGCTATCAAATTTCCTTGGCTATCATAGATGACAACCCCTGCTCTTGATGGACCAGGGTTGCCTTTTGCAGCTCCATCAAAGTTTGCCTTATACCATCCATCCTTCGGGTTTTCCCATACATCCATTTTCTGTGAAATTTGTGCTTCTCCTTGCTTCGCTCTCAAATTCCCAAAATGTACCTTGAGACCTAGCCACATTCTTTGAAACCTGCTATCTTCCCCTGAAAAGGAAAGCTTTTGGCGTTGAGAAAGAGACACCGCAACATTTACAACTTCAGTTATTGCAAGATCAATTCTGTTTTTGATTCTTGTTACAGATTCCTTCTTGTCCTCAAAAATCCTTCTGTTCCGTTCCTTCCAAAGTTCCCAGATCACAATTGACGGGCTTACTACCCAAACACTAGAGAAAAAGGAAGCACCAGAGAGATGTGGCCACCCTTCAAAAACACCCTTAACCGTATTTTGCCAGGAACCTTGCCAGCCAAGTTTTAACCGAAGGGCATCCCAGCAAGAGGAAGCCATTTTGCAATGTAAAAGTAAGTGATCAGTTGATTCCTCTGCTTCATCACAGAGGACACACTTTGTTGGTCCAGCTAAACCCAAATGCTTCCTTCTTTCCCCTGAAAGAATTCTACCCTTCACTGCCAGCCATGCAAATGCACCAGCCTTGGGTAAACATTCCTTGGTCCAACACAAATTTTTTGCCCCAAAGACTTCCTCCACGCCAGAGTCCAAAAGCTGGTAACCTACTTTAACCAAGTAGCTCCCATTTACAGAACCACACCAAATCACTCTATCAGCATTGTTTGTGAGGAGTATTTGTCGCCCCTTCATAAAATCCTTCATTTTCTGAATTTGGATTTCAGAAAGCTCATCACAGCCGACATCTTTCCAAACCCATTCCTAGCCCAAAGGGCCCTGCTTGAGTTCTAAGTAGTTGCATACTTTATCACCCCATTTTTGGATAAAAAACTGTCTTAGATCCTGAGACCCATCAGCATCCTTTAGAATTGGGTACCCATTCCATGAATCATCCCAGAATTTGGCTTGCAACCCGTTCCCAATTTTCCATGTAATGTGTTCAACAATCACAGGCCTACAAGCAACAATAAAGTTCCAAATAGCCGAACCCTTTACTGGATTTCTAATGGTGAAAATCTGGGTATCCTCCATTGAATCTAAGTATTTTTCCTTTAGAATTTTCACCCATAAGAGATTCGGGTTTGTGTAGATGCTCCAGACCAGCTTCGCACCTAAGGCTTCATTCATTACATGCCAATTTCGCAGACCTGCCACTCCCTTCTCTTTTGAACTACATATTTTCTCCCAGGCTAGCAAGGGTATTTTATCATGATCATTTTCCCCATTCCAGAAAAACTTTCGCATTCTCTGCCCAATAGAATTCACCACCTTCTTCGGAATTTTCAAACACATCATGGAAAAAACAGGGATAGCCGAAACCACACTTTTTAAAAGGAGCAAACGCCCAACAGCTGTTAACCATTTGCTTTTCCACCCACTCATTCTGTTTAAACAGCTGTCTACCAGATCCTTCAAAATACCAGCTTTGTTAGACCCCCCAAACAAAGGAATACCTAAAAATTTACTAGGAAGTGAGCCTACTCGCATACCCAAAATCCTACAAATTTCAACTTGTTTTGCAATGGGGACTTGAAAAAAGAAAATCTCTGATTTACGCCAATTTATGCATTGACCAGAGGCTTCCCCATACCCATCTAAAGAAGCTTTCATCACCCGAGCCTCTCTAATGGTTGCATCCCCCATGAGAAATGTATCATCAGCAAATTGTAGATGCGAGATCGGATCTATCCCTTCCGCAACAACAATGCCTTTCCACTGCCCACAACTTCTTTTCTTGACTATCAACCTCCCCAAAGATTCTGCTAGAATAATAAAGAGGAACAGGGAAATAGGATCTCCTTGTCTGATTCCTTTACTTGATTCAAAAAAACCTTGGGGGCTCCCATTTAACAGGACTGAGAAACGAGGAGTGCTGATACAATTTTGGATCCAGGCCACCCATTCACTGCAAAAGCCAAACTTCTCTAGGACTTTTAAAAGAAAACTCCTGTTCACTTCATCATAAGCCCTTTTGATATCCAATTTCACCATAAATTTCTCCACTTTTGCCATCCTTACTGAATGAATAGCCTCATGAACAACAATAACACCCTCAAAAATGGATCTGTTTGGAGAGAAGCCACTCTGCTCAACTGATATCGCTGAAGGTAAAACTTTTTTTAGCCTGTTGGCTATCACTTTTGAAATAATTTTGTAAATGGTGTTACAGAGTGAAATTGGACGAAAATCTTCAAAAGTTACCAGTTCATTTCTTTTTGGAACCAACACTATAAATGCGTTATTCAAATCCTTTAACACAAAACCACTCCTCCTAGATTCTTCCACCACTTCCCATATATCTTGTGCCAAAATTTTCCAAAATTTTTGGAAGAAAAAAGCAGGGAAGCCATCCGGCCCTGGAGCCTTGTCTCCCCCTAGTCCAAAAATTGCTTTTTTAACTTCTTTCAAGGAAATTTTTTCCATTAACATGATGTTTTGAGCATCTGACACCAATTTAGGAATGTTCTCCAAAATCTTCCAATCGAGATTTGCAGTATTTCTGTTTTCCTTGCATAACCCAGAGAAAAAATGCACTACTTCTTTGGCTATAAGAGTTTCACCTGTCAGTGAAACACCTTCATTGTTCTTTATTTCAAAGATCTTATTGCTAATTCTGCGAACCTTAACTGAATTGTGAAAAAACTTAGTGTTCCTGTCACCCTCTTTTAGCCAACTTTCCCTTGATTTTTGCTTCCAAAAAACCTCCTCACGGGAAAGAATCTCAGAATAGGTCTTATTTAAATATTTTTCCATTTCAAAATCTTCTTCAAACATCCCATTTTCAATAACTCTCGAATGAAGAATCTTTAATTCCTCCTCCAACCTTAACTTCTCAGAAAAAATATTTTTAAAAGACTCCCTATTCCATTTTTTTAACTGTTCTTTCAAAAATTGAAGCTTCTTAACAAAAACAAAAGCTTTATGGCCAAAACTTACTGGGGCGTTTTCCCACCAATTAGCCACTAGTTCCTGAAGCCCTTCCGCCCGCAACCACATTGCTTCGAATTTGAAAGGACATCGGGCCGGCTTTGATTCCTCTTGAATTCTCGGGCTTATCGGATAATGATCCAAACCTGTTATGGGGGTAACCTCCGCCTCACATAGCCAATGTCGTTCCGCCCATTCCCCAGCTAAAAAGAAACGACCAAGTTTTTCTGCTATGTTCAAAAAACCACTACGCCTATTTGTCCAAGTGAAAACCCCATTTCTGAAAGGAAGTTCAATAAGCCCATTCTGCATTACAAAATTACTAAAATCCTTCTGGTTTTGACTAGCCCAACAAACTCCACCAAGCTTGTCAGACGGCTGGAGGATGGCATTAAAGTCATCCCCTAAGAGAAAGATTCTCTCTTTCTGAATTCAAAACTAAAGAAATCTCCTGCCATAACTGAAGTTTCTGAGCACTACCTGGAGGGCCATAAACATTGAGAATATCAAAACTAATAATTTATTTAGTTTTAATGTTAGGTTAACATTAGTTATCTGAAGAAGATTTGTCATTTTACGGACTTATTATCAAAATGTTTCCTTATTACACTCTAACAATGTACAATGTTGTTGCAGCTATGTTAAGTGATAGATGCAATAATTCAAAGTGCAACAACATTACCCATAAATGTAACTCAAGGGCACTATTAATATTGAACACTGTAAATGGTTTTGGTTTTAATCGTGTTTAATGTTTATTAAACTATAATAATAAGAAATAAATAAAAATACTGACAACTAATTACATTGCATAATCAATTTAAAAATAAACTAATTATCAAATAAAATTACATATTCATAACTTAAAACTAATAATTATTTGCATAATAAAATTAAGAAAATAATGACTAATATTAAGAAAATAATATTTACTTAAATAACATAATTAAAAAATTTAATTAATGTATTTTTTATAGGTATTTCAAGAATTTTGGTCTAGCCCAAGCCAATATGGAGGCCACAAATGGGGGACCTCCTCCTTGGCATGAATGCAAGTGAACAATCCAAGTCTGCAAGCATGATATCCCAACCTAGGCACAAAGCCCACAAGCACACTAGCCCAATGAAGGATTAAAACACGATACTGAACACATGTCTCATGGCATGAATGCCATTAACAACCTCAACGCTATGGTTCAAGCCCATGAGCATATTGGATCAACGCAAGAATCATGTTTGCGATCATAATGGTCCAACAGAGGTTTGAACCCTAATGGAAACAACAATTCTACATCTTAACCTTTGCACTATGGGATGAACCCCTCTTTCAATTAATGTAGTATTAACAATTGATTTCATAAATTAATTTTAAAGTAAATAACTAAAAATAACTAAATCACTAAATTTAAATATTATTTATACTCATCTTTAAATAAATAAAATAAAAAACTAAATACTTTAATCACATAAAATCTTTAGTTTCTAATTTTTGTTCATTTATAAATTTTCCCAAAATAACTATATTTAGCACTAATTTGTATCATAATTCAAAACTTTATAATTAATAAACTATATTATCTTATACTAATTTTATACATTAAAACTATTTTATTATATGTGTTATTTTTTCATATATATAATTTAAAAATTAAAAAATAAAAAAAAATTCTTATATGCTCATACTTGCAACCCATATGTATTTATTATTACTATTTTTAATTTAATTTAATTTATTTATTTTCTTAAATTTTATCTGTTTTAAATTTATATATTATAAAATTTATTTTATCTCTATATTATATATTTAAACTTAAAATTCACGCTATAATTGAAACTTCATTTAAATTTATTTAAATTAAAATAAAATTGATCTATCATATATATTGTTTTAATTGATTTTAAAGTTATATTAATAATAGATATTTGAAAGATAGAAATTAAGACATTTACGTGATATTTAGAAAATCAAAGTTTAAAGCATTAACTTACATTTTAACTAGATATTAAATTTTAAGTTTGCAATTATTAATAAAATGAAAAGATAAATCTACTAACCCAAATACACTATTTCTAAATTTCGTTATTCTTATCACTGCTTCCTTCAATTTATTTTTCTTTTTTTGAATGTTCTCCTTCACAATTCTTGGTGACTTTTCCTTTGTGTTTTTGTCTATTTATAGTTTTCTTTTACACTTTTGTTGATTTTTTTAACTTTATTTTTTAAATAGATAATAAAATAATTAATTAAACATTATTTTATTCATTTCTTTTTAATATTTTATTTTAAAATATTATTTAGGATAGAATAAATAAAATAAGAATATCAAATTACAATACAAATTTAAATCTCATAAAACAATTAATTCATGTCAATTCTAGATTATGATGTGTGCAAGGCTTGCTTTATCGTCCTCCTATGCGCTAAAGTTATTGAGGGCCCCTACTATTCTAAGGGTGGGGCCAAAGGTCATCACCTACCCTTGTTCCATCCACCACCCATACCTTCTTTACACCACCCCCTAAATGAGGGAGCGCACCACCAACAAAGATTCTACACTCAAGTCGATCTCCTTCAACTGATCTACCACATGCGGGGAACAAAGGGGAAGGCTAACTTCGATGTACTTTACCTTTCATTAATTGAGTTAGATAAATTCATGATGGGAAAATATATTTCATGTTTTTTTAATTTTCTAAATTTGTAAGCAATTATACATTTATCTTGATGAGACACACCCTCCTAAGACCTTTGTAGAAGTATCAATGACAACAACAAAATATCCATTAAGATCAAGATCTCTTAAGGTAGGGCCTATAATCATCTTCTCCTTTAAAGTTGAAATGCTTGGTCATGAACCTTATATAATATCTTGTTAAACCCATAAAAAAATTTATTTCTAATATATTTTTAAATATTGGTCACTCAATTAAAGCTTTGATCTTGTCAAAATTTATTATGATTCCTTTATATGATATAATGTACCCTGAAAATATTCACAAAAAATACACATTTTGATAGTTTTCCATATATCATATATTCTCTTAGCCTTTGCAAAACTAATTGGAGGTGCACTAAGTGTTCTTAATTTTTAAATTAGATTAAGATGTAATCTAAAAACACTAGTACAACTTTATATTTAGTATTCATGATGTTAGGGTTAGAAGGCAGATATCTGACAAGTTAAATGCAGATTTAATCAATAAAACAAAGTAATAAAACAAAAAAAAATTAACATAGAGAATTTAACATGGTTCACCCAATCCATGCTACATCCACAAAACCGCAACCATCCAATGATCTTGTTATCCAGTGCAAAACATATTATAATCTCACGAATAATCACTTTCTCATACTGCAACTCCCCATCCCAACCACTTATAACAATCTTTTAGAAGCTTCCAGAATTAGGGTTCTACAAAGTCAAAATTTTCCTTTTTTTGGTAACCTCGGCGAGGATACATGAAGAGCGTACAGTATAGCATGATCAATCGCCACAAACCAACAATCTCCCACTTGGAGATTGATCAGGCTCCATACCAAACAATCTCCCACTTGGAGAATGATCCTGGACGACACCACTACACTTATAGCTCCCACTAGAAATAAGCACCTTGGACCTTGCTGCTCTATTATACTTGAATTCAACCTTGAAGGCCAACCGAAGCTGAAGAGGAGCTCAACTTCTCCCTTGTCTCTGCCTTCATAAACATATCCACTATCTAGCTTTATTTATCCATCCTCCAACACTGACTGAATGAAATGATATCTCAATTGTATGTGTTTGGTTTTAGAGTGCAAGACATAATTCTTTGCAAGATGTATAACACTCTGGTTGTCTGTAAATAAGTAATTTTCAGCCTATTGTTTTCCCAACTCTTCCATGAAAATTTGTAGCCATATCATCTCCTTTGACGCTTTTGTTGTAGCAACATACTCTGCCTCCATGGTGAATAAAACAACCACCTTTTGCAATGGAGAAATCCAACTCACTGCTATCCAACCAACTGTAAAATACATAGCCTATGGTACTCCACCAGGTATCTATATCCCTTGCCAAATCTAAGTCAACATAGCTTTTTAAATCAATAGTAGATCCCCCAAAACATAAACATTTATTGGATGTGCCTCTCAAATACTCGATAATCCATTTTACCGCATTCCAATGCTCAACTCTAGGATGACTCATATACCTGCTAACAATTCCTACAACATGTGCAATATCCGGTCTTGTGCATACCATGGCGTACATTAAACTACCTATAGCTGAAGCATATGGTACTTTGGACATTTTTTCTTCATCCTCTTGTGCCTTTGGACATGTATATCCTTAGTCAATTTAACATGATTAGGAAAAGGTGTGCTGACAACTTTTGCATTCTCCATATGAAATCTCTGCAACACCTTTTCAACATAATCAACCTGGGATAAAAATAATTTTATATTTTTCCTATCTCTTGTAATCTTCATACCAAGGATTTACTTTGTTGCCCCCAAATCCTTCATAGCTAATGAATTTGCTAATCGTTGTTTTAACTCCTTTATGTGATTCATGTTAGACCCCGCTACAAACATATCATCAACATATAAACGTAAAATAATATAGCTATCATCATCTAACCTCTTAAAATAAACACAAGGGTATGAATTACGCCGACTGTAGCCATGCTCAGCCATAAAGCTATTAAATTTAATATACCATTGTCGAAGTGCTTGCTTCAAGCCATATAAACTTTTCTTCAATCTACACACAAGTTTCTCCTTACCTTTGACCTCAAATCCTTGTGGTTGTTCCATATATATATTTCCTCTTCCAAATCACCATGGAGATATGTTGTTTTAACATCTAGCTGTTCCAAATACGAATCTCCAGCAACCATAATACTTAAAATAGTGCGTATATAAGTCATTTTAACAACTAGAGAAAAAATCGCATCAAAATCAATACCTTTTTTTTGTGCAAATCCCTTTACAACTAACTTAGCTTTAAATATTTTCTTACCTCCATCCTTCTCTTTCAGCCTATAAACCCATTTGTTTGGTAAATCCCTTTTACCTGCAAGAAACTTGCATAATTCCCAAGTTTGATTTTTCAACAAGGAGTCCATTTCTTCTTCCATTCCATGCTCCCACTGAACTTTGGTATCTACCTACATAGCTTCATCATAACATTTTGATTCACTAGCATCAGTTAATAAAATAGAATAAAAAGAGGGAGAAAATCTTTCTGGAGGTCTACTTATCCTTGAAAATCGTCTAACATTCATTGGAGTTTGTGGTATTTGTTGTTGTTGTTGTTGCAGAGCATGAGGAACCACTGGAAAATAATTAATTGGAGTATCATCCAACACTGCATAATCATTTTCTTTCTTCTCATGTTGATGCAACAAATCTTTGTACAACACTTTCTCATTGAATATGACATCCCTACTTCTCACAATTTTCTATTTTTCAAAATCCCAAAGCTTATAATCAAATTCATTAATGCCATATCCAACAAATATACATTTCTTTGATTTTGCATCAAATTTGGCTCTATTTTCAGAATCTACATGTGCAAATGCTTCACTATCGAAGGTCTTGAGAAAAGAATAACTCACTTTCTTACTTGTCCATGCTTCCTCTGGAATACCACAACCCAAAGGATTAGAGGGACCTCTATTAATTAAATAAACAATAGTGTTTACAACCTCTTCCCACATAGTTAAAGCAACCCAACATGCAATCTCATATTTTGTGTGCGCTACATTATTGTTCTATTCATGCACTCAACCACTCCATTTTCCTGTGGAGTCCTTGGAACTGTTTGCTACCTACGAATACCATTAGAGGAACAATAATCTTCAAAATCTTTGCTACAACACTCACCACCATTATCAGATTTGAGACATTTCAACATTTTACCTGTCTCATTCTCAACCAAGCTTCTCCATTTTTTAAAAGTTTCAAATACATCAGATTTTTGCCTAAGGAAATAAATCCATACCTTTCTAGTTGCATAATCAATGAATGTAACATAATACTAAGAGCCATTGAGAGAAGATACCTGAGATGGTCCCCATACATCCGTATGCACAAGCTCCAATTTCTCATCTTTCTTTTCCTTCCCATCCTTGAGAAAACCAACTCTCTTTTGTTTTCCATACACACAACTTTCACATAAATCCATATTAACACATTTTAGACCTGGTAGAACATTATTTGAATGAAGTAATTTCATACCTTTTGCACTCATATGCCCAAGTCTATTATGCCACAGTGCTGATTCAAAATCCACAACAACTGTTTGAATTTTTTCCTGCTAAACTGTAGCAACTGTTCTTGAACATTGATTTTTATTTGTAATAGCTAAAGTAGAAGGAATAGTATGACTTGTACAAAGATATAAGATGCCTACTTTCACACCTTTTGCTACCACTAAGGCACCTTTTGTAACCTTCCAATTTTTATCACTAAATGTAACAACACGACCTTCATCATCTAGTTGCCATACTAAAATTAATTTTTTGCTTAACTTTGGAACGTGTTTTACCTCATGTACTAGCCAATGATTCCCATTCTGCAACTTAATCTTGATTATTCCCTTTCCAACAATCTGACAAGGTTCGTTATCTCTCAAATAAACTAGCCCAAAATCCCCTTGGAAATAATCGAGAAAATAAATTCTATGAGGTGTAGCATGAAATGAAGCTCCTAAATCTAAAACCC
>VDFB02271358.1:252525857-252548572 GCA_007258455.2 Sequoia sempervirens | reverse complement strand
AGTAGAAGGAATAGTATGACTTGTACAAAGATATAAGATGCCTACTTTCACACCTTTTGCTACCACTAAGGCACCTTTTGTAACCTTCCAATTTTTATCACTAAATGTAACAACACGACCTTCATCATCTAGTTGCCATACTAAAATTAATTTTTTGCTTAACTTTGGAACGTGTTTTACCTCATGTACTAGCCAATGATTCCCATTCTGCAACTTAATCTTGATTATTCCCTTTCCAACAATCTGACAAGGTTCGTTATCTCTCAAATAAACTAGCCCAAAATCCCCTTGGAAATAATCGAGAAAATAAATTCTATGAGGTGTAGCATGAAATGAAGCTCCTAAATCTAAAACCCAAGAATCATCAACATTATCAAGGGAAAGAATCAAAGCATCCTCATCAAATTTGTTTTTGATAAAACAAGCAACATTTACAGGGCGCTCTACCTTTTACATGAGAGCCCTCAAGGCCAAAAAGAAGCTAGTTCAAACTAGGAATGAACTAGGAAACACACAAAAACAACTAATAGATAGTTATCAAACCACATATAGGGACTAGACAACCCTAGAACCTGAGGGGACTAATATGACTCCCTTAACCCTAGGCTGCAAAGTTGCGATAGATTTTGGGAGTCCCTTTTTCTTTCTCATCACCATAGACCAGGAAGACTTGGAAAAGTCCACCAAGCAAGGCGAGAAGAGCAGATCCACATTAGCCACCAAGGGCAAAGAGCCATCATGTAGTGAGGGAGTTGGCCGCACAAGAGAGGAGATAAGAGCGATCGTAGGAGTAATAGAGGCAACATGCTCAGTTTGAACAATGATAGCAATTTGAAGCAACAATGGTTCCTCAAAAGGGATAGGTGGAAGAGGAGCCAGGAAAGACACAAACTCCTGAGAAGACTCAGCAGGGTCGTCCCTCATGGAGGAACCATCTGAAGGAGGAGAACCCACCGTGAGATGATCCGAGAGAACATCCTTCCACCAAGTAGCAACGCCCTTGCAGTAGGCATGAGGGCAACCAGAGGCTAAATGACCCATAGAGAAACATCTCCTACATTGAAAGGAGAGACCCTCATACTCCAGGAGCTGCTTCCAAGGTCTGTCCTCCACCAAAAGAATGACATCACCATGGAGAGGTTTGGAGATGTCCAAATTAACCAAAATACGAGCTATCGTAGTATGCCCAAGGTCCCAAGTCGTAGATTCCACCATCAAAAAGCGTCCAATGGTGTTGCCAATAGCTTCATAACATGAATCCTCCCAAAAATGGAGGGAGATTCGACAGTCAGACTTAAATAGGTCTCGTATTTAGTGGTTCAGTAAGAGGATTGAAAGAACGAGACCAAATCTTGATGGATAGCGAATGAATACCCCACATCCACCCCTATCCAACACACTGTCTCACTCTGTAGAGGAGGCAGAGGTTGCTAAAAAGAACCCCCTTGCGCTGGGTAGAGCTCAATCTTCCCAAAGACAACAAGCTTCCAGGAGATGGAAACCCAATCATGGAGATCGAGAAGGGAGGGCCACAAGCCGTTAAACTTGCAAACCACACCCTGCCACAGATAATAATCCTCATTTTCAACAACCTTAGGTCCACATACCACAACAAGTGAATCGCGAACACAGGGTAAAGGTCAAACACAAGCCTAAGCAGGAGGACAAGCACCTTTAGTAGCCTCAGAGAAGGAATTCACTTGGCTTGAAGGAGGAAAGCCATCAAAAAATGGAGTAGGAGGCAAAAGAACAAAATGAATAGAGCCGTCCATCCCCAACAAATCCACCTGCGCCCGCACAACAACACCATCCAACTACACAACAACATCAAACAAAGGAGGGGAGGGAACAAAGCCCCTGCCCAAAACTTCTTGCCCAACAAAGACCTGTGTGTGGTTCGGAGAAGACCGTTGTGCGCTGCCCAAAAAATTCCCGCTTGGCAGCATTTTGAAATTGCAAAGAATAGTTCAACGTCATTAGATTTGTTACTTACCACATTTATTGCCTCTTTATTTCCTTCTTTTTTGTCTCCTTTATTTTTTTGAGACCAAAAATCTTTCTTTAAATGACTTGGCTTACCGTAGTACGAACAATCCTTTTCTCTAGATTGGGACCTTTTGTCCTTTGATTTTCCTCGTGACTTCCCACGACCTCTAGAATTGTTTCTTCTCTCCTTTATTCTGCCCCTGCTTTAAGCATTCAAAACATTACCTGATGTGGATGTTCCACCTGAGCTTTTCCTGCAAATTTCCTCACTCAAAATAAAACCAACAACATCATCAAACTTTCATGTATTTGAACTAGAAACAAAATTGCTAACAACCATTACCAAGCTATTCCAACTTTCAGGCAAAGAACAAAGAATCAAAAGAGCCCTAACTTCTTCATCAAATTTTAAATTTATAGAAGTTAATTGACTGGTAACCATATTAAACTCATTTAAATGATCAACAACTGACCCACCTTCTGCCATTTTCATATTAAATAAATGCTTCATAAGAAATACCTTTTTTGAAGCGGAAGGCTTTTCATATAAGTTTTCTAGGGTTTACATTAACTCTTGAGTTGTCTTTGCTGTTGTAATATTGAATGCCACCGATTGTGCCAAGCATAAACGAATACTGCCAAGTGCCTTTCTGTCCAAAATATCCTAGTCCTCATTAGACATTATTGAGGGTTTCTTGGTTTTCCCTTCCAATGGATGCCATTAATCCTTTTGATAGAGGTAATCCTCCATTTGCATCTTCCATAACTAATAGTTCCACCCATTGAACTTCTCAACCTTCAACTTACCCTCGTCTGCCATTGCTCCCACTCAATCGTGAGACTCCCACTCACCTGTGAGACCTTGCAAAGGATAACTGAAAACAACTAGCTCTGATACCACTTGTTAGGGTTAGAAGACATATATTTAACAAGTTAAATGCAAATTTAATCAATAAAATAGAGTAATAAAACACACAAAAAAAATAACACAAAGAATTTAGCGTGGTTCACCCAATCCGGGCTACATCCTTAAAACCACAACCATTCAATGATTTTATTATCCAGTGCAAAACATATTACAATCTCGTGAATAATCGCCTTCTCATATTGCAACCCCCCATCGCAATCACTTATAACAAGCTTTTAGAAACTTCTAGAATTAGGGTTCTACAATGTCAGTTTTTTTCCTTTTTCGGTGACCACATCGAGGATACATGAAGAGTGTATAGTATAGCATGATTAGTCGCCACAAACCAACACATGATTCTCATATCTTGTTTGAAAGGTTATTTTTCAGATATCTTATCTTTGATTAAAGATTATTATTTTTAAACATATGTGTTCCCTTTATTTGATCAAATAGGTCTTTAGTACGAGCATGATTATCTATTGTTTAACATATACCTTATTTAGCATCTAATAATCTATACACAACATTAGAGTTTTATCTTTTTCTTTTTTGACAAAAATAATTGGTGTTTCACTTGACCAAATTAATCCCTTAGTAGTTCCTCTAATTGCATCTTAAGTTTAAAAAAATTAGTTGTAATCCTTTGATAAAAAGCATTTGATATGAGTTCATTTTTTTATGAAGTTTGAATTTCTTGTAGGAGGTAGTCTTTGACAAATTTTCTAAGAAATCCTTAAAATCTTTAAGGAAAGGAGATTTTTCAAAAGTTGGCCTATCTTTCTCATCTAATTTGAGTATAAATATTTGGGCTCATTTCCTCATTTCTTCTTTCAATTGCATAGTTGATAGAGTTTCTATATTTATGAGTTTCTTGCAGTTTAACTTTAGCAACCTTAAGATACCACATATAGATCTATTTTTGTTTCAAATTTAAAAGCTGAAATGAAAATGTTTGTTCTTTGATTTTGGAAAAAAATCATTTTTCTTGAAATCTTCTTTTTAAGTTGATTTTTATTAGAATTTTGTCTTGATGTAGCTAAGTTTGTAGTTCCTATTTTCTAATCTAAGTATGATGTGAACTATTGAATGTGAGTACAAAACTCTTTTATGACCCTTTCTCCCCATGTAGTTCCTTTGTGACTGCTACTCATAAAGGGAAGCATTATTAATTAATTACTTAGTCAATTGATCAAGACTTATTTACTATTGAATTATAATCCTAATCCTAATTGAGTACTTAGTCATTTTGACTAAATTTAGGGTCATCCCAAAATAATAGGTCCCAAACTTGGGACATCCTAATTTTTGTTTGAAATCACATATTTTTTACAAAAAATAATGATTTAAACCTTGATGGGTTCTATCTAAAGGGTTTTAATTGAAGATGTTTAAATAGGACCCCCTTAAATCAAACCCCCTTGGATAGAACCCCTCTACTCTTAAATCATACCCACAATGGAGTCTCCTTTGCACCTATCAAAATGCTGATAAAAAACTACTTTTATTTACCTTTTGAAGGAACAAATAAAGTAATTTAGAAATTATGTTTTGTTAGTATGTAGCTATTATTATAAGCTTTCCAAAAAGTATAATTTTGAATATTTTTTATTATTATATTTATATTTTATTTCTTGTAAATGTAGGTTTTTCATCAAACATCGAGGTATTTGTTTGTCACAGAAAAATTTAAAAAATAGAGAAAAAAATTCTAAAAAATATGTGCACTAAGTATTGATGTTCTTGTTTTAGCCAAAAAGTAAATAATAATTCCAACATACAAAAAAAGTTGTGTGACGACATACACTACATCCATCTTATAATTAGTTTGACTCCGAAAATTAATTTAAAAAATATGTAACAAAAATTATGAAAAAATTATCATGCACTAGATATTAATGTTACAAATCTAAATTTTAAAATTTATATTTTAACATTTCAATAAAAAATTTGTGTGATGACATAAACGCCATTGTTTTAAAATGTTGCTTATTATAAAAAATAAGTTATTAAAAGTTACGTAAAAAAAATCACTATTTATTTCTATTATATATATATATATATATAATCTACACACAAATCCTCACAAATAACTAGTTCACATCATCTCCAATTTTTTAATAGTTTAGTTGCTATAGGTTTCATAAAGTGAAAATAGTGAAAAATACTAATTTCAATGTCCTACTTTGGACAAAAAGTGGGACACAATATTTTGGGCTGACCTTTTAGTTTATTGTATTATACTTTAAATTAAATATTTTCATTAAAATTTTAATGTTAATTAATAGACTAATCTATCAAATGCACTCCTCATGACTAACGTTAATTATCCTAAAAAGATTTCTCATTCTTCTGATTTAACACAAAATGATTCCTTATTAATCCCTATCAATTTATAAGAACGATGTGACAAACGTCGTTGTTGCAACTATGTTAAGCAATAAATGTAGTAGTTCAAAATGCAACGACATTATTCATACGTAAACCAAATACACTAATAATACCAAACAGTACGAGTAATTTTGGTCTCAATATCATTTAATGTTTATTAAACTAAAATAATAAGAAACAAAAATACTAAAAACTAATTACATTGTATAATGAATTAAAGAATAAATTAACCATCAAATAAAATTACATATTCATAACTTAAAACTAATAATTATTTCCATAGTAAAATTTAAAAAATAATGACAAATATTGAAAAAATAATATTTACCTAAATAACATAAGTAAAATTAATTTAATTAATCTATTACTAACAACTAATTGTCAAAGTAAAAAGCTAGAAAAAAAAACTAAATCACTAAATTTAAATATTATTTCATACCCATCTTTAAATAAAGTGTCACATAAAATCTTTAATTTCTAATTTGAATTCATTTACAAGATCTTCAAAATAATTATATTTAAAACTATTTTTTTATCATAACTCAATCTTTATAATTAATAAACTACATTGTCTTATACTAATTCTATTATATATTATAATTATTTTATTTCTATTTATTATAATAAAAATGATTAGAAACCTCTTATATGCTCATGGTTGCCAACTATATGTATTTATTATTAATTTTTATTTTATTTATTTAATTATCCTTTATATATATATATAATTGTTGGGATTCTCCATTATGGGAACATAGACAACGTATCAGTCCCCTAACTCACGTACCCTAATTTGATTGGCATCCCCATCCCTTTACCAGTGCCTTGCATCTCCAGTAACTATGATATAGGTAAGCTCTGCCAAGGGGGAGTTCCCATATACTCAATTTTAAATAGGGAGAGCTAATAGACAATTGTAGCTCCCACAAAAGTGCATCAGACCCTTAACAAGGTGCATTACAATTTTGATTGGGTCCATGAACACCAACTTTAGAATGTAAATGCAAAATTACCTTGTGGCCCTCAACATCTTTTTAAGAAATTTCCTTTTTTTTCTTTTGCACCAATTTTCATTTAGATGAATTCAACACAAGTAGATTCATGTTTTCAAATTCATAATCTGTCCTATTAGTTGAAATGTTATTAACAACTTTTGATGGCCCATTTTTCTATGAGCACAAGCTTTGTGCAGGGCATGTACTTTCTGCCTTTGTAGAAAATGATTCTTTCAATAAGGAAAAGTCTCAATTAGAGGCTCAATTTTATTGTTTTCTATAGAGGTAGTAGGTGAAGAAGATGGAGGGAACCCTTAGGAACTATCCACATTGTAATGTTGTGGGAGGGAATATTTCCACCAGGTTGCATGTTCACTAGAGTTGGGCTTGGAGTTAAGGCATTATGCATGTTCATAGTCCAATGACTAAGACAAACTACACGGTTTTGAAGGTAATATTTGTAGGAAGATCCTTCGATGTGTCTATATCTACCATAATTCAAGCAAACCTAGTATGTGTGAAATCAATTGTGTTGTGATCAATTGCCAAGAAATTTCCAAGAGTATTGCCAATGGCCTCAAATCAAGTATCAAACCAAAACTGAAGCGATAGGTTTGATAAACGAATCCACATAGGTTTAATTTTAAAAGACTTCGTCAATGGATTGAAGTCAGATGTCATGGTTTAAGCATGAGGACATACTTGTCTCAAATCCAATGTTTTCCACATAGAATAGCATCCATGTTGCAAGCAAATCAAAAGCAACAATAAAGAATCTGTGAGCACAAGTGTAGATTTCTAGGTTACTTTTCATGAGTGGTTGTCAGGCGTTTGTAATCCATTGGTGTAAAGCAAGGAGAGTAGGCCATAAACGATTAAATCTGATGATTAAGCCATGCTTTGAGAAGAAAGCCTCACATTCTAAAACTTTTTTTTTATGTTCTAATTGATTTTAAAGTTTTGTTAAATATCTACATAATTTTCAATTTGTATTCTAAATTTTATATTTTAATTTAATTCATTAATATTAATTATATATTTTGTTTAATCTTATTTAAGTTATATTAATAATAGATATTTGAAAGATAGAAATTTTATGTGATATCTAGAAAAATTAAAGCTCCAATCATTAACTTAAATTCATTCCTTAAATTTTAACTAGCTATTTAATTTTGAATTTACAATTACTAATAAAATAAAAAGATAAATCTACTAACCGAGAACACACTATTATTTAATTTTGATATCCTTGTCATTGCTTCCTTGAATTTCTTGTTCTTATTCTTGATGTTCTCCTTATTAAGATGTTCTCCTTATTAATCTTTATTTGTTTTCTCATCTATTTATAGTTTAATTTGACACTTTTATTGATTATTTTATGTTTTAAATCTTTAAATTTTTTAAGAAATTTTCCAAAAGGAGAAAACTTTGCGGGCAAAACACGCAAAACCATTAGCAAGGGAGGTACTATTGTGAATGCTAAAGTGAGGGAAACATCGCTGGTAGAAGGTCATAATACAAAGTTTTTTCACAACTCGGTTAAAGCCAAAACGATGTTAAATAGAATCAGTGAGATTCAAGACAAAGATGGTAAAAAGGTGTCGAAGAGGGAGGACATAGAGAATGCTGTGGTAGATTTCTTCAAGTCCATTATGGCTTTGGAAGGAGAGATGGATATTCTATCTAATACAGAGATAACTAGTTACATCTTGAAGCTCATAAGCGGGAGTGACAATAGAATGCTCACGAAACGTTTCACTGAAGGGGAAATCAGAGAAGTCGCCTTTTAGCTCCACCTTGGTAAGGCACTAGGGTCCAATGGTTTCTAAGCAATTTTCTATTAGAGATGTCACATAGTCAGAAGGAACATATGGGAAATTGTAGAGGATGTTAGAAGGAAAAAGAGATTTGTTAGACATTAATAATACAATCATCATTGATTCCAAAAAAGAATGAATGTATTTCATTTTTTGAGTATAGGCCAATCTCATTGTGCATACAATATACAAGATAATTGCAAAAACCTTGGCAAATATACTCAAGAAAGTATTAAATCGGGTTATTTTGGAGGAACATAACGGGTTTACGTCTGGCAGAGAAATCACAGACAACATTATCTTAGCCAACAAAACAATATACTCAATCATGGGAGCAAACCAAATAAGTATGATGATTAAATTAGATGCAAGGCATATGACAAAGTAAGTTGGAGATTCTTAATGGAGATTACGAAGAGATTTGTATTTTGTGGGGAGTGGTTGGGATGGATCTATTAGTGTATACCAATGGTCAGATTCTCAATTGTGATTAATGGTTCATTATATGGATTCTTTGAGTTATCGAATAGTTTGCGGCAAGCAGACAAGGAGATCCCCTTTCGCCATTCCTCATTGTGATCATGGCAGAAGCATTGGGGAGGGCAATAAAATCTAGGCAAGATAGGGGAATATGGAAAGGGGTAGAGGTGGCAAGGAATATTAGGCCAGTAACACATTCAATTTGTAGATGATACATCGGCCTTTGGGGATGCAAATCTAAAGGAGGCAAAAATAGTAGAGGAGACTTTAGCCACATATGTAGGTTGCTCAAGACACAACATAAATAAGGAAAATTCAAAATAATATTTTTTTTACACCAAAAAGGCAATACAAAAAAGGATAGCACAAGAGCTAGGGTTTGCAATAGAAACATTACCTTCAAAATATTCAGAGGCCCCAATATTTAATGGAGCAAACAAAACAAAATTGTGGGGTGACATTATAGAGAAGTGCACAAGCAGAGCCACATCTTGGAAGAGTAGATGGCTCTCCCCGACAAGAAGGATTTTAATGATTAAAAATTTAAAACAATCTTGGTTGTAGTGACGACGTACACAATGAAAGGATGCTTCTAAGAGGTTTCTTTGGGAGGGATCCAACTCAGAGAAACACATTCCCCTGGTTCATTAGGACACAGTATGCAGGCCAATCAAAGGAGGTGTAGGGATACAGAAACTTGAGGCCCAAAACAAATTGTTAGGGGCAAAGCTAGTGTGAGAGATGTACACTAATCTAGATAAGCCATAGTGTAGAGTTATGTACAACAAATATCTAGATAGCAAAGAACCAAATAAGATCTTAACAATAACAAATATGCAGGGTTGATCTGCAACATGAAAACTTCAATGGGATTTTAAAACTTCAATGGGATTTTAGATCGATAGTCATAGAGCATCTGGCATGGAAGATAAATAATGGGAAAATGGCTAATTTCTGGAAGGATTCTCAAGACGTACACACCTCGCTATGTGAAATAGTAGAGCTCATACCTATTTAGGATATGATGGAAAGAGCAATAGGAACGAAGGTGACAAACTATTTTAGCTTGGTGGACAAATCTCCATCATATATTTTGAATGGATAAACTTTGAAAACATCCCAAGGGAAGAGCCAAGAAACTCCTCAGTGTTGAATTGGAAAAAAGGAAAATAATCTCAAATCAAGAGAGCGTCAGGACAATCTAGTGTGGGGCCAAGTCGGGGAAATGTACGACAGAAAAGGGATACCAAATAATGCAGGCCCAGACATGCATGGTAGGTTGGAGCACGAAGTTGTGTTGGAGCAATCAAGTACTCCCAAAAGTGGGAGCGTTTATCTGGACGGGGTTGCACAGGACGATTCTAGCAGGGGAAAGGTTGCAGAGCATAAGCGTTCAGGGGCCCAACCTCTGTGTGATGTGCAAAAAGGCAGAGGAGATGACCAACCACCTTTTACTAAACTGTCAAGTTGCGGTGAAGTGTTGGGATCGGATACAGACAAAACTTTATTGTTTAGGCCTAAAAAGCGAAGATGTGGTGGAGTTCCTCTAACAATTGGCCAAGGCTTCATGAGAAAGCTCTATGGGGGGCATTTGAATAACCGCTCCAACAATGACGTTGTGACAATTGTGGAAGGAGTGAAACATACACATATTTAATGAGATCAACAACTTAGTAGAACAGGCATTTACGGGGTAGGACAACGAAGTAAGTAAAGAACGGTCTGGACTCAAAATCCCTCATCTTGCCTTAATAGGGACGAGGAGTGGAAGTAAAAGGAAATAAGCCAAATGGGTTGCCCCTCAGAGTGACAAGTTGAAATTAAATTTCAACAGGGCAACGAAAGACAGCCCAAGCAAAACAAGGATCAGATGCATATTGAGGGATGAAAAAGGTAATTTAATTTGGCCAGTTTCGAGGAGTGTTGGGGTTGCAATAAACAATGAAACAATAATGGAAGCTCTGACAAGCAAGCTTCAAGAATGCAAATGTAGAGGAATAAGTCATATAGATATAGAGGGAGATTCCATTATATGTATTAACAGAGTCATAAAGAAGGGAACAAGCTGGAAACTACAGGTGTGGGTGGGAAAGATTTTAGAATATCTACAAGGAATGGAGGAATTCTTGATAAAACACGTTTATAAAGAGGCGAACAAGGTCGCAAACCTTTTAGCATGAAAGTATTAGACCCCAAAGCATGGCAAGGATTAGAAAGTATCCTAGAAGAGGAGAGGTCAGAAACTTTGAACAAGGGGACATGCCAACACGGTATCTGCAATTTATGAGAAATTTGTATGATGAGAGTTATGTGTTGTCAATAGGAGTGTTTGAGGACATCAGAGTAAGGAAAGTGTAGATATGGGACCCACATCAATATTATAGGAAGGTGAGAGGGGAAGGAAATCAACACAAAATATCCACTTTAGAATACAGTTGGCAGCCATAAACAATGGGAGATGTCATAAGCCTCTACTTAAGGAGGAGGTCTATTGAAGAAAAGGCAAGATGACGAAACACAAAATCTTCGATATTGGCTGTCATTGCTCAATGGAAACCAATAATGCTCAAATACAAAGGCTATTTAAGGTTGGTGTGAAGGAGACAAAGGTAGCCATATCCAAGATCATAGGCCCGAAGAAATGGAAAAATGGGCATATCCACAATGGCAGGGTGTACGGGTTATTCATAACAAATGTGGTGCAGGTAATGGGATCCAAAACACGGGGAAAGGTCATTGCAAATAGTTTGGTCGTGCAAGAGAACTTGGAGGCCATCACCACTAGCATCTCTTCAATCAACAAAATACCCGACAACGGGAATGTTAGCTGGGATCCTCGACGCAAGCGTTGTGAGAAAAAACAAAATCACAACTCAAGTTTTGGCCCTTTTCGTGGAAGGTCTAAAGAACAAAAATATCCAAACCTTCAACTACTATATCAATCAAAATGGAGATCTTTTTCATCCAGCTCAGATTGAAAGAGTAGTAGCCTCTTCTGCAGGCGTGTGTGTAGCCTTTTCTGAATGTGTGTGTATAACTTTAAATTTATCTAAATTACAATAAAATTGTTCTATTGTATATATTATTTTTAATTGATTTTAAAGTTATGTTAAATATGTACATCATTTTCAATTTGGAAATTTAAAATTTTAATTTAATTCATTAATAAATATTTTCTGTTTAATCTTTATTTAAACTATATTAATAATAGATATTTGAAAGACAAAAATTAATACATTTATGTGATATATAGAAAAATTAAAGCTCCAATCATTAATTTAAATCTATGCTTTAAATTTTAACTAGCTATTTAATTTTGAATTTACAATTACTAATAAAATGAAGAGATAAATCTACTAATTGAGAATACATTATTTCTAAATTTTGATATCCTTATCGTTTTCTAAATCTCCTCATTTTTTTTCTTTATTTTCTCATCTATTTATAGTTTTATTTTTACACTTGAATTGATTATTTTATTGTTTTGCTTTAAAACTTTATTTTTTTTACATAAATATAATTAATTGTATTATTTTTATTATTTTCTTTTTTAAAATTTTATTTTAAAATATTATTTGGGATAATATAAATAAAATATGAATATCAATTTATAATACAAATTTAAATTAACAAAATTTTCTATAACTAAAAGAGATTACTATTTTTAAAATAAAAATAAAGCCAACAAAATAATTAAATTTTTTCTACATAAAAGAATTCATCTAATATTAATTTATCAAATAAGATATTTTATCTTTATCTTGCTTTATGTTATTTTTGTTTTGTTTTAAACTCTATTTTAGTTTATTTCATTATCTATTTTAAATAATCAAGATAATGTTAATATTATAAAAATATATTTTATATTTTATATTTCAAATTTAAATCAAGATAAATTTAAACTCTTATTATAAGAATAAAGATAAACATGAGATGAGAAACTATTTATAATATTATTCCAATGAGAATTAAAGCTTTAAAAAATAATTAATATAAAATAATACATCTAATATTAATTTTATAAAATCTTTATTTTAAATCTTGTTTTATTTATACATATTTTTAATGATATCCACATATAAATAAAATCTAAGAATAAAACTTAAATTAAAAAACTAATATTAAATTTTACTCAATTAAAAAAATAGAAATCAAATCTAAATTATATTCTTTTCTAATGAATCAAAGAGATAATATCACTACTTGAAAAAACTAAAAAAACTTAGAAATCAAATCTTTACATATTCTCCTTTTTTTTTAATTTATATTTTTCCTAATGAAGCAAAAAAATAAATATATAGCTTATTGTATAAATCATAGCTTACTTTCATTACAAATCATTAGTATTGTTTTAATTATTCAATTTTAATGAATTTTCTCTTAAAATTTAATGTAATCATATATTTCAAATTATTAATAAATATATACTTTCTATTTAAATTGATTACAAATTGTTCAATTTGAAATTATTGCTAATTTTTTTATTTTCTATTGCTAATGCATAAATTTAAAAGAAAGAAAATACATGAAATCCTATGAAAATAATATGAAGATATAATCTCTACACACTCTTACATTCCTTTTTAAGTTACAATTACTTTAAAAGAAATAAAAAATAAAAGATCTAGATTTTTGTATAAATCATAGTTTTACTTTCATTACAAAGCATTTTAAATTCTTTATTTTGTAATACTATTTTAACTGTTTAATTTTAAAAGGATTATAAAATCAATGTAATTGTATATTTTTAATTACTAATAAATATATTATGGGTATTATATCTACTTTCTATTTATATTAATTATAAATGATTCAACTTAATAATATTGTTAAATTTATTTATTTTATTGCTAATGCATAAATTTTAATATAGAGAAAAAACCCATGAAATCTCTCAAGAACATGTAGAGGATCAAGATATAAATGATTTCACTAGGGTGATGAAGAGATAAAATCACTATTTAAAAAATTAATCAGTTCTGAAATCAAATAACTACATCCTCTAGAACATGTGGAGGATCAAGATATAAATGATGACTTCTCTAGGGTGATGAAGAGATAAAATCACTATTTAAAAAATTAAACACTTTTGAGATCAAATATCTACGTCCTCTTGCATTCCTTTTTGAATTATAATTATTTTTAAGAAAACAAAGGATGACCATCTAACTTATAACATAATTTTACCTTCATTACAAAACATTTGAAACTCTTTCATTTGTAGTACAATTTTTATTATTTAATTTTTGAATATATTTATTTTCTAAATTAATATTAAAAACAATTGTTATGTTTAATCAAAGGAAAAATAATGGTATATATATATATATATATATATATATATATAAATTTTATTTTTGTATTTTAGATTATAATATTATGAGGGAACATATATCTAAATTAGAAGTTATCATTCGATTAAACTATCACAAGTAAATAACCCAACCCATCAAAATTATTTAAGGATCAAGTAAAGATCAATTATACCAAGAAATTAAACTTTGATAAATGATATAATGCAAAACAAATAATCATTCTCACTATTTAAATACAACTATTTTTCTAAAAGATAGACATAAATGATTCATGGGTCTAAAAGATAGACTAGGCCCACTTGAAAAGATAACTCCAACTCCCTACCACATAAAAGTTGAGTCGAGATAATTTTTCAAAGGCTCTCTTTATGACAAAAGATAGCAAAACATGATTACATACAAATAGGGTTTATTCGCCTTTCAAAGATCATTGAGTGTCACTTCATCATGTAATAAATCCCTATGCTCAACAATCTATTTTTGCTAATTAATGCGCAATGGGCTCCGAGGATAATTTTGTTTTTAAAATAAATGTTCCTCTCTCTCTCCCTATTACAAACATAACATGAGCCTATTTATAATGTAGCCTGATTATCTTCTTGATTCAAAACTTTTATTTTAGTCATGTTTGGATCCATGTAAGTAGATGCATAGTTTATTTGAAGCTATCACTTCTCCATTCATACCTTTGTTGGAACATATTATAATGCCCCCTAGAAGCCACATTCACTAGGAAATGTGTATACAAAATATGTGAAAGATTTGATCCATCTTCATCTTCATATCCATCTCTATCTCTATCTTCCTCTCTATGTATCTCCCCCATCTCTAACTCCTTACCTCTCCCTGCGTCTCTCACTCTCTCTTCCCCTCTGTCTTTCTCACTATATCTATCTCTTTATCTCTCCCTCTTTCTATTCCTATCCCTCCCTCAATATCTTATTTATATATCTCTCCCTCTCTATCTCTCTCATCACATACACACATACCATATTTCTCCATCCCTATATCTCTATATCTCTCACTCACTCTCTCTTAGACACACACAATCCTTGTTTCTCCCTCCCTATACCTCTATCTCTTTCCCCCTCTCTATTAATTGTCTCTCTATCGCTACCTCTCTCCCTTTCTCTTCCCAAATATATATATCTTCTTTCTCTCTCCCTCTATAGCCCCTATTTCTTTCTCCCTCTCTCCATCTCTATTTGTCTATAGCTACTTCTCTTTGTCTACCTATGTCTCAATTTCTCTCTCCCTCTCCCCATCTCTATATATCTTCTTATATCTATATCTCTATCACTATATTTCACCATCTCTCTCTCTCTCTCTAGACCTCGATATCTATCTCCATCTCTCCCTCTAACTCTATCTCATTATTTCTCCATCTCTCTACCCCTATAGCTCTCTCTCTATCTCTATATCACTTTCTATATATATATCTTTCTTTATATCTATTCCTCTATCATTCTCTCCCTCTCTATATATTTAGCTCTTCCATATTTGTCTATCCCTCTCCCGTCTTTATATTTATCTCTTCCATCTTGTCTATCCCTTTCTCCCCTCTTTATATTTGGCTCTCCTCCTCCATCTCCATTTCCATCTCTATCTCCATCTCCATCTCCATCTCCATCTCCATCTCTATCTCTATCTCTATCTCTATCTCTATCTCCTTTCCCCCCTCTATCTCGTCCTCTTTCTATCCCTCTCTCCCTCTCTCCCTATTGCAAACATAACATGAACCTATTGGTATTGGATTTTGATTATCTTCATGATTTAGAGGCTTTTTCAGTTGTGTTTCGATTCTTGTAAGTGGATGCATAGTTGATTTGAAGCTATCACCTCTCCATTAAGACTTTTGTTGCACAAACATCATTTTCTAAATTTCCTACCAATTAATCTCATGTACTACACAAATGTATGCAAAAAATAGACCAAAATTTCCCTTAGTCAACTTTCCACATCTCTCTGCATACCCATTGCACAACAAGGTGTGATTGCTAGTTATAATTTTATATTCAATTATTATCTAATTAATTGATTAACCCAAATATTAATTATAAAATTTTCGTCCCTAAAGGAAGGGATCATGACAACTTAGCTTTTTTTCTTCACAAACCTAACATGGCCTATGGATTTTCTCATCCACTACACAAATTTCTTTGCTTTTCTTCTACCCTCTGTATAGGAGCGGATTTGCACCCCTTGTGTAAATTCCCCTTTCGCATACCCTCACCTTAGAAAATCAAACCCGAAGGCGAAATTCCACATCACCCATCCGAAATGCATCCACTTGGCGCGTGTTTTGTGTGTCGGTGGGGGAATTTTCATCAGGGACGTGAGCACGACGTGCGAACGTTTGCGCAGTGTGATGCCGGCCTTGACAAATTCTTGCCTCTAGAGCCCACAGGGACGTTACACACCTCATTGGGGTCGAATTGTAACGCCTTTGTGCGACCAACCAACCCGAAAACAACTCCTTTCCCTCCCATTTTGATCTTCAAAGGCATTCATTTCACTCACTTCATCTCCTTAGCACTTCTTAATCTTCAACATCCTCTTGAGCATTCTATTCACAATTCTAGCAACTTTCACAACTCCATTGAGCATTGCAACAACTAATTACTCCATCAACTTCACTTTTGTACGTTTTGTGCTACCATAGAAGTTGCGAGCTTGGAGTCTTGCGAGACCTCCCTTCATCACCGCTGCAGCTGTGGTGACTTTTCCAAGTTCGTTGCTTACATTCTCCCTTCATTGGCCTTGAGAGCCTTTGGGTGGAGGTGGTAACACTTCATTTCCCTTTTGTGGTTTGATAAAATAGCATAACATCTTTTGTAGTGTTCAATACTTTCCTTTCCTCTTTACTTTATCATACTTTCTTCTACGTGGCTTTTCCGGCCGTCTGTGGAGGTGGAAACACCAAAGTGGGGTTTTGACTAAGGCAAACCCCTATACAGCCCCAACATTTTTCCCCTCTTGCTTGTGTGTAGGTGAATGTGCGCATGGAGCTCGTTGGTGAACTGGCACTTTTGTGAGTTGATATTTGTCACCCTTGTATTCATCTACCTGTTTTATCATTTACACACTTACTTTTTCGTACTTTATCATTCTGTTCATTTGGTTAAAAGTAGTTAGCTAGGCAGTTTAGTATGTTTCTGGTATTTTTTATTGCATTTTACGTTTTCTAGCTATATGGACGCCAACACACCGCACTATCGTCCCAAACCCGCATTGCTGTCCTCGGACAGAGAGCTCCCTGAGGTGCAGTTTGGACTCCAGAAATCAGCTCGTCTAGCCCCAAATAGACTTTTGATTCTGTAGAGTGACATAAGCACTTGGGAGTGCTCTTCATTCTTGATTCTCATCCCAATGCATAGTTAGCTTGAGGTAAGTTAGGGCAACCCTCTGTTACACCCTCAAAAGTCAACTAGTAGGCTTTTTCTATAAAATGAAAAAGCAAATTTAGTTCATGTGAATATAAAGCTAGAAATCAATTACATGGCTAGAAATTCTAAATGTCATCCTTTACATGAACAACATGATAGAGTTATCTACATCCTCCTTTAGACTCGTCTTTTTCTATGGGGTATACAATTTCCTAAACAAGTTTTACTTTAAAAATCAAAAAGTAAAAACTTCCTTTAGAGCTTTGAAACTATCATATCCTAGCTGTTCATTTTATCGTTTTCCCTTCTACTTATCAACCTCACGCATTACCACCATAGGAATGCATACCCTTCCAACTTAATGCAGGGTAGTTTGGCCCTAATTGTCGTCTTCAGTCTACTTAGACAAAATACTTTTCTAATCTTGCAATTTAGTAAATAAACTTTTTTTGAGATTCAGACTACAAATAAAGTGGATGCAAAAATCTTTGGTTCACCTCCTACTTTCTTTATGGCAATGATAATCCTTTTCTTTAGAAACAGGTTCTACCATAGGGTATTTTGGTTGGACTTAAGGTCTCTCTCCACCTTTACATTCCTCACTAACTTCTGTCATTACTCCTCTTTATTGGGCAAATTAATACAATTCCTTACTTGAATAGCTCTCAACATGTGTGTAGTGCCTCCACATTCATCTTGTGGTGGTCATCATTGTCCTCTTACCTAACAGCAGCATTAACCTTTGAGCCATTCCCAATATCCTCTGCTCAACTCAACTTGAAATTATGTTTTTATATTAAAAATGGTGCAGATGAGAGTCAAATGAACAAATATCAACCTGCAATTGTTCTAAACACGTAATCACAAAAAGAAGCCAACTTTTGACACATTAGCATCCATATTATTGAATTTGCAAAAATATGTACATCGAGAAAATTTTGAGAATTAACATACCTTGTACTTTAACTCTTTTCAAAATTCAAGTGCACTACACAACAATGGGCTACTAGGCCTTTCATGCTCTTTAGCTACCTTGGTTTCCATCTTGTCAGCTCATCTACCATGTGTAATGCTTGTTATTATTCTTTCTAGTGTGATACTTGAAGTTACAAAAGTGAATCTTGTAAATGATCTGTCATCTTTGGATCATGCGGAACTCAATGAGAGATTGATATGTGGCAACCACTTTGGATTTCAAAATTGTATAAAATATCAATGTATTATTGATGACTAGTTCATCAAATGCCACAAGACTTACTCATGGGATTGTACTTCTTGCTGCACTTTATCAGACTCACTTTAAGGATGTTGCTAAGAATATCCAGTCTTGCTATGATTTAATCGATCATGTTTGAGGCACTTATATGATATCATATATCGCACCATCCATACAGAAAATATATTTGCCAGTCTCTTTGCTGGACATCTCCAAAGGAACTCTTCTCATAATGGCTAGATTGAAAATTAAAAAAAGAAACTATACTATGCAACAGTATCACAAGTGTAGATTACGTTGCCAATTCAATGTGTGTAAAAGTGATTTTTGTAGGTTTAGCTAATTTGACCAAATATTTGATTCTGACTATAAGTAAGCCAATGCCATTTAGAAATCATGCAGGCCTTGTCCTCTGAGGATTTGGAAAAATAAAAATTTAAGGACTGTCTTATTCCAACACAAAATTGAATTTAATTCTCTAGCATTTCTACAATGAAACTTGACACTCACACCTCATTAAATGTGTAAGATAAAATGAATGCACAGAGAGTGCACTTGTTAAAAGTAAATCACTGATGATTTCCTGTAAACTGCATCAAAGCCTGGCTCAACTAATTCTTTCTTAAAGATAGATTCCAAATTTCATACCTGGAAGATTCAAGTAATGCTAGCCTTTTCAGAGGACAGATCCCAAAAGAACGAATATGTTGTAGATGAACATGTCCATTGCCCATGATATCTGTTGCCATGAATACTAGCACCTCATACCAGCAACAGAGTTGCTCTTCCCATAGCCAATAACCCTTCCTTTTGGGCATTTACGTTATCTGCAAACTTATGAAAAGCTTTACATTTCTAAAAACATGGTCAAAAAAGTAAACTATGAAACCTTCCTATCAACCCAATGACAATCATTTAAATCAGCCCTTGTCGCTGCAGGTCAGTGTAAGTCTTCTTGTTGTAGATGTTCCCCTCTTGATCCTCATATTCTTCCTCTAGGTCTGGTCGCCACTTGTTGAGCCCTTGTCTCTCCTGTATTCTTTCCCACAAAACCTTTGCTTCCTGTAGACAACAGGAGGAAGCAAACGATCTAGATTAGATTGGAAAACAATCAACAAAGCAAATCATTTAATGATGTGAAGATAATAATTCTCCAAAACAAATTATTGCTCTATATTTTCCAACTTCCACAGAAACTTTGGTTTCTGACTAGTTGGTTGACTGCCTTCATTGACGGTAAATGATCCTGTGCATATAGAGATGATTGCTTTTATAGAAGAACCAGGAACCACAAAATAAAAGCTTTCCATTGGGGTGCATAATGCAGATGAAGAGAATGAACCCCAGTGGAGAGACGAGGCACTATTTCAAAACTGAAGTGAGATAGAGAATGATAATTAAATAGAAACAGAATTGCCATTGTCCAGCACAAAATGCAAATGACTTTCTTGGGATACAATATTACATACAAAAAACTGTGAAATATTGTCTATGTGCAGCAGAGAAATCCAGATGCAGATGAGCTTTCCATTGGGGTGTGTAATGCAGATGAAAACAATGAAACCCAGGGTAGAGAACACGGCAGTATCCTGAGAAAGTCTTTTTTGTGCTGGACATTGAAAGTTATGTTTTGATTTATTCAGCATGCTCTATCTAACATCAGTTTTGTACTATATTAAATACAGAAAACTATGAAACATTGTATATGTATAGCAGAGAAATCAGCCACTTATAAGAAATACAGCTCTTTAAGTAGTGAACACCTCATGTAAATGAAATAACCTGTCTTAAGTAATGGATACCCTATCACTCATAAGTATAAAATGGAAAGGAAAAAAAAAAACTAAAAGCAACAGTTACTTCCAAATCAATTTTACAGGAGATTCTAAATACTGAATAGTACAAACCTTAATTGAGGTTATCTCATTAAAGTTCTTGGTATTTGGTATCCCAAGGCAACACATTCCATGCTGATGTCGCCACTCCTTAAAATGTCCTTCATAAGCCCTTCTGCCCCAATAGCTGTGGTTGCCACATATTTCACATTTGAACTCCTGACAAGCAGAAGGAAAAGAAGCCAGCTCTATATTAAACATTTTCAAGACAGAAACAGTCACCAATAGGATTCAATCAAAGAATTATTGAGCCAAATTGAATCTGCAGTTTAAATCACTAGTATTCACATGCTGGAAACATACCTGACCCAGGCCATGAAGTTTATAGAGCCAGTACGGAATTGGCTTTCCATCCCATCCCATAGGTAATTTCAAAGGATTGTAAACTAGCTGATCATCTTCATCACTCTCACTCTCAGCTTGTATTTCCTCCTATGAGACAAACATGATCATATGAAACAGGATAAGTACCATCCTAGGATTTCTGTCTGCAATCATAAGTTAAAACTTAAGACCAATTTCTTCCCTAATTTGCTCTTCCTCTCTTTCTTCTAGTATAAAATAATGCACAATAAATATGTCCAAAAAAATACAACATGCAAACAAAATTTTGGTGTGCTGAAGCACATGCTCAAATACCTTTTCATATGTAATCAATGGATTCCCTAAGACCCCAACACTGTAACGAACTCAGATACATGAAAAATGAACTGCTTACTTGAAATGGCCTTGTAAGATTTTACACCCGAATACCCCACTTATTTGGGCTTGTTTTGGATGAAAGCACATAAATTGAATGTAATCATCATCAGGGGCCCCTATGTGCATGTGCAGGTGCACATGTGCGTGCATATCAGTTAGGGAGAGAGAGAAAGAGAGGGAGACTTTGGCAGAGGAACAAATTGAAAGGAGATTAAAGCCTTCATATCAATATCTTCCCAACAAAGATCTAAAATATCAAGCCAATCAATTGATTACTGCACATTACATGTGCTATGGACTTTGTAATAGTGAAATTCAAGGACACTGTTAGAGGGTCAGGAATAATTTTATCAACTTTTCTTATCTAAGAAGAATTTGGAAATTGTGGAGATACAAAGTTTCTCAAATATTGCTTTACAAACTTAGGCTTAGTACATACAGTTTCACTCAGTGTACTCGAGTAGACCATACAAATTTGCAAATTGATGTTTTCGATCATGACTAAAACATAAGCTTCTAGGAAGTAACAAAAAAAATTATTTGCAATAGAACTTTCCAAATTAAAGCCATGCTTCCCGAGGAACCATCTAATCTGTAATGTAGAAGATCAAAAGAAGACATTGCCAACTTTTATAACAGACTAATTTAGGTCAGAGAAATTAACCATTTACTTTCCTTGAAACTTTCTATTTGGATTTTTGACCCCATCTCCATGCTTTTTTTCAATATCCACTTTGTCTCATGTTCATTCACTCTCAAAAGTAATGCTACAGTTTTTGAAGATTGAAAAAAGAAAGCAGTGTAACCCCAGGGATGTATCCACTAGGTTTATGGGCTGTCCAAGAGACTTTGGGACATGAAAAAATGTCCCCTCCACATCCGCATGCCTCTGCTGCCCCTGCCTTGACCCCCCCACCACAAAACAAAACAAACAAACAAAAAACAAAACTAAAAAACAGAAAATGTAATATCCCCAAATAGGATATTAGAAGGAAACAATAATATCTGAAAACTAGGGCACCAATCTAATAACAAAAACTTTTACAAACTAGGGCATAGATCTGAAATTTATTTGCATTAAAGTAGTTTCAAACAAACTCAGAATTTCTGATCAGATTTCAGATCAGCTTTACAACTGAAAGATAGAAAATTCTGATTATTACAATGCTCAGATAAATGACAATTTAAACCCTTATAACTGCCCAATAATTTCCAGAATTAAATATTAGACATTCCCATGAAATAAGTGTGCAGATTTCATACCAAAATATTCTAGATTTGGGTCAGAATATTTTCTAACCCTAGCCGTCCACCGTAAACTCGTGAATGAATGATTTGTAGCAGTGAATATTCCCAAATTTGAGTATCCAACACTAATATTCTCCTCATTTTTGGCCTCCAAACCTGATAAAATCTTGCAACCCACAATAAATAATGTGCTAAGGCTTCACAAACCGAAGTTCTTTCACCAAAACACACTCTTTTGACTAGGGAGAGCCCGTATGTCTCACCGAAATCAGGGATACTTAAGGGTTTCAAACCTCAAGCCAAGTTGCAGCAACAATAAGCAGAAAACTTCATCACATAATGCCTCAAAATGAGCCTTTAGGGTGTTATATAACAAC
>VDFB02271358.1:252434088-252525757 GCA_007258455.2 Sequoia sempervirens | reverse complement strand
CCTACTTATGTACTTTCGGAGGCAGGACACTAGTAGAATTTGGCAAATAAATGACTACGTGACTAAAAATTTTAGTCACGTCAACTAAAAATGACTAAATTCTACTAAATTTTTGCAACTCAGCTATAAATGAGTAAATAAATGACTAATTTGGTTGTTGACTAAAAATTATTTAGTCACACAAATAAAAATGACTAAATAGTTAGTCATTTATTTAGTCACAATCTATTTGAATAAATCATTTAGGGAATCAAGAATATAGCCCGCCAAAATACTCTAAAACTTTAATAAACATACCCTAAAACTTTCGTCGAAATCTTATTTTCAGGCGTAGCCCACCAAAATGGAGTTTTCCTTTTAATAAACATACTCTAAAACCTTCGTCGAAACATTATTTTTAGGCGTAGCCTTCCAAAATGGAGAACTGTTTTAGTAAAGAATGATAGAGAACGGTAAGGAGATGTGTGTGACAGGAGGCATAGGATTCATTGCTGCTTATTTTATTCCCGCTCTACTCAACAAGGGTTAAATTGTTTGCACTACTCTCTATAATCCAGGTATTTAATTGACATATATTTGCATAATCTCAAATTCCTTTAGATGCTTTTGAAGTATCAAAGTATCCTATATATGTTTTAGAATGATTTCTTTTAATTTCAAAAAATAAATCAGGTGCTTTTGAAGTATCAATGTATCCTTTATAGGGTTTAGAATGATTTCTTTTAATTTTAAAAAATAAATAAATAATGTATTTTCCTGTGATTAGATAATATGGAGATCTCCTAAATCTACCCTAGCACACTATCCTCTTTGGCACTGTATTCATTACTCCAGCTACTAGGGTTTTGCTTGTGACATCTTTACTATCTTCATGGCAGTGGCTTTTAAATAGATCTCAATCTTTGCTTTAATCCTTATCATGGTAACCCTTGAGTTCCATAACCCACCTTCAATCTCTTCTAAGAATGTTGTCTTAACCTAGACTGCATAGTATGCATATAAAGCAAGTCCTTCATACCTGCCATTGTTCCAAACCACAACTCACGACCTTGCTTAAAACACTGCCTCCATAAGCAAAATAGCATGTTTTAAAATCATGGTTGTTAGTGACTGACCATTAAGGTCACTACTTTCATCAAGATACAATGAGATTTTAGTCTCTGTGAAATATTTTCATGCATGTTTGAGATCTCTACAAGGTGATGATAAAGGCCCTAGGGTTTGGTAGGGTTTTGAGTATCCTTATTGTTTTGATGGTAATGTTGTCACTAAGTTCTCTCCTTGCCCAAATATGGTCACCTGAGAAACTGCCATGATGCTCTTGACTGTAAATTACTTTGTTCTCCCTACTTTCTCACTACAGGTCCAATTCTTCAACTCTACCAACTACCTTTCCATCTCAGTTTCTTTTCATGCTCTTGCATCTATTCTCTTATGAATTTATTCTTATGACTCTGAAAGCTATCACTAGGTCTATTATGACTGTTAGGTCTTTGAGGGTATATGATTTTCTACCACGAACTCTTAGATTGTCGTACTTTTGATGACAATTCTCCAAGGATGTTTGCTCATTGACTTAACTCTTTGTATATTCTCCATTATGCATTGAAAATTCATGGTTTCTAGTTAACTATTTATTGGTGTAACCATTGCCATGTTTCTTGGGACTGCCATCCCTATAGGATAGTTTCCTTACAGATCTGAATGTAATTTAAAAGGTGCCCATAAATATTGACAAGTTTCCTAAGACTGTTGTGTCAAGGTAGTAGATGGTCATGACAAGTTTCATAAGACTATTATGACAAGTTTCATAATACCGCCATACCACAAGAGCCAAGAAGACACTGTAGTGGTAACATCCCGCATTACAATGAAGGCTGAGTAATAAATGTGCGGTATGGCGGTAACTCAAATACTTCTCCCGCATCCCCGCAAGAGCCAAGAAGACACAATGCGGTGTAGCGGTAACATCTCGCATTACCGTGAAGGCCGAACAATAACGGTGTGGTGTAGTGGTAACATCCCGTATTACTGCGAAGGCCAAGCAATAACAGTGCGGTGAAATGGTAACATCCTGCATCACCGCAAGGATCATTCCAAAATGGTGCGGTATCATAGTTAAACTATAAAAAATAAATATCGCATATCTTTGAGGCATTTTTTTGAAATAGTTTGCTTGCCTTGTGTATATTGCTTCCACATTTTCATGTATGTCTAGCAGGGCACTTGTAACTACAACACATGACAAAAAAAATCCCTGCTATTATTCTTTGATGGATGTCCCTTCATTATTACTGGATATCTGATGTAGTGCACATTATTATAGTGTAAGTCTATTTTTCATATTGTTTCATTTAGCATCACCAATATTCTCCACAAGAACATTTTCCCTATTTAAAATGATGGAAATGGTTCACATATCTTAGAACAATTTCTCTTGCAACAATCTTGGAGATGAATTTAGATGCAGTGTGAAAATCAAAACATAGTCGAAGGTTCTTAAAAACTCTAATAGTTGTACCAAGGGCCATGTTTAACAAACCAAATGCAATTGCTAAATTTTCACTATGGTGGCAGATAAATGATTCTTTTTTCTTCTATTTCACAGAATTGAGTAGAAGTCTTGAATCTAGAAATACCCTACTGCCTTCATTTGCCAAGCCAATTTCTCCAATTTTGCATAGATCTCCGATCATTGTGGATGTGATCTATCTCCTACACAAAAAGCATGTACCATTTTATGCCCTTCAATCCAACTACATGCAGGTGTCTTTTTAATTCCTCTATCTTTCATCAATCTCCTTACTATTTGAGCCTCATCACACCTGCCCGCTTCTACACAATTTTTTTAGAGAAGAACATAAGTTGCAACATTTTTAGGATCCAACTAAAAAAGCAGTGTTGCTAGAATACTCAACCTATATTCATATATGATCCACAAGAACCAAAGGTTTATCTGGAATCTCAGTAATAATGTTTAGGGTGTCCTCAAGATAGCCAACACGGGCATGAAGGTCAACCATGCACACCTAATGACCAACTATATATGTAATGCAATAAGGGTTACTAACGTTTGAAGTATGTGCAACCCTCATCCACTAAACCTACATGACTACATGTATCTAGAACACAAGCAAAGCTTACAATGTCGGTATTCTAGATTGCTTCATTAATTCAATGATTTTGAGAGCTTCCTTGCAAAATCTATTTTGTGCACATTTGGTAATCATATCATTTCATTCCATGAGATGACATCTCTTTGAGGCATTTTGTCAAATAACTCATTTTGTACTACATTTTGGTGTCAAATCTTTGGTAATTATGGTTAGTTTCATTACATTCAAATTGTGAATTCTAGGAAATTATATACATTAAATAGATTGATGGTTGTTTGGATAGCGAAATTAGCTCTCTTAGAAATTAACTGAAATATCTAGAAGGATTATTTTAATTAAAGAGGATTTTGTGGTTATTTTTGTAACAATGATTTTACAGTGCAACTAGCTTGCTATTTTCATTCAAGATACAAGTCATCAAATTCAAGCACATACCAAGAAGATGGTACTCTACTTCAAACCCTCAACCTCACTTAGTTTAGTCTACTTACATGGGGATATTAAGGAATTTGGTAAAAAAATAATATATATCATTTTTTGTTTGTGAAGGAGAATCCTGTGAGATTCAATATGGCAGTGGATCAATATCCAGTTTCTTAAGTAAAGATGATGTCACAGTTTGGAAACTTGTTGTGAAACATTAGATTGGTAATTTTTGGATGTTAAGGCTTCCCAATTGGATATCAAAGATCTTTTCTCATCAACTTAATTTGGAATTTATGTATAAATGGATTCTTCCATGGTGCAGGTCTTTACTCAGACAACACATGAACCAGGGTTGACATTTTTGTTGTCTAATTAAGTTTGATGGCATTCTTGGGCTTGGTTTCTGGGAAATTTCTGTTGATAATGTTGTTCCAGTCTGGTTAGTGTTGATATCCTTCATTCTATAATTTCAAATTCATTCTATAATATGAGCATATCACCTTTCTTAAACTTTGAACAAGGTTCTGAAATCAAGGGTTCAATATACATATTTCAGGCCTATGTTGAATACTTTGTTTAAGGCATTTGTTGACAAGGCTATGATTTTTTAATTGATTTATCTTTCTGCCGTGTTTGGACTTTTGTAAACTTGCAATATACAATGCACTTTTATTCTTTCTGAATTGAGACTAATAGTAATTTTGTTGGTTGTATTGAGGCATAGCTTCATTCATAGTGGAAAAGGAAACACCTTGTTGCTCATATCATATGGCACGTTGCATATAAAGGAGGAAAGATTCTAGCTGGGTTATTGTTTACTGCATTGAAGGAGAGAGCTTCATATATGGGACATGATCAAAACTCTCTTTCTTGGATTCTACATGTTACATCTTGCTCTAGGAAGATTGCCCATGTTGTAGAAGTTTTAAGAGATGAAAGGGGCATGTTCTCGCATTGAAGGGCTTCAAGTATGTGTTTCCATCATTTCAAAAGTTTTTTGGAGAAGTTTCTTTCTTGCAATCATTTATGTGCAATATTGTAACTCAAATTTTTAGTCTTGTGACTAAAAATAACAATTGTAATACTCTATTTCTAAGCTGTAATTAGAACACCTTTCTTTTATTAATAAAGTTCACTGATTTTTCCTTCTTAATGGCTGTCTTATTGTGTGCAATTGATGATTGATGCATATTTCTATGTTTTATGCTTAAATCCTCAAATATCAGTCAATTAAAATGACTAACTATACTACTAATTGATATCAATTAATAATCAAATTGACTAAATATACTACCAATTGATAGAAATAAATGAAATTGACTAAATATACTACCAATTGATAGAAATCAATGAATAGTGAATAAAAATGACTAAATAAGTGACCAGTTAACAACAATCAATGACTAAATATCAGTGAATAAAAAAAATGAATAAATAAGTGACTAGATTACAACAATCAATGACTAAATCAGCAACTAAATAAGTGACCAGTTAAATATATCAGTGAATAAAAAATGACTAAATAAGTGACCAGATTAGAACAATCAATGACTAAATCAACGACTAAATATATCAGTAAAAAAAAGTGACTAGATAAGTGACCAGATCATAGCAATGAATGACTAAATCAACGACTAAATATACTACCAAATCGATCAGTCAAAACAACCAATAAATGACTAGAAATAGTTTAGTCATCAATCTGGTCGCGTTATATTTGACTGGCAATGAACTAATACTGGTCATGTGACCAACTGTAGTCATTTATAAGCAATTTTTAGTAGTTTTTTCAATCATATATTTTTGTTTTTGTACTAGTGGGAGTTCCTATGGATAGAACGTAATATTCGGTTAATCCACATGAATATGGGTTATCAACGCATTAACATCTGTTGGCCTGGCAGAAGAAGGAAAGAGGATATTTTGCAAGGATTCTTGAAGCATACCTTGATAAACTAGAGCTGACTGAAGCAAGTCCCATAGTGAGATTTTAGCCGGAGTAACACGAAGTTTCTCAACAAGATCATAATCACAGGTGCTTTAGTCACGGGTTTAGGTGCTGAAGGAAGACTTGGTTGAGAAGGTGGTAAAGAAGTAGGTTGATTGACATTTTTTAATTCTTTCTAGTATTATAATTATGGGCTACCATTCTATAATAGGGAGCCTTAGAAAGATTAGGAGAATCACTATTCAATGGAACACCATTAATAGAACAAATTATTTTAGAAGGACTAGCCAAAGTCAAATAAATGACCGGTCTCTTAGGCCTTTGAGGGGCGACAAAGAGATTATATTTACGGATTCCTTACAACTTATAGATGAATAATTTGAAGAAATATGTTCAACATCTATCCTTGAAGGGTCCGATGTGAGAGGAGATTCATCATTCGTTAATGCATCATCTCTAGAAGAGAGTGCATTGGAATGAAGAGAAGGTAGAGTAATATTAAGAAAAGTATCAATGATTTCATCTTCTTGCAACAAAATATCCTTCGAAGGGAGAGGAATTTCATGAGAAGGATCAAAGATACAAAGTGACATGGGTAGAGCCAAGTCACCATCACATGCATGAAATGGAACATCATTAACGCTTTCAATAGAATTAGATATTGAATTGATAAAAGAGGTTATTAAATTCATTTTGAATATAGTAAGCTAAATATAATAAACAATACATAACAAGTCAGTCGAAGAAATTTTTTGGGAAGGTTTTCACGTCGGGTTCACCAAAATGTAGAGAAGAGGGATTCATTGCTCATGAGTCTCTTCATTCTCAAGAGAATCCCAGGGAGTGAACTGCCCTAAACTACCTCAAGGAACAAAGTGAGAGTTTCAGAATCAGAATGAGTAGGTCACAACAATTTTCTGGAAAAAATGGAAAGTTTTTGGTCCAGGATGGAAGCGTGGAATACAAAGGACAACACGGGGCATTGTAGTTCCAGATGCACGCTGGTGTCTTGTACAAACTAGAAACTGAGAGTACCGTAGAAAACACAAAGCAACTATTGCTATTCTGATTATTAGAAACTTTAAAATGCAGGAAGGTAACAGAGTATAACAGAACTAAAATAAAGTAAGATAAACTAAGTGTAAATGATAAAACTAAGGAAAATAAAGTGCTCACAGTAGACCAAGCAATGAAGCCTCTATCAAGTGAATATCTTCAACACCTACACACATAAGACCGGGGGAAAATTGTTGGGGCTGTTTAGGAGCTTGCCATAGTTAAACCCCAGTTTTGGTGTTCCAACTCCATAGATAGCCAAATAGATAGAGAGAAATAATAGACTAAAATGAAATGAATGTGAGAGTGATAAAAGCAACACCCACTCTAAGAGGAGAAACTGTATCATGAAATAAATATGCAATAGATAAGGGATGTGAGAAATCCCAAGATGCTCAAAGATAAAAGAAAAGCAAGATATCACTTGTGAGGCCAAAGAGAGAAAGAGATAGCCGTGAGAGCCAAGAGAGTGACAAAGAGTGTTGTAATAACTTGAGAGCTTGAGGCTATTGTAACAATCAAGAGAGTTGTGCAAGAAAGAGAGCAAGATAAAAGAGAGTATGTCCAAGAGGGAGAGATCAAGAAGAAGGAAAAATGGATTGAAGAGATAGCTTTTAAAGAGAGAATAGGAGGGAAAAGAAGGTTCTTGAACCATTACAAAGTGTCTCAAGCCGTTACCACTGACAAAAGGGGTTGACAAGTGGCAAGGCACTATGAAACAGTTGTTTGAACGTCAAAACGTCACAAGATGCTAGCATGGATGTTCATGTGGCACGCTAGTGTCCAGACACATCATGCTACAAAATGACAAGAATGGGAAAAGCACAAGGTTTGATGCAAAGTTGATGTGCGAGGGTAGCTATTGAAAAGGGGTCCTGAGCATCATGAGAGGGGAAAAGGCTTATGCAGGGGCTAAAATGAGCCTACACAAGTGCTAAGGGAGGGGAGTGGATACTAAAACAAATGCAAAGATGTATGTGAAATTGTAAGGGGTGCAATTTTACGACATTACAGACCTATAAGTGAACTAGATAGGTAAAACACCTATTTACACCGACAATAAAAAGAGACATTTCAAGAGAAACAAGAATGATAACAACAAGACAACTCCAAAGAGATGTCTCAAACCACTTTGGACCAACCCATTGTTCCCACATGGTTGAATTTGAATGAGCAAAAGCGAGAATGTAGTGGCTAAACCTTTGGTATGACAACACTAATGGTTGTATTAAAAAAGGGTGGATCAAAGAAGAAACCTAGAACCCTTTATATAGTAATATTGGATGATTCATATGATATAATTATTGAGATTTCCACTCCAATGGTGGCTAAAAGGTAATAGAGATTTGAAACCCTCAAATTATCAAATATCCATAATCAATTTAGGTAAACAAACCAAGAAAGAAGAGGTTGTTCCCTTGGAAATTGTAGAAAATTTCAAGATGAAGATTGATAGGGATAAAAAGTTAAAAAGGGAGCTAAAAGAACAATTGGAACAAATGAAGATTTTTTTTAAAGAATTAATCACTCCCATATCCCAACAATAAATCACTTTTGCTATTGGGAATTTGGGCAGAGGCGGGTAGAAAACTTTAAACACGATAATATGCTTCACTATTTTTCATTCAAATACATAACATATAGATAGGAGTTCAATCTCCTATAGGAAACTCCTAAAACAATATCCCTAAATATATTGAGTTGTTTCAACAACTCAACATACGTACCTTAAATAAAATAACAAACCCTATGACTATTAATAATATTAAGTTGCTTCTTAACAACTTACTATTATTACACTTTTTTATTACATATATTAACACCCATAATAAATAACTCACTTTAAATCACACACTATCCCATGTGAACACTAATTGCTAACATTTGATAACACACTAGTTTTGACCACCAAACAAGAAGCTAATTCCTTGCAACACATGAAGAGGACTTATCAAGCCATTAATTATTGGGTTGGGAAATTTTTGAGTAAGGCTAATAAGGTGATAGATACTAGATTCCAATTATATGATCAAGCTCACCAAGTACAGAAATTTATAGGCTCATTTTATAGGGATTAAAGGTTGTAGATAAAAACCATCATAAGAATCTCCTAGTATTAAATAAAATGAGCTCAAAACAACTAAAATATGAAAGTGTCCTATGGGATGAATGTTAGAATTGTGAAACAAACACAAAACCATGAGCCAGAGGATCAAACAACAAACAAATACACCTTCTACGTAAGAGATTTGCAAACAATATATGCAATATTCCTCAACAAGAAAAAGCTACAGAAGCAAGAGACTCTCAAGAAGATATGAAAGCTCTAGATATTCTCCTAATAATTACAACGAGGGTTGAGTGCTTATAAGAGCAAAAGCCCTAAATGAGAAAGGGATCAGATCATGACAAGTGTCAACATCACATGAGATGAGACAGAATGATCTAATATTAGCTCAACTAATAAAGTATTAAAACACTCCTAAGTTTAGCTTAAGTGCATGAGAATAAATTAGACTAATAATCAATTAAAAATTAATTAATTATTAGCTAATGCATGATTACTCTAACACCCCCCCTTAAGATGAACTTAGTGAGTAGCTAAAAACCCTAAAAAGAATGCATGATGGGTCCTCGCAAACAAGGCCAAATAAGGTACCCATGTACAAAAAAAAGATCTCTATAATGCGGAGAAATAAAGAAAACCTCATGGGAAAAACTCTACTCCAAAAAGAGATGAAAGCCAAGTGAAGGACTGGAGAAGCCTCCAAACAAGATAATGTCTTAAAAAATAGGAACATGTAGAACATCCAGAAGCACGAAGTTGTAGACTGTTGTCAAAAGTTGAATGATAGAGTGTTGAATGAAGAACCTCCAGAAATAGGAATGCAAGAATATCCATATGGTAAATGATCCATCTCACCAAAATGCAAGTAACCAGCCACTAATGTGTGTTGCATTCAAAAGTAGATAGGAACAAATATTGTATACATAGCTCACTCCAACGCAAACCCAAGGAAGCATTAACACCAATAGTAGAAACCCCCCCCATAATGCTGAAAAAAGGGAGAGCCATGACAAGAAAACTGAAAATGTGTGAAACCAAGAAGTGCATGTAGGAGAAACAACCTGCAAATAAAAGGGTATGCAAACTAATGCACACACACGAGGCAAGAATCAACAAGATTCACTGTTGTCATGGAAGGGAAACTCACTTGAAAAAGGTGTGATGGAAAACAAAAGAAAAAAGCAACACTCCCATGGCACTTTATATCTTAGTGCGAATACAATAAGCACAATAGGATATGCAAAAACCCCAAAAAATATACACTAGATTGGCACTTTATGTCAATGCGTCTACAAAAGAATGTGCATGAAAAAGATGTCTATAATGCCAAAATAGGAAAAAATACTAGAAATATATATAGAACAACCAAAAACGAGTCATCCCACGCAAATGAAATTTTTCCAGGAGCTAAAACATCCAAGTAATTCACCAGAGTGTGAAAACACAAAAAATTGAATAAAATATACCTGGAGAACAATGTAGAAAAATTGCATGGATGGAATTGAAGAGCTCTGAAAGACGGTTCCAACATCACTAGAATCATGAAAAATAGAGAAATTGGTCAAAAGTTATGAGTTTGGGACTGAAAACAACACCTTTGACTTCAACAACCTATAGAATGCACCGGTAGCAAAATAAAGCAATGAAACCCACACCACTGGAAAGTTGACGAAATTAGCTTTTCGACAATATCTCTTTTGCCAAAAAAAAATATCGTATTCCCTAGTTATGGCCGAAAGAAAAAAATCATTCCCTGGAGGGCAAAGAAGGGGTCAGCAGAATATTCCCTATTGCTGGAAAAAAAGGCTGAACCCCTAAAAAAACATCAATGGAATATTCTTCAATAAATGAAATAGTCTTGAAGATTCCAAAAAGCCATGCCACACTGGAAAATAGTCGCTGGGAAATATGAAACTGCTTGAAAATCCAGGTCGTCGCTAGGAAAGTGGAAAGGAAGAAAAACCTTTAAAAGATTTTGTCGGAAATGTAAAGTTGCTGGTGAAAAGGAAGAGGTCGTCGGTAGGGTAAAAACATTGCCGGACAATGTTAAATGATCTGCAACAGGGAGGTACGGGGCCCGTAGGGTAAGGTACCCTTTGGGTACCCAAAAAAATCCGGCTCCCTTTTTAAAAAAATTCAAACTTGCAATTTTTTATTTTGTTTGCTTTTTTTATTTTTTACAAAATTTCTAAAAGAAATTTAAAAAACCCAAAAAAATGTCGACGAAATTACCCAAAATTTTGATTTTTGTTTAACTTCGTGCAGGGGTCGTTCGGGCCCTTGTATAATTTTTTTTTGCCTCAGAAACCCCCGACATAGATTTTGGCAATTTGACAGGCGCTTAAGGTTTTTAGGCCCTCTAAGCGCGATGAAAACCTCCGTTTTGGCTCAAAACGCTCCAAAAATGCAGCTACCCTCCAAATCTAGAAATAAAGCAACCACTTCAAATCCTCGTAGATCTGACATCAAGAACCCAAATCAAGCGAAACAAAAGTCAAATTTGACTTTCTCAACAACTCTAAATTCAACGACGAAGTCTTTTTCACACAAAAATGCACCAAAAAACACCCACCTCCAAAATTTGCATAAAAAACAAAAAGGGATTCAGATCTGAAGCCTGCAACCCTTGTTCATGAAGAAAAAAAACCTCATAAATTGAGAAGGGGTTTGCTGAATCGAAGCTCTGATACCATGTTAGAATTGTGAAACAAGCACAAAACCATGAGCCATAGGATCAAACAACAAACAAATACACCTTCTATGCAAGAGATCTACAAACAATATATGCAATATTCCTCAACAAGAAAAAGCTATAGAAGCAAAAGACTCTCAAGAAGATATGAAAGCTCCATATATTCTCCAGATAATTACAATGAGGGTTGAGTTCTTATAAGAGCAAAAGCCCTAAATGAGAAAGGGATCAGATCATGACAAGTGTCAACATCACATGAGATGGGACAAAATGATCTAATATTAGCTCAACTAATAAAGTATTAAAACACTCCTAAGTTTAGCTTAAGTGCATGAGAATAAATTAGACTAATAATCAATTAAAGATTAATTAATTATTAGCTAATGCATGATTACTCGAACAATGAAGAAGTAATTTTTACATAGTTTGCATAATGGTCATCACTTTTAGACTTAATTTAATGAATTTTTATATGCTAAAGATATTAGAAGATGAAAAAGAAATATATTATTACTATTTTTAATAACATATAATTTATTATATGTTACATTTGATTCATTCTTTAGACGTCAAAATTATGAAAATTTGAATGTTAATGGGTCACACTATAGCTCTAAAGTGATTCTTATATTTTAGGAAGAAAATAGGCATGTTCAGGATAGTTTAAAAACTTGCATGATATCAATACAAGGTTGTTTCATGAGTTATTTTTAAAAGGAAAAGTCAAAAGAATACACGCATGCACACACGCACGCGCACACACACACACACTCAAAATAGAATAGCTAAATGGATCATTTGAAGCAACTAATTGTTGGTTGTAATTAGGTGCTTTTATTTTTCCTTTCACTATTAAAGGAGGCTCCTTGCAATATAAAAAGGACCCCCGATCCCTAATCCCTATTTTTTGTTTTCAACAGTACTTAGACATAAATTTTTGAATAACATATTCCAATATAATAGTCTTGTTGGGATTGTTATCTAGTTTTCATATCCATAAAGATTGTAACTTCTTTGAATTTTTTTCTCTTGAGTGGTGGAGTGCTCTTTTTCATATCTTATATATTGAATATGTATGAAAATTTTATGCTTAATAATAAATTTGTTGAATGAGTTATTAGAAAACATATTAAACTTATAAGTGAAATATAGTAACTTATTGTGTCTATTTTTGTTTATCATATTAATTTATTTGGATCTTTCCTTTGCAATATAATTGATTGAATGAAACCTAATCTTAGTATTGTGGGTTATCAAATTCCCATCTTTTAACATTTTTTACAATATGTTAGAATATATTAAATTAGAAACTTAAAATAAAAAAATACAAAAACATAGAAAAAAGGAAAAAACATTAAAAAAATCAATAGAAGTGAAAACTATTTTCTAGATTGATCAAAATTTTAAAACCAACAAAGGCCCCTTGAAAAAACAAAATACATTGACCAACTAATTTCATCCAACACGGTTGTGACCTAACTCCCAAGACCTTAGAGGTAGCTAAATTGATAGCTTAGTTTTCTTTTCAAGAGAGGTGGAGTGATTTCACTCTAATTGTGTTGTATGTCTCAATTTGGCCATCAAAAACTCCCTCCCAAAGAGAGGAAATATAGAATAGGATCATGAAACCCTCCATGATAAGGCCCATGAATGCCTCCATATAGAAGAGAGGGGATGCAAATGTAGGTAATCAGATAGAAAATATTATAGTAGGTTCCTCTATAATGAATAATGCAAATTCTTTTCAAAAGAAAGAAACCTCTAGTAGGAAAATTATTAAATTGCCACACAAGTGGTAGAGTGTAAGAAGAAATCATGATGTATGCCTCTAGAAGCTATTCATGTGCCTTAATGTTGATATTAAACTATAATTGGAATTATTTGATGGGATCAAGTACAATGTAAGATTTCAATATGGTAACTATGTATGAATGACTCTCACTAGATATGTGAGATCTATATTGATAATCAAGATGTGTCAAGATAAAAGCATGATAAGGGAGAGAAAAAATAGGAGGGTCAAAAAGCACCCTCATAAATATCTAGAGAAGGAGATACAACTCTAAATATTGTGTATTTACCTAAACCTTATTTTTTCCCTTTCATTTAATAAGTAGAAAACAAAAGGAATGGCACAAAAAATTGGCACACCCAAACACTTATTAATCACACATTACAAATTTTAGGGCATACATGTGGATAGTAATTGGAGGTTTTAAAAATAGAACTACCAATGGCTCATATAGTCATTGTTATATTGGATCTTATTTTTCTACACATTTTAGCTTTGATACTAAATGTGATGGGCCAAACTTCCTTAATTACTTAAATCGTTTGAAGTATTTTTAACAAATCAAAGTTTTATTTCTAGAGTTTGCAACCATAACTACATAATGAGTTCTTCTATCATGAACAAATGCAATAAATATTAAATTATTCTCATAAAAAATTAAGAGGGAGAAAAAATATCCCAGGTGGCATCCAACATTTACAACCTTTCATAGCATATTTGGTTATATATTATATCACACTGTTTACTAAGGGTTGCATTAAATACCCTTTTTTTTGTTAGTAATCTAACCAATCTCTCTAGTTATTACAATTTCACCTTTGACTTCTCTTTTAACTCAAGCATTACTACATAATTGATTTTTTTGTCCTTTTTTTATTTGTTTAAAGTTGAATTACAAAGAAAAAATATATGAATTTTATTCTATATGAATTTTGACCTCCAATATCTAGAGAAAAAAAGTTCACTTAATATATAGGTTATAAGTAATATTGTTATGAATCTAGTGTGCTAGGATTGAAGTGTACAACTTCCTAAATTCTAAGTTAGGTCTCAAGATAACAAAGTTGTTGAAAGTTGATATAAATAGAGTAGTTGATAGTTGAACATGTAAGTGTTAGTGACATATGTATGAATGTGATGCTCTATTTGATTAGATTGTCTTCATAATATTTAATTTCTTTTTGATAATTTGAAAATTAACCTAAATTAGGATGATACATTTAAATAAACTTCAATTAAATAACTAAAAACCTTTCAAAATTTAAAACCATTAAAAAACATACACATATATACAAATTGATTAATTCTAAAATATTTCTTAAAAACATAAACATAGATATAAAGTATTCCTTAAAAAGAAGGAATAGAGGGTTGTGTGTATGATCATTGAATAGGGGAGAGGACCCAGTAGTTGAGCACCCTAACTTTGTGCTTCTAATTATCCTACATGGAAATTTCAAATCACTCCCAATTTTTCACAACAACTTACTTGGCAAGTCCTCTACTTATAGCTTTCGTTTCAGGGCCACATCATCAAATATGATGTCACATCAGTATGCTTTTGGTTAAGATGTAGTTGACCAATACTTGTGCATTCACATCATGGGTAGTTGAGCGCAACGTGGCATCACATGATTGGTTGCTTTTTAGATCAAAGGAATACATTTTGTTTAATTATGGGTGGTCATGTCACAACTATTGATCATTATATAAACAACTACTATCACAACTATTGGACATTATATAAACAACTACTCTCACAACTATTGAAACATGCTCAACTACTAGATCCTCTCCCCTATACATGTATAGCCATCACGTATCCATCCACATCATACATGACTGATCAAAACAATCAAAATATCATTTCCTTTTAAATAAATGAGAACAACACCATTACCCCTAATAAAATACAAATCTCCAACAAGATATGCACTTTCATGCTAGTACATTTAAATAAATAATCACATTTAGAACATATTGATGTGGCAGATTGATCCATATTGATTAATTTCTCTTGGCTTTTGTTTTTCTCATGGAAACCTAGCATACTGTTTTAGACACAGCTACCCTCTTGTAAAATAATATTTAGTTTCATTCAATTTTTAAAAAAGAAAAGAGGGAAATGTTCAAAAGTATTTAAGAAAAAAAAAAGCCTTACAATTGAACTTAGCTACAAGGGATAAATTTAATGCCCATGTGACCTTCATAATGCATTTTTACAATAAAATACACCAAAATATCTCAAATAATGTGTCCCGTGATAGGGGAATTTGGGAAGAACGTGAAAAAATGATAGAGAAATGGATAACCATAGAAAAAAATTTGTGATAAAGTTAACCATTAAAATTGAGACCTTAGAATTTATTGATGTCCGAGCTCCAAAGGACAATATTATTTCCATAAGTTTGTCTCAATGGTGACTGGGTTTTTATTAGAGAAAGAGAATCCAGTCTGGTGTGACAATGCCACGTGAACCCATGTTATCATTAATACTCAGCGTGTTATACAATCTCTCACAACTGTAAGATGTGACAGATTTCCCTGTGTAAGATTTGATTCAAAGAATCTGATTTTATTTGACTCAAATTTCCACACTCAAATTTTCTTATGGCTTACTGTATGGGATTTTGTACATGCACTCCAAACTATCTGTAATATATTCTAAGCTATCTGTAATGCACTCCAAGCTCTCTGGAATGCTCTCCAAAACTCTGTGGATTGAATCAGATTACGTTATTTGAGCTATTTTAATCTAATATTATTCAAACAGGTGAGAGTTACACTTGGTAAAGGATTAAAATTATGTTTTGTTAAAATAAAATATTTTAATAATTTTTAAGAGATTAAATAATTTTTAAGATTAAGAGTTACAGTAAATCTGTAAAAAAAATTATGTAACTATAAATATCTTAAATATATTTATTTAGAAGTTATTAAGCTCATTTTAGGGTCGGGTGTTTGTTTCTCTAATCACTGACTGTTCAAGTTCTGTGTGTTGCTATCTCTTAACAGCTCAGCCTTTTTTCTGTAACAGCATTGTTACTGTTTGTTTCCAATATATATATATATATATATATATATATATTCGATAGGTTACATATAGTGTGAGATTTGAGTCTGAAATAAGTCTCACACCTCCAAATCACGGTTGAGTCGTCAGAAAACAAGTTTCAACTATTGTTTAATGGTAAACCAGTTGTCCTTTAATGGTAAAAGCTTCCAAAATATCAGGTAAAAATCTCTAAATCTCACTTATCACATAAATGTCAGATAAATATTGATTTGACAATTGGATGAGAACATTCTATTTCCATTTGCAATGTTTTTTGTCAATTTGACGGTAACTTTCATTTGATATTCATTGACATCTTTGAACTATTGGCAAATCATTATTTTCATCTATCACAACATTTCCATCTAAGAACCATTATTTTATTATTTTATTTTCCAAAACATTTAATTCACTACATTTATACATCCTAGACAATTTTAATCTAATGTAGTTTTGAATGCTTATGTTATTTTTTTTATTTAAATTAGATTTATGTAAAAATAGAATTGTAATGGTGAAATTTGTGTACGCATGTCGGTTCTTATTTAGTTTGCATCCCATTTTGATGGAATGACTTAACATAATTATATATCAACAAATGGTGCTCTTGTACGAAGAAGGGCTCATTCTCTCATACTTATTACACATCACAATTTGCACATTCTCACATTTGGTACATCTTATCCACATCTACACATAATTTGCATACCCATGCTAATTCTTGTCTAACTTTGGGCACATTTTGATGGAATGACTTAAAACAACTACATATCAGCAAATAACTCTCTTGTGCAAAGATGGGCTCATTCTCTCATATTATTATTCATCTTCATTTACACATTCTCCCACGATTGGCATCATCTTGTTCATATCTACACACTACCATATATCAATATTCATTATTCCTACTACTGTTATCTATATCTAAACATTTATTCTCTACCTAGATATTACCACTTCTATGTCCTAGGTCAATCTAAATTTCGGACCAACTCCCACCCATTCTTTTCCTACCATGAACAAACTTCATATACATTTGACATGATTTAATGCTATTTATTTGTATTTGAAGACATTCAAATGCATTCATTTTGGCTATATACACATTTGAGCTTCATTCAACCAATCATTCCTCAAACATGCTAGTAGCACTTTGATTGATGAATTATATCTTTGAAAATTGATATCCTCAATCATTTCTAAGACTATGCAATCAATCCTATCACGGGATTGATTTAGGAGAATATGATTCTTGTAATCTAACAATCTTCCCTAGATGTTTTTATCAATCCTTGACATTACCTATATTAAGCAATCCTTGAAATTCAACTTGCAATAAACTTAATAGTTTAATTTCGTGACAAAGAACAAAGAACAAAGAACAAAGAAAACTAATTTCAGAATAAAAGATCAAAAAACCATCTTCAGTCTTAAAATAGACAAATTCTAATATAACAACAAATTTATTCATTACCACTACATTATCCACTTCACTTTAAATTGACTAATTGAATTAATTTGTACTTTAATTGCCTGATTTATCCTATATTAAACTTTGTTTATTTCCCTTTAAAAAGTTTTATTCCCCTTTAAAATTCTAAATAGTACTTTTACTAATTAATATTGAAAGTGAAATCTAATAGTATTTTTCAAACTAAAAATATCCTTGTTTTCCAAAGTACTACCATAGGTGTTAAGCTTAAAAGAATGATGGTTTTATCCCACAATTTGGTGACAGTTCTGACAGCACCTATTTCTATCTGCCAGACCGACAGTCATATCACTAAATGTCTATTTTGAGAGAGTCACGTCAGCCTCTACAAGTCCCAAATGATTTTGAAGATGGTTGTGTTTATCTGCAAGTTATTGAGTGCTTAAAGGAGGCCGGAGAGAAATCCTCCAACCAAAAAAGGGAATAACCACAACCCTGTGATGGAATAGAATTAATAATTTCACATATGCCTACTTGGCAGTTGGCAGTTGGCAGTAAGGATTGATTGATTGATTGATTTTAATAACGTCTACGAGACCAAACCAGTCTATGGGACCCACGAAATGAAACCGAAAGACCACACCAGCCAAGACAACAAAACAATAACCGACCCCACCAAGCTACTTCATTTTGTTTTCCAACTCTTTGCTGATTAAACCACCCAACTGGACATAGGATCAAGCTAATAAGTTAAAAAAACTGGTCTTCTGAGGAGGCTATATTCTGTTATTTAATCAAGAGTGAACATCCTTTACATGCTAGACGCCCCCTATCTTCACTTATCTGTTCATTTTTTTTAATCATGGGAAAATATCAAAACCAAGAGTCTTGACATAAAAGCTACAAAAACAGACTAATTTTTGTATGGCTTCTTTCCTTAATCTTACTGAGATACAGAATTGCATGTCGTTTGCATTGGTACGAAGCACAAAGTTCAAACATTGTTACAAAAAAAATAAAATAATATATATTATTTAGCTTGCCATCAACATTCAAAAATTACCGACTCTGAGAACAATCTTACAGGTATTTAGCAAAATACGGTAGCAACATTTATAATCAGGAAATACCCCATCTTTACTCTCATACTCCTGACAGTAGCAGCAGCCATAGCAATAAATATTGCTCTTGTGAAGCAAACATAGGACACCGGAACTTATTTCTACAGTTCAGCTAACCGTCCCTCTTAGACTATGCACTGGACCAATTTCTTACATTACTAACAAATAGGAAAATTAAATTGGATAGAGAAACCACATATATAGAGACTCTTTGACAGCTAATGCAGAGAGCAGGCAGTGCAGAAGCACAGAAAACAAAGGGTGCGATCAGATAGCTTCATGTGCAACCCCCTCCTCTTCCTCTTCTTCATAACCATCCTCGTCTGCAGTTGCATCTTGGTACTGTTGATATTCAGAAACCAGATCATTCATGTTGCTCTCAGCCTCAGTAAACTCCATCTCATCCATGCCCTCACCAGTGTACCAATGCAAGAAAGCCTTTCTCCTGAACATTGCAGTGAACTGCTCGCTGACCCTCCTGAACATCTCCTGAATGGAAGTGGAGTTTCCAACAAAGGTGGAAGCCATCTTCAGTCCTGTAGGAGGGATGTCACACACACTTGACTTCACATTGTTGGGGATCCACTCCACAAAGTATGAGGAATTCTTGTTCTGCACATTGATCATTTGTTCGTCTACCTCCTTGGTGCTCATTTTTCCTCTGAACATGGCAGAGGCTGTAAGGTACCTGCCATGTCTTGGATCAGCAGCACACATCATGTTTTTTGCATCCCACATCTGTTGCGTGAGCTCTGGGACTGTCAAGGCTATGTATTGCTGGGAGCCGCGGGAGGTTAGGGGAGCGAACCCCACCATGAAGAAGTGAAGACGTGGAAAAGGAATGAGGTTAACTGCAAGCTTCCGGAGATCCGAATTGAGCTGACCAGGGAACCTCAAACAGCATGTAACTCCGCTCATGGTTGCAGATATCAAGTGGTTCAAGTCACCAACTGTTCCAAATACAAATTAAGACAAAACTGAGACCAATTTCACAACGTGAAGAGGTATACCTACAGCTATGCCCACCTCTAACTAGTAACTAAGCAACTAAATAACCTTGACCGCAAGTCGACTTACAACTGTCATTGCAGTATTTAGATCTAACCGAGTTTCAGTGTAATGTTTTAAGAATACCACAATAACGGATTTGAAAATGATTCTAGAGAGGAGGTTACTAACCAGAATTTCAGCAAAGGTTATTATTGTTTAAGAACTAAGAAGATATAACCTAGTGAGAAGCCTTTTAACTACAAGTCAGCTTCCAACACCACCATTACAGTATTTACGATCAGTGTTAATTGAGGTGCACATTAAAAAACACAGTATACTTACAACTGGGTGTAGTCAACTTGAGTGTCCTGAAGCAGATATCATACAGAGCCTCATTGTCCAAAACCATGCACTCATCTGCATTCTCCACCAATTGATGAACTGACAAAGTAGCATTGTAGGGCTCCACAACTGTATCAGAAACCTTGGGCGAGGGAAACACAGAAAATGTCAGCATCATTCTATCTGGGTACTCCTCCCGGATCTTCGAAATCAACAGGGTACCCATTCCAGATCCCGTACCTCCTCCCAGTGAGTGGCACACTTGAAAACCTGCACAGAAAACAACAATTGTAAAACCTAAAAAATCTCAAATCCCATTTCACAATGCAAATGGAAAACCCCTAAAGCATGCCCACTTGAAACCCTACACAAAAATAGAAAGGTTAAGGACCAAACACCTCAAATTTTATCTCACAATGCCAATGGAAAACCCCTTAAGTATTGACATATTACAAATTAGGCGTTGAAAACTACAGATACCCCAAAAGAAATTTTGTGTACGGTATTTTTCTCTGATCCCAGCATTTCATGGCAGCCGCATTTCATAGATTTCAACTAATGTCAATTGCAAGCAGAAGTACTGATAAATTTTTTAATAATTCCCTATTTTACACATGATTTTTCATAATAACTTCTTACAATATTAAGCCATTTTTGAATAGTTATTTCAATGGCTCGTTTCTCATTGCAGTCAGTAAGAGATGTTAGCACAAGTGAAGCAGAGAAATCAAAACTAACATAATTGAAAATTACCATCCAATAGCATCAATAATCACAGGCTTGCACTTTACTTGGTTTCCCTGTCACACAGAGTACTCCAACAGGAGTCAACCACATCATCGCCCATTGAATTTCCTGGTAAGCCATTTAGCCTTATACAAGTGTACTTAACCACCATGTCTTCCCACAACCTGGTCCACTTATTTTACTACCTCATTTGCAAAACCCTAGAACATTTCCAGTGTCTTCCGAGCCCAATTACTCAATTCATTTTGTAATCCATTAAGTTTCAAGTCTGTTTCGTCATTTTCGATATAATTTTCCACGATTAACTGCAAGCATTTACTAGCACTTAAAAGGTTGCTTGAATTACCCATTTCTCCTAAGCACCCATATCTTCACAAAACAAAAATAAAGTTATACCAATTTAAAAAAAACAAATGCCCATTCAATAAACCCCACTTTTACTCAAACAGGCCCCATACACAAAACAGTCAATCCCACTTAACAAGCTACCCCATTTGCAAAAATCCCTAAACCAACGTCGCACCCTGTAAACAATTCATAAGCAGATTTCCATTATTCAAATTCTAAGGCAATTAGAGTTTCCAGATACAGTTTAAACTACTCAAAAGATCAATGCACATACCTTGCAAACAATCACAATTCTCAGCCTCCTTTCTGACAACATCTAGCACAGAATCAATAAGCTCAGCGCCCTCCGTATAGTGACCCTTGGCCCAGTTATTTCCAGCCCCAGATTGGCCAAATACAAAGTTATCAGGCCTAAAGATCTGACCATACGGTCCCGAGCGCACACTATCCATGGTACCGGGCTCCAAATCCATGAGCACAGCCCGGGGAACAAAGCGCCCACAACTGGCCTCATTATAATACACATTTATTCTCTCCAACTGAAGAAGATTGTCACCCTCATTTCCCCTGTATCGCCCAGTCGGATCAATGCCATGCTCATCACATATCACTTCCCAGAACTTGGCGCCGATCTGGTTTCCACACTGTCCACCTTGAACATGCAATATTTCCCTCATTTTCTATGACAATAAAAACACAGCCCACCAGTTTAGGAAGACCGAACCCCTAAAGGCTGCTTGTGCTTCTGCTATCTTTCAGATGCTTCTGTCGTTCTACTCTAATCGCGTCTGGCAAGAGGAAGGGGTGTTCGGTTTTAATATTGGCTTTCCGTTTCGGTTACCCGGGTGGCAAAACGGCGGGACCGTTTTGAATCGGGTGGACTGACCGGGCCGGGCCAGTTCTTGGGCTTCGCTTGCATCCGACGGCCCGTTGGAATTGTGGGGTCCTCTTGGGGTTGGCGCGTGAGTCAGCACACGTAGCGTCATGTGGGTATGGCTGGTTTGTCAGATATTACTTGGCATTTAGGTTTTTAATTTCTGTAATTTCATATCTGATGTGCATGCCCTGTCGTGGGCTGCCAAGGATGGAGTAGGTGCAGGGCAGTGGTGATGCTCAATCGAAGGCCAAGTGCTGGCTTAGGGCCCATCTTGTCTCCTTTCTGATAGTATGAAATGGTGGTCACAGGTCAATTATGAGATGAGATGGAGAAGTTGTAACTACAGTAAGAATGGGGAAGCTGCTGATTTGCTATTGCCCCTAACTTTTCCTCTGCGTACACTACCACCTATGGAATTAATGTACAAGGATAAGGAGAAGGCTTAGCTTTCACTGTTTTCATTAAAATCAATCAATCATTCATTCATTTCAATTGTATTCTTTTTAAGGACCTATCAGACAGATTTAGGAATTCGAATTATTTTGACAAATGAAATGTGATAGTCAACTAAGAAAAAGGGGGAATAAACTATTATTGGTATCAATATACTTTTTAACTTTTAGTAGTATATCTTACATATTATTTGAAGAAATATTAATAATTATAGGTTTTAATTTAGAGGAATAATTTATAGTGATAATAAGGAGTGGAGGCAATGAAATGTAATGATGTGAATGTGCTAACAAAAATAAATAAATAGTAGACATACTAAACTTAAAATAGTAATAAAATGAAAAAAATGAAAGATCAATATAAACTAGAGAAGTAATTAAAAAAATCAAGACAATGTCAAAATAATCAACTATAAATATTAACTAAAATAAATTTATTTTGAGTTCATCTTATTGTGTGATAATTAAGTGGTGGTGTTTGTTGTTGTGGCCACAAGGGTTCAAGTCTACGTTGATTGTAGGCACTATGTCTTCGTTGATCCAATGTACTTGTAGACTTGACCCACTAGGATATTGTGCAATGTACTTATAGACTTGACCCACTGGATTACCGTGCTCCCCGTTTGTGGCCAAACTAAAAACTTCAAATTTAACGATAAATAAATAAATTTAATTTTAAAAACACGTTATAATCAATTAAATTAAAATTTACATAATTATAATATATTCAAAATAAAATATAATATTTATCACATTTTATAGTCCATATAATATATGAAATAATATCATATTGTAATATAATTTAATATTTATATTTATATTTCATATTATAGTATATGTTTTATGCATGATAGAAATTAGATTGTATATTTTATAATAATAGAATGAGTATCATATGTATTAGATTTTTACTTTTACATGGAAGAAAGGGTAAATCAATTAAATAATAGATAATAAATTTAAAATATTTAAATTTTAATCTCTATTCTATTATTATAAAATATCTTAAATATGAACATTTTATTATTGTGTAATATCTTTATTTAAAATATTATAATATAATTTTATATTTATATTTCTATTTCTATTTCATCTTATTGTATATTGTATATGATACAAATTAGATTGTATATTCTATAATAATTGAATGGATGTTGTATGTATTACATTTTTTAATTTTACATAAAATTGAAAAAAAAAAAAAAAAATTTAGAAACTTTTAGATAAAGAATAAATAAAGTTAAATGATAGATAACAAATTTAGAATATTTAAAACTTATAATTTTTATTATTATAAAATATTTTAATTATGAACATGTTATTATTATCTAATATCTTTATTTAAAATACCATATTATGATATAATTTTATATATAATATTTATATTTCATATTATTACTCAAGACATTTCTTATATGAATTCAATCTACTAACTTATGTTATCAACCGTTGAGAATGTGTTAGAATGTTGCAAGCCTATTGAGAAAGATGTGGCCATAGAAAAAATAGCTATTATTAATAAAAAAAACTTAATTTTTTAGAAATCAAATCTAAATTATATTCTCCTCTAATAAATCAAAGAGAAGTTGACTTTTCTTATCAATGGTTTAAAATGTGTTAGAATGATCAAGACAATTGAGAAAGATGTGACCATAGAAAGATAGCTATTATCAATAAAAAATGTATTTTTTTAGAAATCAAATCTAAATTATATTCTTTTCTATCAAAGAGATAATATCACTACTTTAAAAAACTATTTTTTAGAAATCAAGTCTACATATCCTCCCTTTTTTTAACTACACCAAAGGTGTTCTAATGAACGAATTGATTTTGAAAATCAACTATTCAAAATTGTAGAGAAGGATGCAAGAATTGAAATTATCTCAACCCTCAAATTTTTAAAAACTTAAAAAATATAATATATAATTAAAGAAAAAACAACTACATTCTTATCCAGTCTAAGCTTTAAATTAAGAAAAGATAGGATAAGAATTGTTTTTTTTCTATTAAAATTTTTAAACATAGATTTTTAGATTTTTAAACGGAGCAACAAAGTTTTTGAAAACGGTAACTTTTCAAAAATTTCTTATCATTCTGGAAGGTCTTCGGCTCTTCATGGAGCAGATCGACATAGCAGGGGTGCTCCATTGGCCCCGTTCGCTGCACCATCACATAGATCGGTGCGTAGGGCATTGGGAATTCCTTTCTCTTAGGCAAAAGGGGATTCTTTTGGTAGCTCGAAGGGTTTTGTGTGATTTCTTGATCAAGATTATATTTTTCATGGTTCTCAGTGTCCTAATGGGAAGAGCCATCCCAATTTACAAGCCAGGATAACTCTTAATCGGGCAAAGCATAATCCTTTTGATATTTGTGTTTTGGATTCTCAATCCGATGGTGATTCTAGATCTTGGGTGGATGTGGTTTCCAATCAGAAGATTCATGCATCCTTTCCTAACAATATCTCGATCATATATGGAGCTTCCTTCAATCCAAAGGTAGTTAATCATGTGCATACCAGCGAGGGTTGCATTGGGTCTAAGCCTGCACTTGAAAAGTATTGCTCTATTGTGGATACACTTGCTTCTTTTCCCAATAACATAGCCCAAAAGCATGAAGATTGTTATCGGGTTCTACATCTGCAACTGAGGAATGCGCAACAAAATAAGGTAAAGCCTCTACCTTTGTTTGCTTTTGTTAAAACCTCTTCTAGTGATTTTCTTTTCAAGACAAATAAGCAATCAAAAGTAGAAAAGAAATGGGTCCCTAAAAAATGCCCTCCTCAGATCTCATGCAATGAGTTTGGGTTTAAAGATTTAGTTCAACTGACTTAGCCTGAGGAAGTACTGAGTGCACAAATTTAGGATCTTAAAGATCACACCCTAATATGTAAATTCTGGAAGTTTTTACCTTCTATGGAAACTTTAAAAGATTTACTTTATTCTAAATGGATTGGGGCTAATCAAATATTTTATATCGATTAGGGTAATGGTTTTTTTATTTTGTTTTTTGAAACAAAACTACAAAGGGATTTGATTCTTAAGGTTAAATCATGGGTCTTTGAGGGCTCTAGGTTGTACACATAGGCATGGGTTCCAAATTTTGATCCTTATTTGACTGTAGTGAATTTTGTTCCTTTTTGGATTTAGTTGCCCATGCTTCTGCTAGAATATAGGGAAATGGGTATTGTGAAAACCATTACAAATAATTTGGGGATTTTTCTATGCCATGATATGAATTTCTTCAGAAATCTAGATAAACCGATTAGGGTTTGTATATTACTAAATGCATTAAAGGCATGTCCTTCTTCAATAAGGATACATTCCAAGTTTGGAACTTGGATGAAGGAAATCTTAATAGAGGATCCAAACAATGTTTGTACTTTTTGTCACCTATTGGGACATTCTGCCCAAGAATGTGTACAAATTTAATGTAATGAGGATCTAGGAGATTCACCCATTACGCTAAATCAAATAGAAATAGTTTCAAATGTGGTAGAGATAGTTGAGAAAGAGGATGCTTTTGTCTTAGGTGATTTGAATGTCACAACCTATCAAAATCAGATAGATTCATATTATCCCATCTCACCAGTACTATTGAATGTAGGTTCAGATATGCCATTATCTATTGAAAAGATGAGAAATGACATCCTTGCGGATACTCCTCCTGAAATGGGTTTGTTGCCATGTTAATCTAATGTTTTACATTAGAAGCTTGCGGTTGTGTCCAATAAGACTTCAAAAAAGGCTAAGGCACTAATGTTCAAAATGAATCTACCCAAGGGATCGGAAACCATAATAGAGATTTCACCCATGGGTAAATCTTTATCTTTGTATACACCAAATTTTACTATAGAACATGAGCAACAGTTGGAGGGAATAATTTCAAAGTTGATGTGGGAGAAACCTCTGATATCTAATCCTTTTCATCAAAGAGAATTCTCAAAAGCATGCCTTCCACTTTTGCTACCTCATGATAAATAAGATTTTGTTTGTGCAAATCTTGAGGAGTCTGGGAAGAAAGCATATGACATACATGAGCTGGGTGAACACTTTAGTTTGGAAAGTTGGGTTGACTATATGGTAAATAGTGTGGGATCAAACATAACTGATGAAATTGCAGAGCAAGTTGAAAAGGAAGAAGGGGAGATGTCGAAAGGTACATGTGATAGTTCATTGATGATCTCAATTGTATAATGATGTTGATACACAAGAAACTAATGAAGTTTTAAACAAAACATTTTGTAGAGGTTATGGACCCCACTGAAGTGTATGGTAATGAATTTGATTTTTCAAGTCACTTATCTGTCAGCCAAACACCTATAGTGACTCCTACAATTAAATCACCTGGGAAGAGAAGTAGGAAATCCAATGCAACAAAGATGCAGGAGGAGATTGCTTCAAGGATTCAGTTGACTTTAGATTGCAACATAAAGAAAAGATTGAGGAGAGCAGTATGCTCTCCTCGATTGACATGAAGATCATATCTTGGAATGTTAGGGGTTTTAATGCCCCTAACAAAAGAGCCCAAATCAAGCAGCAAATAAATTCTTCAGGGGCTGATATAGTATTAATACAAGAAACAAAATTATCTAAGGAAAGCTATGATAGTATAATTTCCAAGTGGACCTTATGGAATTCATGTCAATTTGCTGCCCAAGGAGCATATGGGGGTTTGCTAATGCTATGGAATGTTAGAATAGTACAGTTGGAACCTATTTCTAATACTACTCATTGGCAATTGTCACGTGTTACTCATTTTGAGTTATCTTTCTTGTTGGTCAATGTCTATATTCCAAATTCAACAGTGGGTAAACAGAAGCTTTGGAAGGAGCTTGAATTAATTTTTGGACAATCAGGGGTAGAGAAAGTGGTACTTGTAGGATATTTTAATGTAATATTATCTCTGCATGAAAAGAAAGGAGGCATTATACCTCCTCACAAGATAGTTGAAGATTTTAGAAATTTAGTTAACAATAATGCACTTGTTGATGTGCAACCAAAGAAAGGTATGTATACATGGACAAATAAAAGACGTAATTTTTTGCAAATAGTTGTACGATTAGACAAATTTCTAATGTCATCCAATTGGGTAGTAGATAAGTATGTGCAAATGTTAGAAATTTTACCTTGGACAGGGTCTGATCACTTTCCTACTTCTTTAAGCATTGAAGCCACTAATTCTCCTCAAAAGTGGAAAGCATCATTTAAGTTTGAGTCAATGTGGTTTAGGCATAATGATTTCTTGCCTTTATTGAGAATTTGGTGGGAGCAAGCACCATATGAGTTAGGATCCATTATGCATAGATTTTGCAAGAAAATACAGTTTATGAAAGGCAAATAAAGCAATGGAATATACATGTGTTTACAAACATCTTCCACCAAAAGGATTTGATCTCAAAACAGATGGTAGAAGTAAATGAATAGATTATAAGTTAGGCCTTAACACCATAATCTTTTGAGTATCAGAAAATTTTACAATCAGAATGGGAAGAATTAGTGTTGCGTGAGGAAGTATATTGGCGTCATAAATCTTATGAACTGTGGCTTAAAGAAGGTGACAAGAACACTAATTTTTTTCATATGTCAGCTCAATTAAAGAAAGCTAAGAGTGCAGTGTTTTGCATTCAGGAAATTGACTCAGGAAATTAGTTAACTAATGAGGTGGAGATACAAAATAAAGGAATAAAATTCTTCTCTCATTTATTATCCGCTCCATTATAGCAATCAGATCAAATTGGAGTTGAAAGAGAAAACATGATACAAGAAATTCCTACATTAGTCACTGAACAAGATAATGTGCAACTTAATAAGCCTTTCACTTTGGATGAAGTGAAAGGGGTTATTTTTTCACTCAAGCCAGATAAAGCCCTAGCACTGGATGGATTTACAACAATATTCTTTCAAAAATGTTGGGACTTTATAGGGAATGATTTGCTTAAGGCTTTGGAGGAATCTCACACTTCTTGTTTCACGCTCAAACAATTTAATGTTACACACATTGCATTAATTCCAAAGGTGAAGGATCGAAAGTCCTTTTCTGAATTTTGTCCTATATCTCTTTGTAACACAATTTACAAGATTTTTACCAAAGCAATTTATCTTCATCTATTGCCCATCATACCTAAACTAATCTCCGAAGAACAAGGTGGATTTGTTCCAAGTAGGGAAATAGTGGATGGTGTTGTGGTGGCACATGAAGTTCTGCACTCTATTTCTTCGCATAAAATTCCTTTATTCATCATTAAGCTAGACATGATGAAATATTATGATAGAGTAGATTAGGCATTTCTGATGTAAGTTTTAAAGAAATTTGGTTTTAACAAAAAATGGTGTAAATGGATCTTCTCTTTTTTAAATGGTGCAAAATTCTCAGTGCTAATCAATGGTACCTTGTCATGTTTTTTTAACTCTACCCAGGGAGTGAGACAAGGTGACCTACTATCACCTTTCTTATTTATAATATTAGCAGAGGCACTTAGTAGGTCAGTCAAATAGACCCATCTTTAAAGATTTTGGAGAGGGATTTCAATACCTTTTATTGATGTGTCAGTCACACATTCCTTGTTTGCAGATGACACATTATTATTTGGTGCAACTTAGCTTCAAGAGGCCAAAAAAATCAAGTTTGTGTTACAAAGTTATCCACTGGCTTTAGGCCAGAAAATTGATGCAGAAAAATCAAAGATATACACTTTTAACATTAAATCAGGTTTAGAAAAGAGAATTGTTAACCTTCTAGTTTTTCAGAAAGCAGAACTTCCCTACAAGTATCTTGGGATCCTATTTTTTACTAGATCAAATAAAATTTCTTTCTAGGACAAGATCATTCAAAATATTCAGCTAAGGATAGCCACATGGAATGGGAGGTAGTTTTCACTCTCAGGAAGGATATTATTGATCAAATTATTTCTTTCAGCCATACGAAATTATTGCATGGTAGTACTAAAAGCTCCAAAATCTGCGATATTGATAATTGAAAAACTAATTGAGGATTTTATATGGAAAGGGAACATGGACAACAAAAAGATCTCACTTATTTCACTAAAAAATCTTTGTGAAGATAAGTTAAAAGTGGGAGCTGGGATACACAGTTTACCAGCTAGAAATCTAGCATTACGTGCTAAACTAGTGTGACACATGTACACTAAACCGCAAGTGAAATGGTGCAAAGTCATGCAAGCTAAGTATTTAGATAACACATATCCAAAGATAATTTTTATAGTTTCAAATCCATCTCAAGGATCTATAATGTGGAATTTCTTGGTAGTGTGTAGAAAGGTAATCATCCTGTATCTTACCTGGGAAGTTCAAGATGGTTTACTAGCAAAGTTTTGGGAAGATTCTTGGGGTGGATATGCTCCTCTAAATGTAGATACTAACCTGCAATGTATTCAAAATATTCTTAGTTCAAGCTGGGGGGAGAAAGTAAGTGATTATTTTGAGAGCATTGAAGAATGCATTGGGAAAGTAATTTGGAAAGATGTCATTGTTGTAGACTGTCCAATTGTTCAAAAAGAGGAACTTAAGAGCATACTAAATGAGAGAATTGTATATGTTTCAAGAGGGGAGGATAAGTTGTTATGGGGGTCATCAAAAAATGGAAATTATTCAGTCAAAATGGGCTATAAGGAAATAATGAGTAAAGGGGGGAGAATCAAACCTCAAAGAGCTTTGTCCTTTTGTTGGGACTCAACTGTGTTACCAAAGGCAGGATGTTTTTCATGGCTGGCTATTAAAAGAAGAATTTTGACAAGTGATAGGCTTTCCAAACTTGGGATAGCAGCTCAATTTACATGTGTCTTATGTGAAGATGAGATGGAAGAGGTGAATCATTTGTTTATTCATTGTCCCTTTGCATCCTATTGTTGGCATTTCATTAAAAATAAATTAAGTTGGTATGCTCCATTGCCAAATAATTTATGGGATCTATTTTTAAGTTGGCTAGTGTTGTATAAATCAGCATTGTTTGCATGCATTTGGAAAGTGATACCATCTGTTGTGTTGTAGACTATAATAAAAGGATTTTTAGGAAGGAGAAAATCAAGATTGAGCAAGTATTAGAGAAGTTAGATCATCAATAACAGAGATAACAAATGCACACGTATAAAAGGTCAAAAATATTGGGTCTTTGTTCACGGATTGGGATTCTAAGGTAATGCATAAGTGTAATAATATTGTTCTACCATTCAAAGGAAGCTTGCACTAGAATTCAAGTCACAAATTAGATAGAAGCAAAATTTCTTGGACTCCACCTACAAAAGGATTCTCAAAGTTGAATTTTAATGGGGCATCACGTGGAAACCCAAGTATTTTAGGTGCGGGGATTCTAATACAAGATTGTGAAGGGATTTTAAAATCAGCTAAGTCAATAAAATTACCAAGAGGTACAAATAATATGGTGGAAGCACAAGCTTTGCTTCAAGGGTTACAATTAGCATATGATATGAAAATTAAAGACCTAGAAATTGAAGGTGACTCTTTAATTATTGTGAATTCCTGTAAAGAAAGAAATTTTTTTAATTGGAAAATTAGATATGTGATGCAGTAGGTGTGGAAATTGTTTCCTATGTTCAAATTAGTTCAAATAAAACATGTTTATAGGGAAGGAAACCAGCTTGCAGATAAATTGGAAAACATAGGGTGTGAACAAATTCATAGTGTTCAGATGTATGGATGTAATATGAAAAATATCACACAAGAATTGGATGAAGCAATTAACTGAGAAAGGGTTGTAATCTAAGAAAATGAAATGGAGCTAATGAAAAGCAGTTTTGATATAGTATGAAAGTTAGATGTTGATTTATCTTACTTCATAAAAGGGATATTGATAGGACACTGCAAAGAGTGGTAACATCAGTGTTAATTATAAGAAATGCGGTGGATCACACTACCATATTGAGATGATTCATAAGATTAAGGTTTATTGCAATATTGATAGGTGAGCAGCTTATAAACTAGCCTTGTGTAAAGATACGAAGTGTACAGTGTACATAAAAGAAGATACCTTCGCACATGGGTAATTAGCTTTGCACATGTGAGTTGATAAACATATCATAAAAGAAAATTCTATGGGGAATTACATTATTTTAGTTGAGGTTAAATCTGCATAAATGAAACATTTTATGTGGCATCACCAATAGGTTGCTTTGTACTAACGAGTTGCTTTGTACTCCTTGTGATATGTCGTATGGTGTATCCTTTATCGACACCAGGATAAAAAGCAGAGGATATACCAAATGTGATGTGGACACCAAGATGGCATATTAAATCTAAAATGAGAAACACTAATGTTAGCAAGATAACATATTAAATCTAAAATGAGAAAGATTGATGTTAGCATTCTAGCCAGTGGTAGTCACATCATTCTTATTTCATCGTATGTGGGATGCACAAAGTTATCTGTGTGGAAATAAATTATCTGATGCAAAATATTTTTCAAGCCCAAATCTATGCCAAATCCAACACCTGTGTGATATGATCTCATTCCAATGACATCATCGTGCTTCAATGCATCTCACATATTTTATGCCATAAGGGTATATTATGATGATTGTTAACATTTTCTGGCATTTTGTAGGTAATTTATGTAAGGAAAATAAGATAATTTGAGAAAATCATACCTTGAATTAATCTCAAGCATGCATAAAACATTGTCAAGGATAGGTGGAATCCATAGCATATTTTGAGAAATTGAATAACACAGGAAATTTTGTGGCTATATGAGGAACCAATTTAATATGTTTATTTACATATTGCAAGTTTTGTAGAACAAAATGCTCCACATAAAGGTGAAGTGCTCATGGTCTGTGAATAAAGTTAAGTTGGAAAGCTGGTGTACCCATTCAACCATGCCCAAAGCATCGTAGTAGTGATAATTTGGAGCCACAAATCATTGGGTAAAGTGCAACTCCACCTAGTTTTCTTTCATTGTGGAAATTACTGGTCAGGAACAAGGTTTTTGATTTCATGGAAGTTTTAGTTTGAATGGTATTACCTTATACTTTATGGGTATTATGCGAGTTCATATTTTACTCAGTGGTAAGCCATAACAAAGAATTCTAAAAGCCCTCCTTCAAAACATTGGGGTTATATTGTTGTTGTATTCTAGGTGATTTTTGGGGGCTTATTGTTGTAGTTTTCAGGGTGACTTATGGGTGTTTCTGACTATCAAGCAAGGGTTTTTTAATGGAATTTCTTCCAAGAAATCACAAGACACCCTTTTAAGTGCAACAATGGGAAGTGCCCTTTTCCAAAGGCCTAGATAAAGAACAATTGTCTTATGTTTTTAAGACAGATTGTATACCTATTTTCAAATGTGTCAAAGATATAATTGGAGAGGATATTTTGCAACCATCAGCACAGAGAATCATTTTTCCATCTCATTTGGTATCCATATTTGTCTCCAACATCTTGGATTTGAATCCCAATTATCATGATATGCAAAAGATAGCAAATGGTATTATCAATGACTTGTTTTTTTTGCAACATAATGTCATTCTCACAAGTGTTCAAAAATATGACTTATGGCATGGAGAAGCATACATTGGAGGTATCTTTCCTAGAAACTACTTGCACCATAGAGTGAGCTTCAGGAAAATTTATACTGGTATGAGGCTGGCACTTGGATTTAATTCATCAAGTTATCTATACAAAAAGCTTAACAAGTATTAGGTTGAACTAGGAAAAGACATGATAAGGAGCTTCAAGACCAAGTATCTTGCAATCTCATTCCTTCTTACACATCACTGCCATCATGCAACTTTACTAAGCCATCCTATTTCGTCACATCAAAGAGAGATTGAAACTGAGGAATCAAATGCAACACCAGGGCCTTCAAATGTGTAGCCACTCATCCATGGGCATCGACTAATCCTTCCTAACATGAACATCATTGCAAAATTTGATACATCCCCTCCATAGAATTAGATTATGAGTAAATATGGCAAAGAAGATAGCTTCTTTGTACAAAAGGCATGAAGAAATATAATAACTGCTTATAGAATTTTGTAAAGCCAACTAGTTTTGTTAATTTTGCACAGTTGAAACTTGACATCTCCAATAGGAAAGAAGTTAGTCATCAAATAGGAAGGACCGATCAACTTTGTTGTATCCAAATGCAATAGTTGACATTTTGTATTAAAATCTGATCTAGATACTACTATGGAAAACATTTTGTAACCTCTATTATTATATAATATAAATAGTCGGCTTACCATCCTTTTATTAAAAAAAAATTATGAATTGAATTTTTATTTTTGAATAGGTTTCATTTTATTTTTTAATATAAAAGTTAGAATTTTACTTTTAACAATTTTAATATAGTTTATAATATTTTTTGTTTGTTAATATTGAGTTTATGTTAATATTATTTGTAATATATTAATTATATTTTTTAGGTATATATTTTATTAATATTTTAATTCTAATAAAAAAAATAGTTTTACTTTTTTATTTAATCATTTATTAACTTAATAACTTCATTATTTGTTATTAATTTTTTAAAATTATTATGTTTATTAATATTTATATTTTTTATATATTTTGGCTTTCCATTTAGTTTATTTTATTTTAGTTTTTAATTTAGATGAGTTTGATTTTTTATTATTTATGTATTTTTATGAAATTACAAATAATAATTAAAAATTATTAGAATTTTAATTTATAATTATTTTTAAAACTTTAATTATTGTAGAATAATTCTATTTTGGATTTTTGTTACAATTTTTATATAATTAAATTAATTTCAAACTTAAAATATAAATTAAAATTTATAGAGTGAGAGAGAAGGTAACTTTTAATTAGTCATTTCATGCCAACAATCTAAGAATAGCATGCCCTTAGGGAGTTATGCTTAGAGTAGCATTTCATTTGATTAAGGATACGATAATTCACTTTAAAAACCTCTTTAGTGTACCCATTGCACACTTAGGAGTAAAATAGATAGAATGAGAAAGAGGGAATATAAAGAGAGAGAAATAGAGAAATAGAGAAATAGAGAGGGAGATAAAGAGATACAAGAGATAAAAAGAGAGATAGAGATACAAAAATAGAGGTTTAGGTATAAAGGAATAAATATGGAGAGACAAAGAGGTAGAGATAGGAAGATAGATAAAGAAAGAGAGAGAGAATAAAAGAGAGAAGAGGAGAGGCATAGATGGATATAGTCACATAAAGAGAGAGAGAGAGAGAGAGAGAGAGAGAGAGAGAGAGAGAGAGAGAGAGAGAGAGAGAGAGAGAGAGAGAAAGAGAAATAGGAGAAAAAGATATATATATATATATATATATATATAGAGGTAGAGAGATCAAAAGACAAAGATTGAAAGGAGAGAAAGGGGGAGATAAATAGGGATAGCAAAAAATAGTAAGGGGTGAAATATAGAGAGAAGGAAATAGACAGAGATTAGAAATGAGAGAAAGATAAAGGAAGAGAGAAAGGAAGAAAATATAGAGAGGAAGAAAGAGATTGAGAAATAATAAATATAAAGATAGAGAGAGAGGCAGAGATATAAAGAGATCTCTCTCTTTCTCTTCCTATATATCTCCCCATATGTACCTCTCCCTATATATCTCCCTCTCTCTACCTCTCTCTATATAACTTCCTATCTCTATCTTTCTATCCCTCCATCTCTCCCTCTCTCTTTGTCTCCCTCTATTTCTCTCTCTCCTTCTCTCTCTCCATTTCCATCTCCATCTCTATCTTCCTCTCTATCTCTCTACCTATCTCTATCCCCTTACCTCTCTATACATATTTTTTCCTCTTTCCCCTCTATATTTCCCTCAATATATAAATCTTTATCTCTCCCTCTTTCTATCCATATCTCTCCCTCTTTCTATCCATATCTCTCCCTCTCTCCATATCACTCTCTCTTTCTATATCTCTCAACGTATTTATCCTTTCTATTTATCTCCCTCTCTCCATTCCTCTCTATCTATTTATATTTATCTCTCCCTCTCTATATATATCTCAATATCTCTCACTCAGACACACGAACACACACACTCCTTGTTTGTCTTTCCCTATCTCTATCTCTATATCTCTTTCACTCTCACACACACTCACTGTTTCTCCCTCCTTATCGCCATCTCTATCTCTATCTCTCTATCTCTCTCCCTCTATTAATTATCTCTATCACCTTTTTTATCTCACTCTTTCCCCCTCTATTTATATCTTCTCATCTCTCCCCCTCCCTCTCTATTTATATTTCATTATCCATATCTATATCTCTCTCTTATTTACTCCATCTCTCCTACTCTCTTTATATGTCCCTCTCTCTACCTCTCTCTCTACATATATATGGGTGATCCCACAATACTAGTTTACAATTTTTGGTCAAACTGGACACTAAATTGATTTTTTCTAACTAAATCTTCACTTTCAGGCACCTATAGAGGCTAAACCGTGAGGAATTTGAAGATGATGCAAACTAATGATTTGTGAAATTTTGTCTATAGATTCTAAATATATACTTTTTTTAATTTTTGGAATCAAATTGCACTTTTTTTTCTATCTCCTTTGAAAACTAGTTTTTTTCAGTAAACACCATTTTTAAGGAGTGATACTCATTGTATACAACATTAATTTTTTTCCATTAATGATAAAATTATATTTTTTTCAAATTTAGATTTGTATCTACAATATCTAGTGCATGGAATTGGTTTCATAGCATTTCATTGAATATTTTTTCCTTAATCAAGTTTCAAAGTCAAACCAATTACAATTTAGACATAGGCAAACCATATACAACATAACCTTTTTTGTATATATCAAAATTCAATTTTTTTGTTGGATCAATGACATCAATATCTAGTGCATTGATAATTTTCAATTTTTTTTTTGATAATCTGCTATTTTTCCACATGTGCAGAACAACGAGCTTGATTTTTAGTGAAAAACCTATGTTTAATCAAACTAAAAAACAAATACATAATAAAACCAAAATATATTAAAATTATATTTGTTGGATAGCTCATTTCGAGGACTACCATCATCTAGCTAGGTTTGAGAAGTCTCCTCCATTTTCATCCTCAACTCGAGCTTCAAAGGGAAAATTTTTGGACATTTTTGGTGCAAGAGGGGGAGAAGGGGGAAAGAACCCCCCTTCGAGGTTTGCTCAAGCCTCGGTTTGAGCGAACCCTCTTTCCACAAAGTTTTCTTTTGTTTTTTTCTTGGAAAATGAGAACTATGGTGGGACCCAACATTTAATGGGTTCACTCGAAGGGGGGTTCTAGCGAACCCTCTTAGGGTTCACTTGAACCAAATGTTCGTTCGAATCCCCAAATTTTTTTCCATGGGAGCATTTTTTGCAATTTTCCTTCCTCACTGGAATTGTAAACCAATTTTGTGGGTTTACACATATCACTTCCTATATCTTTATATTTCTCTCTCGATATCCCCCTCTTTCATTCTCTCCCTCTTTCTATCTCTATCTCTCCCTCTCCCTCTTCCTCGATCCTTCCATCTCTCTTTTTATATATTTATCTCTCTCTCACCCTCTCTATCTTTCCTAAGTTATATTTATCTCTCTATCTCTCCTTTATACCCATATCTCTCCCTCTCTCCCTCTCCCTATCACTTCCTCTTTCTATATATCTCTACTTCTCTCTCTTATCTCTATTTCTCTTCCTCCATATCCCACCCTATCTATCTATTTAAACATATCTATCTCCCTCTCTATCTCTCTCCATATCTATTTCTTACTCATACACACACACTCTTTGTTTCTCCCTCCCTATATCTAGATCTATCTCTATCTCTATCTCTATCTCTCCATATTTAAATTCCTATATATCTCTCTCTATATCTATCTCATTATCTATCCATCTCTCACACCCCTATATCTTTCCCTCTCTCTACCCCTCTCTATATATCACTTCCTATCTCTATCTTTATATTTCTATCTCTCCCTCTCTCTCCCTCTCTATATATTTATCTCTTCCATATCTATCTATCCATTTGTCCTCTACCTTTATCTATCCCTCTCCTTCTCTCCATATCCCCCCCTCTCTCTCCCTCTTTCTATCCCCGCATCTCCCTCTCTTGCCCTCTCTCCCTATTGCAAAATGGAGCCTTATTATCTTCCTGATTTAGAGGTTTTGTTTTAGTTGTGTTAAGATCCCTATAAGTAGATGCATAGTTGATTTGAAGCTATCAATTCTCCATTGAGACCTTTGTTGCACAAACAACATAATTTTCTAAATGGCCTACCAATTGACCTCATGTATACTACACAAATGTATATACAAAATAGACCAAGAAATTCCTTAACTAACCTTCCACACTTCTTTGGTGTACCCATTGCACACCAAGGTACAATTGCTAGTTTATATTTTCCTAATGAAGTAAAGGATAAACACATATTTTATTGTATAAATCATAGTTTACATTAATTACAAATCATTGGTATTATTTTAATTATTCAATTTTTAAGAATTTTATCCCTCTAAAATTAGTGTAATCATATATTTTAAATTATTAATAAATATATTATGGCTATTATATCCACTTTCTATTTAGATTGATTACAAATTATTCAACAACTTCAATGATACAAAAATTAGGCGAAACTAAAAATGTGATATTATCTCGATATTTTTCCACCAAGGACTTAGGGATTCTTCCCCTTTCATGCATTCTCTTCTAGAATACTGCAAAGAATGTAGTAAGTACTTCTTCTTGAACTTTCATGTCACCAAGTTTGTGTAAATTTTCCAAAATATGATGTGATACTGGTCTCCTTTGATCCCATATGACATTTCTTCTTCCTGGAAGCTCCCTTAGAAAGTAAAATAGCAGATAGACTACTAGGGAACCAAACTTGAATGGATATTTCTTATCTTTGGTTTGCTTCAAGTTATCAAATAGTTGTTGTTGAAGCAACTCACACAGATCATAGTCCTTACCCTTTTCCACCATTTCATAGCAACATGGATTATTGTAGCTGACACAAAAATCTCCCTATTGGTGTAGTAAATTTTGTATCCTATGACCATTGTTGCATACCTTACTGCAAGCTTTCAAATAGTGTCCACTGTGAGAGCCCTATGATCAAATGTGGCCCTAGTCAACTCCATCACATCTTTATTCTTTACTGACTTCAATACTAGAATAGGTCTAGTAGCACAAAGTCTTGTCACTTCCCTTATAACTTCCTTTGATATCATGTCAAGCTTTTCAGTCCATAAGTAGTAGTCATGTACTCTACTCAATGTCATTCTCATAAACTTAGTTGCATCATTATAGGTGAAATTTGGAAATAGTTGCTATACATCTAACTTCTTTGCCACTAGGTTTTTGTATTTGGGCTTGATCTGGTGATCATCTCTAGTTAACTCATTTATCCGTGGGTTAATGAATTTCACATGGTTATATTCTTCCATTTTTTCGTGGATATAAGCCCTAGTGCCTTCTATAGAAAAAACCTTGTGTGGAATGCTCAAAAAAGCTTTGAGTGGGTCATTTTTAAATATCTTCATAGGGTACTTCTTGAATTTCAGCTGAGGCTTCTCACTTATATTCACTAAAATAGGTGTAGCCATTTCTACAAAATTTAAATGCTTTGAAAAAAAATTCTAAGGAAATGATAAAAATACCTTTTCTTGCTTGACTAAAACTAGGGTTTGAATGCACTACTTCCTGAACTTTTGAATTCGCTTCATTCACTCCAAATGTATAAAAGTGAGTAAATTAGACCAATTTTAGAAACTTATAGTCCATCAAGATTTTCCATAATTCACATTCAATGCACCCATCAATAAAGTTGATGAAAACTCTTCACTGTGCAACAACAAACCCTTAATTACGCCACAAAGCTCCGCAAATGCGTGTTTTCTTCCAGAATTTCTTTCACAAGATCTAAACTACCAATCTCCAACTTATGTCTTCATGCCAAGCCATGGAACCTTATATTGGTAAGGGTATTTTTTAGTTTCTGTTATTGCTCCCCCTAAGCCAATTCCTAGGTTCAATTTTTGAGAGAATTATCTGCATTGGAGGGTGGTACAAATTCGTTTGTAGTTTTTAATTCTTTTTTGTTCTTAGGCTCTTCTTCCTTCCTCTAGATCTTCTCCATTTCCTTCTTTACTTTTTTTAAATCAATCTTTGTGACTAGATCATTTCTCTTTTCAAGATTGTTCTTTATTATATTTTTACAGAATCTAGCAACATGTCTAGGCTTATTGCAATTGTGGCATACAATATTCCTTTGAAAGTTATTGTTTTCATTCATTCTGGATTTGCATTGGTTAGCCTTGTACCCAAATTCATAACATGTATAATAGTAGCCATTGAAAGATTGAAAGAGTATACCATGGTTGTATGTACATTCCTCATTTAATTTTTGCATTCACATGCTCTATGTCCAAACTTCTTGCATGCAAAACATTGACTGGTAAAGGATGAAACATTCTAATTTCTTTTACTTCTACATTTTATTGCTTTATGTCCAAACTTATTGCAAAAAATAATAGATACCATTGAAGGATGAGTACCTTTGAGCATTTGGTTGTCTGATAGGAGGTCTTCTTGCATTATTTCTCTGATTCCGGTACTGGCCATTATTCTTCTTATCTTCAGTCTTCTCAGGTTCACTGATCTTCTTTGCATCTGCTTTTGAGCTTTCACCTTTCTCAAGTCCCAAACCACCTTTTTCTTTAGATATTTTCTGACCTGCAATTAACTCATCAAGAATCGTAGAACTTTTCTTGAATTTAACTTCATGAGTTCTCTCTTTCTCCAATTCTCTCTTTCTCCAAATTTGATCTCATATTTACCACTTCTTGTTCAAGTCTAGTGCACTCATTGGTGTTGCTTTTTACCATAGTGTTCAGGCATTCCTCAATTCTTTTCTTTTATTCCTCTTGTACTCTAAATTTGATGATACCTTCATTTGTTTTCCTCAATTGTTCATTGACTTCCTTTTTCTCTTAATTTCTTAATTTTCTCTCTCAATTTCTTGATGCATTCATTAGCTTCATTAAGATTTTCCTTCAGATCTTTATTTTCACCTTCAAATTTTTCAATATCTTCAAGAGCAACTTTGAGTTCTCCTTGTTTGTCAAGTATGCAACCATTATCATCCATGTGTTTAATTTCCTAGATCTTCCCATAGTGTTCAAGCTTCTTCAAGGGAACCAAGCTCTGATATCAATTGTTGAACACCCAAAATACTAGGGGGGTTGAATCAGTATTCCTAGAAACCATTTAATTACTAACCATCCAATTATCATAGCAGACTTAGCAATTAACAAAAATGAAAGCATAAACAACCCATAACACATACAACACATGAACACCAAATTTTTTTATATGGAAAACCCAAAGTGGGAAAAACCATGGTGAGGATTAGCTCACAATATAATATGACCAGTCATAAAATATTATAGGAAGGCTCATTGCTAGGTGGAATGACTATCCAAGTGAACTCACTGTTCACAAGAAAAAGTAAGATAGAGAAAGTGGCTACACAGTCAAGATTTAAACTGATATGAAATGCATCTGTCGTATGCTGAATTCAATTCCTTTGAAGCTCAAGATCTTGACCCAAAAACACTTTGCCTGATACAGAATACAAATCTCTGCTCAGAATTACATTCGCATATCCTTTTCTCAATCTTCTGCAAAATTTCACTTTTTTGCTTGTATTTGGATCACGTCTCTATCAAAAATTGTCATCATCACAAACTCAAAATGATCTTTTATATATATTAGCATCATTGCAGACATTAATTAGGTTAGCCTAATTAGGTGTTGCCTAAGGTAATACAAAATGTGCCTTGTCAGCACCCAATTCAAAATAAATTATCCTGGTGCCATAACACATGTGATATAGGTTGGAATGGACCTATAATAGCTTTTTCTTACATTCACATCACAACATAAAACTTCACAACCTTTCACATATTTTAGGTTGGCCAGGGATAGGTCCTAAAACAAAATACTTCAACTGATCGCCAAACACAGGACACTTGGATCTCAAAATATCATGCCAATTGGAAATATCAAATCACAGACATCTATAAACATTCTCCCAAAACAAAAAGTCCTAACATAAATTCGTGGAGGAGCATAGACAAAATAGGTCATACTCATTAGACAAAAAACTAAAAAAACCTTATATACTAAACTTCTGTCACTTGCAACTTTTGAATAGTTTTTCCAGACCAAGTAAAATTATAAATTCCAATGATATTGACATCCACAAATAACATATTGAAATTGTAGAGGTAGATCTGTATGTGCGATGTAATGTGAACCAATCTACCGGAGGGCACATAGAGAAAAACTATCGATGTAGGTATCCTACGTAATTGTGAATCAAATTCTCTCTGTAGAATATTCTCCATATCGCCACATAGTGTTGACATCAATGAAAACACAACTTCTTCATTCTTTCAACAACAACATCAATTAATCATTAATGGTGTTCGAGGTTATGTAGGGGTAGGTAGGAATGAATAGTGCAAAATGTGAGAATGTTGGAGTTCATGGGTTGAGGATACCACATGATGGATGCCACAAGTTGAGAGTTGGGGAGTCGAGGGAATGAATTCTAGTAGGGAGAAGTGTGAACATTGATAAGGTAAAAGGATAGAGAAAAATTTGATGGGAAGGGATGATAGGAAGGATAAGTTTAATACTCAAGAAGAATAAAGGAAAGTTAAATTTGAGAGAGAAGGCATGCTAGGAAGGGTAAATTTGGCACTCGTACAACTTGTAGGCTTAAAACACTTTGGAACCTTAGCAACTTTCAAACCTGATAGGCACATAAGGGAAGAGGGGGAAGGATTCATAAGAAAAATTGGACAAAGGGAAATGCCAAGAATACAAAATAGGCCTTCAATTTAAAAATAAAAATTAATTGAAAAGGGGACATTACAAGTCTACCCTTCCACTATCTACATGCACCCAATCAATGAAAGTTAGTGTATCAACAAAACACAATGTTACGTACGGAAACATTCTAAGGTATGAATTTTGGGTGATGTGGCTACATCATTCTCCCATGTGTATCCATTTAATCCCTATTGATTTATATTTTTTCAAGTATCCTTCAACCCGCTTATCTCCTTTTTTTATTTATTTGATTACTTGTTGTTGATAACTTGTGCTAGGTGATCCCACATAAGTGGGTTGCAATTCTTGTCATGAAAGAAACTTGCAAAAATGCTCCCAACATAAAAAATTAGGTTTTTGGGGGTTCGCTCGAACCCCCCTTTCGAGCAAACCCCCTTTTGACATCATGATCACTTTTGGCGCCTTTAAAAAAAAAAGGAAAATGGAAAAATCAGGGGGGTTCGAGTGAACCCCCCTTTGTGTGAACCCCATTCGTACAAAGGGGCCTAGAGGGGTTCGCACGAAGGGGGGTTCACTCAAACCTCCCTTTTTTGCCTTTCTCCTCCCCCTCTTGAAATTTTCTGCAAAATTATGGCTTTCAGAGCTGGGTTTGAGGATGAAAATGGAGGAAACTTCACAGACCCAAATGAAGGATTGTAGTCCTTGAAACAACCTATCCATCAAGTATAATTTTAATACATTTTGGTTTTATTATATATATATTTTAGTTTAATTAAACATGGGTTTTTCACCAAAAATCAAGCTCTTTGTTTTGCACATATGGAAAAATAGTAGATTATAAAAAAAAATTGAAAATATCTATGCACTAGGTATTGTTGTCCTTGATCCAACAAAAAAAATTGAATTTCGATACATACAAAAAAAGTTATGTTTTAGTCGGTAAACCTATGTCTAAATTGTAACTGGTTCAACTTCAAAACGTAATTAAGAAAAAAGTATTCAATAAAACTTTATGAAACCAAATGCATGCACTAGATATCATAGTTACGAATCTAAATTAAAAAAAATTGAATTTCATCCTTCATAGAAAAAATTTATGTGTTAGCCAGTACACATCACTCTTTAAAAATGGTTTTTACCATTAAAAACTAGTTTTCGAAAGAGATGGAAAAAGAAATGCAATTTGATTCCAATTTTTTTTAAAAATATATATTTAGAATCTATAGACAAAATTTCACAAATCACTAGTTTGCATCATCTTCAAATTCCTCATGGTTTAACAACTATAGGTGTCTGAAAGTGAAGATTTAGTTAAAAAATTTAGTTCAATGTCAAGTTTGGCCAAAAAGTGTAACTCACTATTATGGGATCACCTTGCTAGGAGTAAGTTTTACATTTGTCAAATGAAATAATTCATACCAACAGTAACTCCTAGAGTTGTTACTTCTATCATTAACAATAATTTTAGGCAAACCTTGTATCCTAAGCAACTTGCTAAAAAATAATTGTCACATATGTGTATTGAACTCAAGCATAATGGTAAAGATCTATGCTTAATCATTTATCTTGTCTTCAATAGCATTAATGTAATTTTTATCATGTACCTAGAGTAGTTTTATCATGGATTCCATGAACACACTTTCCCAATCTTAATGGGGTAAACAACAACTAAAATTGATAGATTTACTAAAAAGTCATGCTCTTCTCCATTTTGTTGGTAGGTGATGTAGTCTCTAAGGTATTTGAGATCCTCTTTCTCAAAAGCCCTCCATGTAACTCTCTCTCTCTCTCTCTCTCTCTTATATATCTACAAATATTGTAGGATCTATAAAATCCAACCATGCATGTATCTTGCAAGGCTTTCAAGTTCCTTTACTTCATCTTTGAATCAAGCACCAAACAGATTGCATCCTATACACAATGAGACCATCTGCTAGCACATACTTGTTATCCCACTTTTTCATTAAAATGGCCCAAATACCATCTCCAAAAATATCACATCCTTCCATGAAATGAGATTATTACCTCCTTCATCTAATCAAAATCTTCTTGTGTTCTATTCATCCCTAGAAAAAAATCCTTTCTTTTCCCTATAGTTTAAATTTGATGTTGAATGTGAAAATCCCTTAATAAGCCTTCTATAATTACTTCATAAACTAAGGAATCTTCTCAATAGAGTTAGTGCAAGAGGGGGAGCCCATAATAGAATAGTTTCAATCCTCTTCTGTTTCACCTATGTGGCAGCCAATGATGCAATGTAATAGTTGGGAATGATTATGATAGAAAACTCCAAGCTAGAAATGATGTGGGTAGTGTTCTTTGTCATATTTCTTATGCAATATGGTTACAAATGTAAGCATCACTTCTTCCTCTTACACCTAGATTGTACTCTTGTGAAAATAAATTTGAATTTGAGCTCCTTTCATCAAACTCACTATCATCCTTGAGGTGCCTCTATGATGTGTCAACAACTTCCTCCATTTGAAAGGTGGCTAGAAACACTATCTTCCTTTCCTTGGATTATGATCATGGCATGCTCAAAATTATACTTAACTTTCCTAAATTATTGTTATAACGATTTCTTGGTGTCCCCAAGATTCTTACCATGATGCCTAAAGTTTTACCTTTTGACCAATGGCATGGATCAAATCATATGGTGGCTAATAAATAGTTGTAAGGGTCATATATTGCTCAAAGTATCTTTTTAAACAACAATTTGTAGGATATAATTCTTGTAGTTGGTGATCCCAATAGGTAAGGCCTTATCCACACTACATCAAGCAAGGTATTTTCCCCAATACAATGGCTACTGGAAATTGAGCTCCCTTACTAAAAATCAATCATGTAAATTTTGGTGCATTAATCCATTTGAATAACATGACCAACTACTCAATGTGTCTAGCAAGGCATTTGAAAATTGCCCATATTCCTTGAAAATAAACATCTATTGGTAGTTTGATCACAAGTAATTCTAATTCATGTTAGAAACCTCTATATGGAAGCAGTTCAAAGAATGAAAGAGTGTGCATGCCCACCACCAACAAGCAATATGCTACCCCAACAACCTATATTATACAAGTAGTCCTCTTATTTGTAACTACTATGATGGATCCATTCAAGACACCTTCAAAAACTTCAATTTGTGTGTGTCCCACAATACCTTCTATTTGGAGTCTTCTAGTTATGACATTGAGGTTCCCCACCATCTTCCATGAGTAGTCTTGTAACTAAGAGAATGGGTCTTCATTCCATTCAGTACCCTTCATATATTGTTTATTATTAGAATACTTCTCATTAAGAATAATAGTGTAATGACATATTACGAAAATGATGTAATAAACCCTTGCTTCTACTATCATCCATATTTTTGGAGTTGTGATTAACATGTTTATTTCTTTTCAAAAATTCAGTGATTTTTGTGAGATTTGTTGCAACACTATTTATTCAAAACATAAAATATTAATAGAATAAGGTTCAACTAAAGCAATCCTCACATATTCATGTTCATCAACAACCTACCTATTAGGTAGATCATTCTCACATAGCATTGGATCCTTATTTCCTTCCCTTTCTTGCTTATTGACTACACAATCTTTTGCATTTTCATTTTTATAGATATCCCACAAATTTCCCTTAACTTCATGAAGAAATCCATCTTCTTGTTCTACACAATTATTAGTAAAAAATATCACTTTTTTCATCAAATTTCATAGCTTCCACTTGTATTGTAGATTTATCCATGGTTTTCTTCCTTTCCAACTCTTGCAAATCTCATTTTTTTGACTAATTGTCAACTTTTTCTAGTTCTTCCCTTTGTTTTCTCCTCTCTTTTGCTCAAATTTTTGGCCTAGTTCCCATGATTCTTTGCATGAGAAGGTTTATTTTGTATTCTTGACTCAATTTGGGTTTCTCCATTCATCTTACCTATAGCGACTAGTGATGTGGTCTTTTGAGAGGGTACAAAATGTCTCTTCTTGCGTGGGACTCCTTTTGATTTACTACAATAGTGCATCTTTGAGAGTGATTTATATTTTGGTTTTGGTTGTGACTCTACTTCTAAATATTTTTCATTCTACAAGAGTATTTTCTCTCTGTCATGTTTAGTGATCTCCTCCTTAGAGACTTCTTTTTTTTTTTACTCCTTTTCTTCCTTCCTCAACCTTCTTAGGTATTTGCATAGATTTATTTTCCCTAGCACCATTCAAAATATAATACAAATTTGAAATCATTTTCCTATTCCTAATAATCTTTGGACAATCTATCGAACTCTTCTTCCAATGAAACCCAATTTTCGACCATTAAATTTTCTTTTCTCTTCTTGTAGAATGGTCATTTCCTTACTATTTTGACATTCTTCTTAAAGGTCAAAGCTACCCTCACAACTTTAGATTGTTTATGATATTTATCCATTAACTTAGCCACTTGTTCAAACCTATTTATTTTGTCTTTGTTCCTTTGTATTTCATCTTGACTTAGTTGCATTTATATCCATGTATCAATAAAATGACATACATTGTTACCATATGTTAGGGTGTTGGCTTCATCACCTCTATTCTTATCACTATTAGCTCCTAACAAACTCATTCCACCATGCATTAGAGTTGTAAATAATCTCATGATTCATAGGCTAGCAAGAAAACTAGCTCTACTACCACTATAATGGCCTATCCAGTTATTTATGCAACTATATTTGGTTATTTAAATTTTGGGCTCAAATATTTAACCATAACCTACAAAATCCCTAGAGTACATTAATATTTACACAACTCTAACAACTCAGTATTATGCTTCAAATTCCATCATTTATCCCTAAAATAATAAACCCTAATCCATTTTTCTTAGATCTATCAAAACTAGAAGTTTCTCATTACATTTGAATAAATAGCAGCAAACCCTATTATTGTGGGTTGGATTCAAAAGAATGATAGATGTAAATATTTTGTTCTAATTGACTAAACCCATATTACAAGCATGATTCATGTCTTAACATAAATTACCCAAATCACACTCAACCCATAAGGCTAGAAAATAAATCACAAGCATTTCTTCATTATGTGGGTCTATTACAAAAAGTTGTGCATCAACACTCCTATTATAAACAATTGTACTTGAACCCACCACAACAATAATATAAATTTTGTATAGCTGGAGATTTTGTAATAATGGGTCTAAGATTTTGTACAATACAATACTATAGTAGCAATAACAAGCCAAAAATGAAAGTCTTACACTCACAACTCTTTGCAAATCAAACAAGCTTGACACAATTGAAGATCCACCACCATCAAAGCTACACAAGGACTCTTGATGAGTTTCATCCTTTTTTGGTGAAAGGGATTTCATCCTCTGATTTGTGGGATCAAAGGATTTTTGTCCTTTGATCTCAAGCAAACCTAAAGGTTTTCATCCTGAAATATGGGCGTATGAACACAAGTGCTCAAAATAGGGTTTTCGACTAGGGTTTGTATGTGTACAATGTTGAATTAATCTCCTAGAATGTGTCCACCTATTGATATTCTAGAAACCTTTTCAAATCTATTGTAACTAGAAATGAATCTTGCCTCAAATGGATGGCTTGGATCTTGCATGAATTGAGGGTAGCAGAGAATACAACCATTGCATTAATGGCATCCTAGAGCAAGCAATAGGCTATGGCATGCAATCAAAACAACTCCCTTTTCCCGCTTCTATTTGAACGGTTGACTTAATCGATCTTCATCCCTTGTTTGTAGACATGTGTAAATCTATGCCATTGAGATTTGACTATTGTTTTTGGGTAGAAAAATACACTTATGTAGTAGTTGCAACATCAAATTGGTCATTAATGACATTTCAAGTTGTGTAAGGGTAGGTAGGAAAGAACAATGCAAAAATGTGGGAACATTAGAGTTTGGGGGTCAAGGATGGATGCCACAAGTCAGGAGTCATGGGATGGCATTTTGATAGAGAGAAATCTGAAACCTTGATGGAGGAAAAGGGAATAGTAGAGTTCAACAAGAAGAGATGACAAGAAGGATAAGTTCAATACTTTGACAAGGATAAAGGAAAGGCAAAGTTGGAAGAAGAGGCATGCCGAGAAGGGTAACTCCAACACTCTTACAACTTGCAAACTTAAAACCCTTTGAAACCTTAGCAACTTCCGAACCTAATAAGCACTTGGGGGAAAGGAGGAAAGAACACAAGAAAAATTGAACCAAAGGGAATGCCAAGAATAGGAAATAGGTCTTCAATCCACAAATACAAATTAATTCAAAAGGGGACATTACATCTTGCAAAAGAGCTTCAACAAGTTAAGGACAATCATACCACTAGAATTGTTGCCTTGGGAAATGACATGAAAATCGTTAGAAACAACCTCAATAAAGCCATTGAGGTTAGTAAATGCACAACCAAAAGTTTCTCATTACATTTACATAAATAGTAACAAACCCTATTATTGTAGGTTGGGTTCAAAAGAATGATAGATTTAAATATTTCGTTCTAATGTTCTAAACCCATATTGCAAGCATGATTGATGTCTGAACATAAATTGTAAAGTGTATCTGCATTCTTTCCTGTGGTATTGACGTTAGGAAAATTGTTTTCCGCATCTAATTTTCCTTACAAGTGGTATCAGAGCCTGGCCAGTTGTGTTATCCTTGTGGGTACGTTGGGTTTTTTGTGTCAATTTTGTTTAGTGGGAGTCTTGTAGAGTTTTTTATTTCTAATTACAGGTTGAGATGGCTAGCACGTCTGGAAAGATTGAAATAGAGAAATTCAATGGCAGTAACTTTGAGTTGTGGAAACTCAAGATGGAGGATCTTCTAGTTGATCGTGATATGTGGCTTACAGTGTCTGGAACTAAACCTACAGGCATGAAGCAAGAAGAATGGGACCTTGCAGATAGGAAATCTAAGGGGCTGATAAGGCTCTATTTGGCAGACTCAGTTCTTCTGAATGTGCATGAAGAAAAGACTGCAGCCTCTCTGTGGACAAGACTAGTGTCTATTTATCAGGGGAAGTCCTTGGTGAATAAACTGTTCCTGAGGAAGAAGTTGTATTCTTTGAGAATGCAGGAAGGAGGGTTTGTGGCTGATCATTTGAACGCATTTAATATGTTGATTGCTCAATTGACATCTGTTGGTGTAAAAATTGAAGAAGAGGATCACTATATGCTATTACTGTGTTCTTTGCCAGACTCTTGGGATCATCTGGTGATGGCTATTGGGAGTACAACATCAAAATTCAAGATGGAAGATGTTGTTGGTTCTTTGCTGTCATAAGAGATGAGAAGGAAATCTTTTGAGATGGCAAAGGAAGCTCTTGCTGTTAGAGGAAGACTGAAAGAGAAAGGCAAGAAGAAGGACACGAAATCAAAATCGAAATCAGAGGGGAGATCAAAGTCTCCTGGAAAGAAGTCCAAGGTGAAGTGTTGGAACTGTGGGCAACCTGGTCATGTCCGAAAGGATTGTAAAGAGGAGAAAAATAAGAACTTTTTTGATAATGATTCTTTTCAGGCTGATTCATACACCTTCATTGCTGCCTTGGCTACATAGGCATCAGATGATGTCTGGCTGATTGATTTTGGTGCATCTTTTCACATGACATCTCAAAGAGAATGGTTCACAAAGTATGAAGAATATGATGGTGGAAAGGTGTACTTGGCGAGTGATTCAACTTTGGAGATTGTTGGTCGTGGAAGAGTCAGAATCTAATTTCCCGATGGCAGAGTAAAGGGAATTAATGATGTAATGCACATACTAGGTTTGGCTCGAAATCTACTGTCTGTCAGTAAGCTGAATGATATTGGAGTACAAGTCATGTTCTCTGAAAATGGCTGCAATATGACTAGAGGTTCAATGGTGCTGGCTAGAGGTGCTCAAATTGGTACCCTGTACAAGCTGGATGCACATGTTGTTCAATGTAGCAGTGTCTCTGGAAAGTCACTGAAAGCTACTCATGGAGGTAAAGAGGGAACTATCCCTAATTATGTAAACTCTATGGAAGTAAAACTTCCAACAGAGAAGACTATGCTCTGGAATCATAGGCTAGGCCACATAGGAGAAAAAGGTTTAAAAACCTTGAAGAACAAAAACCTAGTTGAGGGGCTTGAAGATTGTAATCTTGAATTTGAATTTTGTGAACACTGTATATATGGAAAGCAGCACCATGTTTCATTTTATTCCAGTCCTCATAAATCTTCTGGTTTGCTAGATTATATTCATTCGGATGTGTTTGGTCCAGTGGATGTTCCTTCTTTGTCTAAGTCAAGATACTATGTGTCGTTCATTGATGATTATTCAAGAAGAGCATTTGTTTATTTTCTTAAAAGTAAATCAGAAGTATTCAGTCGGTTTAAAGAATTTAAAAATCTTGTTGAAAATCAGACTGGTAGAAAAATAAAATGCTTAAGGATTGATAATGGCGGTGAATTCTATTTTGATGAATTTGAAAGATACTGTAAATACCATGGAATTAAAAGACATAAGACTACTCCTTATACTCCACAGCAGAATGGAGTTGTAAAAAGGTTCAATAGGATAGTGATGGAGAGAGCACAAAGTATGCTCAATAGTGTTGGCTTGGAGGAGAAGTTCTGGGCTAAGGCTGTATCTACTGCATGTTATTTAATTAATCGGTCTCCAAATTCTACTCTTTTTGAGAAAACACCCTTGGAAGCGTGGTCTGGTAAGAAGCCCTCTCTTAGACATATTTGAGTCTATGGCTATGAGGCATATGCATATGTGCCGGATGTAAAAAGATCTAAATTGGAGAACAAGGCTGTCAAATGTATTTTTATTGGATATAGTGTTGTCACAAAGGGATACAAGCTTTGGAACCCTGATACGGAGAAGGTTGTATACAACAGAAGTGTAATCTTTCGTGAGTTGAAACCTTCTATCTTGGATCTACAGTCAAAGACAAAGTCTGAAAATGATAAGGATGTAGCAATAATTCCTCTTACTCCAGAGAAAGAGGAATTGAAAATTCAAAATGAACCTGAAACTGAGGAGAGCTCAAGCAGTTCTGAAAGTTTTGAAGAAGAAGAACCTCAACCTTAGCCAGTGAGGAGGTCAACTCGAGAAAGGAAACAACCAGATAGGTATGGGTTCTCATTGATTGATTCTACTTTAATTTCTAGCACTGATGAGCCTAGGACTGTAAAAGAGGCATTTAAAATGTCTGATTCAGATTCTTGGTTGGAAGCCATGGAAGAAGAGATGGCATCTTTAGAAAAGAATGATAGCTGGAGTCTAGTGCCCTTGCCTGAAGGCAGAAAACTTGTGGGCTGCAAGTGGGTATTTAAGAAAAAGATTGGTCTGGATGGCAGTGTAGAAAAATACAAGGCAAGACTGGTTGCAAAGGGTTATTCCCAGGTAGAGGGAATTGATTATGAGGAGATTTTCTCTTCTATAGCAAAGCTGACATCTATCAGATTTATTTTGTCACTTGCAGCAGCATATGACTTAGAGGTTGAACAGATGGATGTGAAAACAACATTTCTTCATGGTGATCTTGAAGAAGAAATCTATATGTCCCAGTTTGAGCACTTTGTTGAAAAAGGTAAAGAAAAACTGGTATGCAAATTAAAGAAGTCTATGTATGGGTTAAAGCAGTCACCTAGAATGTGGTACCAGAAATTTGATACTTTTGTATTGTCTTTGGGATTTGTGAGATCAAAATCTGATTACTGTGTATATTATAAAGCTGAAAGTGATGAGTTGTTGTTATTGCTCTCTATGTTGATGATATGTTGTTCATAGGCAATAGTAAGCTAATGATTTCTGATCTTAAGTCTCAGTTGTCTGCTAAGTTCGAAATGAAGGATCTTGGTGCAGCAAGGTATATTTTGGGGATGGAGATAACCAGGGACAGGAAGAATAGAAAGCTTTGGCTCAGTCAGAGTAAGCATTTCAGGATTGTTCTTGAGAGATTTTGTATGAATGATTACAAACAGTTAGTTGTTCTAGTCATGCAGGGAACAAAGCTATCTGTTGAGGACTGTCCAAAATCTCCTACTGAGATGGAGGACATGACCAGTGTACCCTATGCTAATGCGGTTGGCAGTCTCATGTATGCAATGGTCTGTACAAGGCCAGACATTGCCCAAGCAGTGGGAGTTCTAAGTCGTTTTATGGCTAATCCAGGTAGAACACATTAGGATGTTGTAAAGAGAGTTTTCAAATATTTGAAGGGCACTTCAGATTTTGCTTTGTGTTACCATGGGAACTTGGTTGAATCACAAAGGACTCTTAGTATTCGAGGTTATGTGGATTCTGATTGGGCAGGGGACATTGACAGCAGGAGGTCCACCAGTGGATACATTTTCATGATGAATGGTGGTGCAGTGAGTTGGATGAGCAAGCGGCAGGCTATAGTCACTTTGTCCACTACGGAGGCTGAATACATGACAACTACTCATGCTTGTAAAGAAGTTGTATGGTTGAAACGTTTGTGTTCTAACATTGGTGTTGATGCAGGGGAAATAACAATTTTCTGTGACAGTCAGAGTGTAATTTGTCTGGCAAAGAATCCAACTTTTCATGCCAGGACGAAACATATTGATGTACAGTACCACTTTGTATGAGATATGGTTGAGGATGGAAAGGTCAGTTTGGAAAATGTTGATACTTTGGAGAATGTTGCAGATGCATTGACAAAGCCAGTGAGTACAGACAAGTTTAGGTGGTGTGCCAGTTCAATGGGCCTTAGTGCCCATGATTTTCAGTAAGTTATGTTGTGCTCTGGAGGTGCCTGTGTGATCTTCGTCAAGTGGGAGATTGTTGGAAATATGCCTCAATCAATACAGGCTGAAACCTCCACTGGAGCAAAGTCAGTATGACATCCATCATGTCTGGCTGACTAGCAGAATGGTAACATCATGTTTTGCATAGGTCGTTGTGACCTTGCAGGAGTCTTGCCGACAATGTTTCACTTTGGAGTCTATCGCTATGACACAGAGCAGTCGTTGTAACCTTACACCGCATGAAGATCTTTGGCCGATAGGCCATTCAATCGGGCTTCGGGGAGAGTTTTGGTTGTTCGTGTAGACATCCAAATTTGGACAATTAATTTATCCAAATTTACCACTTTTCATTTAAACAACCTCTTATCCAAGTCAATTAAGTAATACTACTATTATTTAATTAATATCCTTAATTCTGTCAAATCCCTAAGGTATTTAATTAATAATTAAATACCTTACCCTCCTTAATCCCTTTTTCATCAAATGAATTAAATAAATATTACATTTATTTAATTTCTCACATGTCATTTTCCTCTAATCCTAATCCATCTCCTAATCTCTGCATTAAGAATGTGCACATGCTTAATCCTTGATTATGATGTGTCACATCCTTCAACTTTTGCAAGTTAGTTTCTAATCCTCATTAACCCCTAATTATCCTCTAATTACTGATTAGTCAAACCTAATTAGTACCTTGGTCAACTCTCCTCATCCCCCAAGGAATTTTTAATTCCTTTTTATTCACCCTAGGCTCCTCTTTTCTCCATGTGAATTTTTAATTCACTTTTATTATTCCTAGAATCCCCTTTTCCCATGCATCTTCTAGAACCTTTGACTTGTCACATCAAGTCACATGTGACAAAATCCCACCTTTTTGGAGACCCTCTCTTATCCACTAGATTCTCCCACATTTATTCCTCCAAGGAATCTTCTCATCTCCCAATGTACTTCCAAGGTACGTGTCATTCCTCCACATCATGTACTCTCCTTCCACATCACCTACACATCATCTCACCCTTATCCACTTCACATTCCACATGTCAAAATGTGAGGGCTTGTGAGTCCTCAACTCACCTTAGCCCTTCATCTTGGCCTTGTTGGATAAATCCCAACCATTGAATTCTCTAGAGAATTCAAGTTTCTCTATAAATACCCCATCCTCTAAGGCATTTAAAAACACTTAGCCATTTTGCAACTAAATGCTGCCATTTTGTGTACTCATCTAGCCTTCAATTTCATTCACTTGCATTTACATCCAAGCATATAGTTAAGCCTTGCATTTATCCATAACAAGAGCTGTCAAGGAGCATACAAATCAATCCAAATCAAGGGCCAACCAAGGAGTTTCAGCTGCGAAAAGGGAGGTATATCTATTTGTCTTCATTTAACACTTTCCTCTTTGCATTTACAAATTTCTTAGGCTAATCTTGAGGTGTTTCCTTATGTTTTTCCATTGCATTTTAATTGCTTAGAATAGGTTAAACATTTTGATATCATAGTTCGCTATGAGCTCTCAGCGATATGGAAGTCTTGCCGACGGGGACACACTTGGAATCATCGGGGTAGCACTAAGGGTTCGCTAAGAACTCTTAGCGATTGATAAGTGTCTCGCCGACAGTATGTTTCATGTTATACTCTTCGGTGTATCTTGTGGTCTATCGGTAAGAAGTCTTACCGATGAACAAATGTCTCACTGATGAAGGTTCAAATGTTGATCATCGGTGTAACACGACGGCTCGGTGAGAAGTCTTAGCGAAAGTAACATGTCTCGCCGACAGCGCTTTATGTTGGAGCCTTCGGGGTAAGTCTTGGAGTTCGGTATGATCTCTCGGTGAAGGATGTAAGTCTTGCCGACTATTCTTTAGAGCTCGATATGACTTGTGATCTCATTGGTATAATCTTTGATGACTCGGCATGAGGTCCTGGGGAGAACGATATGTCCTGCCGACAAAATGTTTCTTCAGAGTGACTTGTGACATTGATATGAAGTCTCACCGAAGCACGATACTCTTGCTGAATGGAAAACTCACGTCTATGCGACTTGTGGAGTTTTAGAGTAATGTCCTAGTGAAAACGATGTCTTGGCGACATGGCGAAAGCTAAGCGATGGTCTTTTGAACTCGACGTAACATCTTGGCGACTACAGTAACTCTTGGCGATATCAATATGAAGGTTATGTGGCATCGGCGAGACACTGTTAGTGTCTCACCGAGATGCCAACTCAATGTGATTTCTCTTGAAGCCGTTTGACCGTGTGAGACTTTCTGATGTGGCATCTCGTGGACGAATAGGAGGAGCCGAATGTGAATAGTTAGCAGTTGGTTTGTTGTGACGGTTTTGTGAGGGAGCTCGACGGGCATGGAACAATAGGGATATACTCTATGATTGCAATTTTGTGTGAGGTTGGTTGGATCAACGGATTATTGAGTGATTGATCAGTAAATGTATTCTATTTTGTTGAAACTGTAACTTGAAGGTTTCTGAGATTGTTCATGGTGAATGCTGCTGTATACAGACACCGGAAAGATAAGTCTGTCATTTATATGTAATCTCCATTACTGTAATACAAAGTGATTTCTCTTGGTGTGGTGGGTTTTTCTTCCATAAGGGTTTTCCCATGTATATCTAGTGTTCATGTGTGATTGTCAAATACTCTGTTTCTGTTATCTGTTTCATAGTGCATTTTAATTGGACTGTAATTGTAAAATTGTAAAGTGTATCTACATTCTTTCCTGTGGTATTGACATTAGGAAAATTATTTTCTGCATCTAATTTTCCTTATAAAATCCACTTATGTAGTAGTTGCAACATCAAATTGGTCATTAATGACATTTCAAGTTGTGTAAGGGTAGGTAGGAAAGAACAATGCAAAAAGGTGGGAACATTAGAGTTTGGGGGTCAAGGATGGATGCCACAAGTCAAGAGTCATGGGATGGCATTTTGATAGAGAGAAATCTGAAACCTTGATAGAGGAAAAGGGAATAGTAGAGTTCAACAAGAAGCGATGACAAGAAGGATAAGTTCAATACTTTGACAAGGATAAAGGAAAGGCAAAGTTGGAAGAAGAGGCATGCCGAGAAGGGTAACTCCAACACTCTTACAACTTGCAAACTTAAAACCCTTTGAAATCTTAGCAACTTCCGAACCTAATAAGCACATGGGGGAAAGGAGGAAAGAACACAAGAAAAATTGAACCAAGGGGAATGCCAAGAATAGGAAATAGGTCTTCAATCCACAAATACAAATTAATTCAAAAGGGGACATTACATCTTGCAAAAGAGCTTCAACAAGTTAAGGACAATCATACCACTAGAATTGTTGCCTTGGGAAATGACATGAAAATCATCAGAAACAACCTCAATAAAGCCATTGAGGTTAGTAAATGCACAACCAAAAGTTTCTCATTACATTTGCATAAATAGTAACAAACCCTATTATTGTAGGTTGGGTTCAAAAGAATGATAGATTTAAATATTTCGTTCTAATGTTCTAAACCCATATTACAAGCACGATTGATGTCTGAACATAAATTGCCCATATCACAATCAGCCCATAAGGATGAAAAATAAATCATAAGCATTTCTTCATTATGTGGGTCTATTACAAAAAGTTGTGCATTAACAAATACCCCTATTATATACAATTGTACTTGAACCCACCACAACAGTAATATAAATTATGTAGTTGGATATTTTGTAATAATGGGTCTAAGATTTTGTACACTACACTACTACAATAGCAATAACAAGGCAAAAATGCAAGTCTTACACTCACAACTCTTTGCAAACCAAACAAGCTTGACACAATTGAAGATCCACCACCATCAAAGCTACACTAGGACTCTTGATGAGATTCATCCTTTTTGGTGAAAGGGATTTCATCCTCTGACTTGTGGGATCAAAGGATTTTCATCCTTTGATCTCAAGCAAACCTAAAGGAATTCATCCTCAAATATGGACGTATGAACATAAGTGCTCAAAATAGGGTTTCTATGTGTACAATGTTGAATGAATCCTCCTAGAATGTGTCCACCTTTTGATATCCTTGAAACCTTATCAAATCTACAACTAGAAATGAATGTCACCTCAAATGGATAGCTTGGATCTTGCACGATTAAGGGTAGCAAAGAATACAACCATTGCATTAATGGCATCCTAGAGCAAGCAATAGGCTATGGCATGCAATCAAAATAACTCCCTTTTCCCGCTTCCATTTGAACAATTGACTTAATCAACCTTCATCCCTTGCTTGTAGACATGCGTAAATCTATGCCATTGAGATTTGACTATGGTTTCTAGGTAGAAAAATACACTTATGTAGTAGTTGTAGCATCATATTGGTCATTAATGGCATTCCAAGTTGTGTAAGGGTAGGTAGGAATGAACAATGCAAAAAGGTGGGAACATTAGAGTTTGAGGGTCAAGGATGGATGCCATAAGTTGGGAGTCATGGGAAGGCATTTTGGTAGGGAGAAATGTGAAACCTTGATAGAGGAAAAGGGAAGAGTGGAGTTCAACAAGAAGTGATGACAAGTAGGATAAGTTCAATACTCTGACAAGGATAAAGTAAAGGTGAAGTTGGAAGAAGAGGCATGCCAAGAAGGGTAACTTTGAACACTCCTACAACTTGCAGACTTAAAACCCTTTGGAACCTTAGCAACTTCCGAACTTAATAAGCACATGGGGGAAAGGAGTAGGAACACATTAAAAAAATTGAACGAAGGGGAATGTTGAGAATAGGAAATAGGTCTTCAATCCACAAATACAAATCAATTGAAAAGGGGACATTACATCTTGCAAAAGAGCTTCAACAAGTTAAGGACAATTGTACCACTAGAATTGTTGCCTTGGGAAATGACATGAAAATCATCAAAAACAACCTCAATAAAGCCATTGAAGTTAGTAAATGCACAAAAAAAAAAATATTGCTATGGGTCTCAAAATTTTGAGTGAAGAGTTGAAGAACTCGAATGAGAACTTTGGGATCCCTACTACTCAAATGAATGGTAAGGGGAATACAACGGATTCAAGTTCAAGAACAATAAGCAATAAGGAGAAAACTTGTGTAGAGGAGGAGCTACATGAGCTTGTAGACCTACATAAGAGCTATTATAAAAAGAGAATTAGAGGCTAAAAAACTCTAAATAGACTTTAATTTTCTATATTTTAATGCTTTGCTTTGTTTCTTTGTTTTGTGTTTTGATATGTTGTAGCAAATGTGCTGCCATTTTGCCATAGACCAGCTTTTATTTAGCAGACATTTTGTTCATTTTATCTAAATTCTAAGTCCCTTCAAAACCTCTTTACCCCTTAATCAAACAACTAGAACATGTCCCATTAATCGTTGGAAAGTTAATCAAACAACTAGAACATGTCCCATTAATCGTTGGAAAGTTAATCAAACAACTAGAACATGTCCCATTAATCGTTGGAAAGTTAAACATGGCAAGGTTAACATATGCAATAATGCATGGGTTAAGCAACCAAGGTGGGGTTAAGGCCGCAACATAGTTGGGCTTTACAAACCTCCTCTAGTGACTAAGCGTTTTCCAGTGACACTTTAGGGTAAATGTCCATTCAATGTTCCCAAGATTTGGCGCTGGATAATGCAAGGGGATGCACTAATATTGCAGCCAACTTCAACCTTGCAATCAGTTTCTTCCTTCGATGCAGAAATTGGAAATCGCAAAAGAAATTAATCCACATGCTATGCAGGTATTTGTGTCCAATGGTTTTGGCATTCCAACTCACATGGCCATGTGATCTTCTTACTAAATAGCTGCTTCCTTTCTGTCTGAACTGTTCGCTGTTGTCTCGAGGCTTATCCAATTGGCACACTTCTTTGCCCTTGATGTGATCAAACTGTACCCAGTGTTCAGAGCCCTTGGTGATGATAATATCATCCTTGCAATTACAGCAAATAGCTGTCATTCAGCTTCCATGAAACAGGAAGTATAGATAATCTATCTGCAATCTGAAGAATCTGCATGCAATATCTGGTAATGCTGATTCCACCTGTAATTTTGTTTGTAAACTTAAATCTCAGCAAACTCCCGATCAGAATTATTCTACACTCCAAAAGTATCCGTCAAAATCTAGGGAAGCTCTCAGATTTTGTGAAAAGCCTTTAATCAACTAACATTAAATATACTTGCACCTGTGATTCTGCTTAGAACGTTTGGATCTTGGTTTCCCTGCATCTTCATTTCTGGTGTAAGCACATACATGAGAAAACTAACAGATTTTAATTTGCTATCTAAAGATTCTGGATAAAGAATTAGCTCATCTATCTTCTTATATCAATCATAAATTCAATATTGTTCCCACTATAGTGAAATGTTAGACTTACATCAGTAAACAAAACTTTGGCTACAACTAAATATCTAGGATTTTAATTCGCTATCTAAAGATTCTGGATAAAGAATTTTCTCATCTATCTTCTTAGATCAATCATAAATTCAACATTGTCCCCACCATACTCACATATTAGACTTACATTATTAAACAAAATTTTGGCTACACCAAAATATGTATTCTTAAAAAAGAAATTACAACAATTCAGCTTCCAAAATGCAGAAAGAACTCTGCCAGATAAACATTTGGGGTGCAGATCGGCCATGAGCGGGAAAAACTCTCTGAGCAATATGAATCCCGAGGAAAAATAATGCCACTATCGAATGTTTAAACCAATAATCGAAATGCAGAAACTTCTTTTGGTGGTGTCAGTTTCAACAAATAAGGCAACTGGGTGTACAGTTTTTATATATATATATATATATATATGCGAGAGAAGAGAAACTATGGTGAAAAACTCTATTTAGGAGCAGACTGGATTCCTTAAGATTCATTTGGCCATTCTTGAAGTCTCATAAATGCAGAAGAAATTTCTTAAACCCAATAGCACTTTTAGTTTTTCTTCATACAAATAAAGCTGCAAGTAATGAAAGATAAAGTTAAATTGGTGGAGTATTTATATCCTACCCTCGTGATCAGTGATTATTTTAATGAAATTGTTGATATCATTATTACATCATGATGTGGCCAACATTCATGAGTATATCGTTATTTAGTCTATTATATCTTACAGTAGACGTCAACCCCAAGGTATTTAGTAGTGCCATTCGAAGGGGAGTTGCCTTATTTTGTTAAGGAAATTCAGACTAAAATAGTCTCAAGTAATTTCCCCTCGTATGAAAGGACAGGACAATGCTTGCACAAAGCATTTGATCTTGTTCTAAAAATAAATAGCCTGCATGAAAGCTAAAGAAATCTTCTGGTAATTTGGATCCCTTTGCATTGATCCAGACATATATTTTGTGCAATATGTGCACCTGATGTCATAGTTTATAGTAGTACACTGCATAATCTTTATTTGTGATATCAAATTGAGAGTAAAATAGTGTCCTGCTACACACTCATTCTGAGAGAAGAGTCTATAGAAATACTCTGTTGATTGTAGCAAGGCCGCTGCAAGGGTTTGTGAACTGTGCGAGCACAAGATCATCTCATTGAAAACCAATGTTCTGATTAGGGCAAACAATTAATAACTCCTGGGTACTACCAACATATATTGACCATCCAACAAAACATGTTCATGGGTGGGAATGGAGGAGCAGGGGATGTTTTTCTCCTTATCTCAATTACCAGTAATCCTTACAAGAACAAACTCCATCCTTAAAATGATGGAAGCGGTAAGCATCCCTTACAACAATTTCCCGTCCCTCAATTTTCGATATTAACTTAGAGGCAGTGTGGCAATCACTGCAAACACGGAGGTTCTTAAATACGAAAACAGGGGAACCATGGGCTGTGCTGATAAGCCCAAAAGCAATAGCCAACTTCTCACTATGGTGAAACACAAGGTGTTCCTTCTGCTGCTCATCCACGTCATGGTATACAGAACTTGTATCAGGTATGTAACTTATCTCTTTCATTTCCTTACTCAATGCATCCAACTTACCATATATCTCCTCCGTTTGTGTGTGTGAGCGATCACTTGCGACAAATGTGTGCACCTTGTTCTTTACCTCTATCCAGCTGCGTCCAACCTTCTTTTTAATCCCCATTTTATTCATCGCTCTTCTTATATTTGCCGCCTCGTCCCAATTGCCAATAGAAGAATTCATGTTTGACAACAAGATATAGGTTGCATCATCTTCTGGTTCCAACTTAAGAATATATTCTGCTGCGCGTTTGCCAAGCTCTATATTTCCATGGACCCTACAAGCACCGAGTAAGGTTCGCCATACCAAAGCGTTGGGTTCAAATGGCATCTGTCTAATTAATTCTTCTGCCTCTTCTAGGCATCCAGCACGACCAAGGATGTCTACCATGCAGGCATAGTGATCTGCAGTGGGTTCAATGCCATAAATCCTATTCATTGAATTGAAGTATTCCCAACCTTCATCAACTAGGCCCATGTGGCTACATGCTGAAAGAACACCTACAAAAGTTATATGGTTAGGTTTCACGCCTACAAGTTGCATTTTTTCAAATAGTTCAAGAGCTTCCCTTCCTAGACCATGCTGTGCGTATCCTACAATCAATGTCGTCCAGGCAACCACATCTCTTTCCGGCATTCTGTTAAATACTTTTTTTGCATCATCAATGGTTCCAGATCTTGAATACATGTTCACTAGACTGACCTCGCCATATGGGTTCGATACCCTCTTGATATAATTAGCATGGATCTGTTTCCCCTGTTCTAGAGCTGCTAGTTTGGCACATGCGTCAAACAGACTGGAGAAAACAAATGGGTTTGGTTTCATTCCTGCACGCTGCATTTGTTTAAAGATATTGAGGGCCTCTTCACCATCGCCTTTGTCCACGTATCCTGCCATCATTGCACACCATGAAACTACATTTCTTTCAGACATTCTGTCAAACACTTGTCGTGCATCCTCTACACGATTGCATTTCGCATACATATCCACAAGAGGAGTTACAGCTGAAACATCTGATTGGAATCCATCTTTAATGATATACCCGTGCATTTGTTTTCCGAGTTCCAGATCCGACGTGCTGCCACATGCACGAAGAACACTTGAGAAAACGAATTGATCCAGCTCCATACCCGTGCACATCATTTCACAAAACAATCTGAGTGCTTCACTTTCATTCCTATTCTGAACGTACCCCACGATCATTGCAGTCCATGTTATAACAGTTTTCTCAGGCAATCTGTCAAACACCTTGCGTGCAAGCTCACTAAGCCCACATTTCATAAACATATTAACAACAGCACACCCTATTGATGCTTGTTCACTATCTCCACTCTTGATAGCATAGGCATAAACCTGCTTGCCCGTTTCCAACATCCGGATATTCGAACACCCACGAAAAACACTGGCTAATATAATCTTGTTTGGAAAAAAATTTGCCTCTAGCATTCTGCAAAACACTTGCAGCGCTTCCCGACCAAGTCCATTCTGAGCATACCCTCCAATCATGGAACTCCATGAGACAAAATTTGCGTCAGACATCTCATCGAACAGTTTGCGGGCAACCTCAACGCGTCCTAATTTTGAATACACGTCGATGAGATAGTTACCCAGAAATCTGTCTACCTTAATGCCATTTGCGATCATGTGTTCATGTACCATCTGGGCCTCTGGCAAAGCCTTCATGCCTAGACACAAATTTAATAATGAACCATAGGTACCTGGGTATATCCTGATGCCATTTTTTCCCACACTTTGTAAATGGTGAAGAGCTTCTCTCAATAAACCTTGTTTGCAGAGTTTAGTTACATGATCATTCTCGTCTATGTCGGCTATCAGAGCTGTTTTTCTCATGGCAACACCCTTAACCTTGAAATGTCCACTTCTTTGTTTCTGTAAAATATGCCCTTTAAATGTATGTGCACTGCCATGCTTTATTTGCAATGAGTTAGTTTGGGATGGCCAAGAGGAACTAACAATCCAAGAAGACGCACAAACTACCAATGCAGCCATGCCTGGGCTGATGAAATATTTTGATTTCTTTCTAAGAAGCACAGAGCCAACCCCAGCTACCAAAAGATGCCTAAATTTTTAATCCGTTTGGATAAGATCCAAACCTTTTCCATAATTATCATCCTTCAATTCCTACCTTTCGTCTTTTTGAAATTTGTCTCATTTCCAATGAAGGATTAGGGGAGAGGGGCCATAACAACAATTGATGGAATATTTTTTAATTTTTTTTGTGAAATGTGCACTGGTTTCTTATCTATCTATAACTAAGGTTTGGAGGTGTGACTCATCATGCAACTCGCCACCACATAACACATCTATTGAGAAGTGTTTAAAATTTGACTTTTTAAAGATTCGACCAAAACTTTGTCATGTGACCCTCAATAGTTGAACAAAAAAATATCATTTGTTGCTTGTAGAATATCATATTTTTATTTAAAATAAAATTAATATGCAACCTAAATGGACCAAATAGCTATTGGTAGCCATAAATATTGGATATCTCTAGCTTTTATATTCAACCATATGGACCAATAGATGAACACAAAAAAAAAATTTGTTGTTATAAAAACAACACATAATTCTTTAAAATACAACTTATATCAAACAAAAATGGACCAATAGTTGAACACTAATTTTTTTTGAAAATCCTTCACATTTAATGGGAAAATACATGGTATTTATTGTGCTCACCTTTTATATTTGTGATAGGACAAACTATTAATATAAAATACTCCAATGCTTGTACATTGCTACCCCAATAGTTGTACACATAAGAACAACATTTTTTTTCACTATGATAACAATACTTGTTTAAATGAGTGTCTTATTTTATTAAATGAGCATTTTATTTTTTAAATGACACCCTTATAGTGCATAGTTATGATATTTTATTGGATACAAAAAAATACTTATTTCACTTGTTCATGAATATATTGATGTATTTTTATATAACATTCAAAGGTTCTCATGTGTTCAAGTATGGGTCCGCTTTTGATCAACATTTGGCTATTTTTTTATTTACATTTGACTATTTATTTACAATATATAGTATAAATATGCAATAAGACTGGGTATTATAATCACAATTGATTGCACAACTATTGGACCCTGCACGACTACTGGCCCCTCTCCCTTATCATTGACTGTTAAGATAGAGTTGGATGGAGAGCTTTGTGGTAAATAGAAATTTTCTAGAAGAATTGCCTATCTTAGTGAACGGTGTTTTGCTCTAGGGAGAGCACTATATGTGGCAATAACATTTGTTTTCATTTGCTTTTAATTTGAAGATTTGCATTCTTTTGTTATGGGTCAATTTTGTGATACATAGGTTCCATCTTGAAGGACTCGGGGTTAATCCGGAAATGCAGAACCTCAAATATAAATTTTTAAATTATTTTTTTTCTAATAGTCATTAGGAGTCAACTTTGTATACATATTTGTGTGACATGTTGTGTTTTGGTATTTAAAGACATTTATTTGTACAATTAAACATCAGGAGTATCCATTGTCTAATCACCAAATGAAAGATATTACAACGAAAATACCCCATGACCTATGAGGAATGTTGAGAGCACTAACAAGACCAACCATGAAGGTTTACAACTTTTCCAAGTCTTCACAAAACTAGGTGCACAATCTCCCTGACCCTAGGTTTGACAATCGGGCAACTTTAGAAGAATGCACACAAAATGATGCAAAATAAACCACAAGCCCTCCATGAAGACACTTATGGAAAAACAAAGAAAGCCACTAGACCCCTGGGACCATGATGAACAACTTTTATTTACATGGTTTACCTATATGAGGTCTCGAAACCTAGAGAAACGAATAAGTCCTAAGAGGGATATTTTGACTAGGTTTTCAAATGTCTAGTTGACAAAAACGATTGTCATGGGAAAGATACAAGGCATAAAATTTATTTCACAAGGGATTTAGGCTAGCAAAACCATTGGATAATTATGGTAGGGAGCATTTACATTCTAGTTTTTGTATGGGGAACAATGTTGCCCCAACATAGAACAAGGTTGCCCAAGTAGAGAGTTGATTTTGAGTATGTCAACACTCAAAACCAAGTTTCTCCAGTACAATACTAGGCCTCCCCACTATTGAAAAGGTTGTACAAACACACTTAGGAACTTTTCAGGTGAGTTTGATGACTCCTAAGCAGACCAAACGACCCAAATGTAGTACTAGGCTACCCAAACTCATTGGAAGACACTTAAATTCATTTTCAACCCAAAATAAAGGTTCCTAAGTTCATTTTAACTTGCCAAAGCATAAACACAACATCATTCATTTTCAATCTTGTCTAGCACCAACTTCAAGACATGTAACTAATGCTATATCACTACAAATTCAATCAAATATAATTTGTCTCCAAAAGAGAGGTTATTTACAATTCTTTACAATTACATAAGGAGAGGACTAAAAAATAACCAAATTACATTGAATTGAAACTACTATAAATCATAAAAAATAAAAAGAGAAGGAGATACAAATGCCACATTTGATCTTCGATCCTCTAAACCCCAACAATGGTTTTCACGCCACCCAACCATATGAAACCAAAAGGTCCACTCCCATAATGCTATGAGATTGTCACATTTCCCAATCACACTCACACAAGACACTTGGGAGATAGGATAACACTCACACAAGACACGGATTATACCCAGTGTATGACCTAGAAAATGATTAGGGAAACCAATAACAAGTAGCAAACAATCAAAATCTACAATCAAATTCAAAAAAAGATCATATCAATGAAGCATAAAAGAATCACTCCAAAACAATACCATAAACCTGTGTGAATCCTTCACTTTGCTCCATTGTTATCCTCTCTTCACCTTGCAAAATAGTGTATTAGTATTTTCTTTCAGATTTTTAGTAGCACATTAGCATAAAGCATTGATAATACAAGTATAGTTTATTTGCAATGATTTGGGAGGAGGAATAGATGATAGGAAGATTGAATTTATAGATATTTGGTGACACTGATCAAAGGTCAAGATTTGAGGAGAGATTAAAAAGATTAATGTTTCAAAATTGATGAGAGGAATTGACAGGGAGTTAATTGATCTCTTGGTTGTAGCTAACTGATCGTATGGATCAGTTAAGAGAATTGATTGGAGTGATAACTAAGACTAACAGTTAGTGGATTGACTTGGTTGCTTAGTGAACTCGAAGTGAATGGGAGTGGAGTTGATTTAATTGAGGGGTGGATTGAGAGTAAGTTTTGGTCAACTGATGAGGTGGAAATGCATGGGTAATTAATAATTAAATGAATTAATTAATAATTATATGTGCAAATGGGTAAATAGATAATTAATTAAATGGGAGAATAATTAAATAATTGAGAATAATTATTTAATTAGAGGAATAAATAATAATAAATTAAATAAATAATAATGATTTATTTAATTAATTTGAGAAGAAGGATAGTTAGTAAATTAATTAACTAGCACTTGCACCAAAGAAGGTGCAATGGTTATGCCAATTATATTTTTATAATTTGTCTGAAAGGAGGTCTATAATTGAATGTATAAGTAGTAATTAATAGTTGTATACATTTGTTGGGAATAGAATTGGTTCATATATTGATGTATCTTTTTTAATATTTTCTAATAACTTACAATATATAAGTCCTTAAAAAAAAAAATCCACTTTAAATATCACTTTAAAAATTCAATTTTGAACAATTTAAAATTCTAACTTAAATATCAATTTAAAGATTGAATTTAAATCTTAAAGAAAACCAATACTTCAATCGCTCATTCTCAAATCCTTAAACCATTTTGAATATTTTTTATAAACCTAAACTTATATTGATTATTAAAATTAATTTCTTACATACTTTTTAGAGAGCATGCATGCAAACATCATGACCTATCTCTTTCTATGTATAGAAAAAATGCACAAATGATGCCTCTAAATTTTCATTGCTATGTCAAATAGTTAATAATCCTAGATTGTGCTTGTTGTTTACTCATAATATACATTTCGAAGACCCCTTAGGGTTGAATAATTTTTTTCTTAGGCTTGTTTAGATTACTTTAGTTTAGCACTTGTTTTCAAGGTACTGGTTGGTACTTGTATATTCCTTGACAAAGCTTATTGTTTTCATCATTTAATTTTTGTTTCTTTTTATAACGAAATGCATATCTTAGCACTCATCTTATAAGGAAAATCTCTTCTTAGGAAAGGAAGGAACTTAATTATGAAACCTTAGCACCAATTGACAATCAATAAATATCATATTTGTCCTATATTTGATCTTAACATACAATATTAAAACAACTATTATCATTTTTGTTTACTTGGATGCAATTTCTCTTATCTTCACTTTAGCAAGTTGGTGATCAATTATTTCTTAATTCGTATTTTAGAGACACCACAGGAATTGTAGAGAGTGGAGGCAGAGGAGAGGGTGGGGTGGTTGTGGATATTATCAAGTTTTCATAAATGTTTGCAATTTTTTGATGACTACTATAAGGAGTTCTAAAAATAGAGATGAAATAAAAATATATATGAATAAGTAGTAATTAATAGATGTATACATTTGTTGGGTCATTCTCAAATCCTTAAACCATTTTGAATATTTTTTGTAAACCTAAACTTAATATATATTGGCATCTTTATTCTTAAGTATTTGGTTGAAAATCTCCTCCTTAAACTAAACTGCCATGACTACAAAGAGACAAAGCATATTGAAGTTTTTCATTTATATGTTGTAGTACATTTTGGTGGAGGCAGAGGATATCTTTGTTTGTCATTGCAGTAGTTGTATATCATTAAATTTTTCTCCACCCACTGCAATTTCTTCCACCACACTGAACTTAGCCCTTCCATATCTTCTCCTAACAATGCTGCCATTGATTGAACATTGAAATTGCTACCAAAACCAATAGGAATTAAATACAAATGCACTTTTAAAGAATTTAATACAAATGAGGTTTAAATACAATATATTAAATTAACTCAATCTATATGTGCAAACTAAGAGCCACAAATTAAATATAATTGAAATTATTAAAAAAAGCTTACGTTTTCTTGAAATGAGTTGCTTCCCAACAAGACTTGTAAAACAAAAATCAAAGATAGGAAAAGCCCCCAATTGATTTTCCAAAAACTAAAAATTTCATTGAAGCCACTTACCCATTCATACTTGTTTTCTGGTGGTCTTTCTGCAAGGATATCAAGAGGTTCAATAGGATTTGAATATTCAGGGTATCATATTTAAATTTTGTGACTACCAACAAATAATACACTTATACATCAAGAACGAATGAGTGAGAAATAGAAGCACCACTACAACCAACCCACCATTAATTAGGGTTATGTTTCGCATAACTCATTTTCAGTGTATTATATTTAAGTTTTATGACTACCAACAAATAATACACTTATACATCAAGCTTATCCCATGAAGATGAAGTGTTACCGCTTACAAGACTGAATATGTCGCTTGAGACTAATGTCATAAGTTGTACTAAAATTAAATACCAATTTTGTTGATTAGTGACTCGTTTCCAAAACTATCAAGAAATATTACTTTGCTAACAAATAAGAGAAACATACAGATAAGTCATCTTTAGGAAAAGCACTTGCTACAAAATGGCAGAACTTATTAACTATTACTAACAAAAATATGCTTTGTTCTATATTCAAAACTACAATGAAACATAGTATAGTGAAATCTGAGTCTCTATTGAAGCAGAATAGATTGATTTGTTTGTCACATAAACCTATTAATTCATGAATTCTATGGTTGTTTTCTATATCTAGTTACATGCATTTTTTTTCTATTCCATTTTATCCAACGGTATCTAATTGTTGCAAATTGAATAATTCACAAATTCTATGGTTTTTTTCTATATTTGGGCATGTTTGGCAACATTATCAGACCCTTGATTTTATTTGGTCTTTGACAAATCCATATGGATAATTAATGTAATATAGCAACAAGTAACCAATAAACTGCTCTTCAACCGTTTAACATATTTTTCAGTAGATAAATATTCAATCAGAGCCCAAATAAAATTTAATCAAAGCTGTAAAGGGTACTGCAAAAAGTCATATAAAAAGAACACAGAATTTTCATAAAAATAGTTAGTACATACCTTTTGGTAACACAGTGAAATCTATCTTCTAAAGACATGGAGGAGTTAGCATCTTAGCCAACAATTTTCCCAATTCTCAGGAGCCTTATCCTTAGGTATCCTAGGATAAAAATTAATAACACCATTCATAAATTTGAAACTTATGTATACATTGTTTTTCTTCTTCTTTTCATCCTTTGTTATGTTTTTCTTTTTTGGGTATTTTTTTATAATTTACTTTTTCTGATATTGTAGGTGCCCAAAGAACTATATGATACACATTAGAAAAAGTGCTCAGTTTGATGACATGATTCAAAGCTTTACTTTCTTATGATAGAAGTATTGAAAGGAAGATCGACCCATCATTCCTAAAACACATTTACCAAAACTGTGGTGCTATGGAGTTAACTATACCTGAAATCTAGATAATACCATGGGTGCCACTATCTCAAGCACCCAAAACACATGATCCATGAGAAGCATTTTTCTTGTGACTGTAAAGAGTAAAGCACCTTGGAACTTTTCATAATACTTAAATTTGATTAAAAACAAACTAGCCTCCTTAGTGTAATGGCTCCTGTCCACTAACAACATAATATTTATTGATGGTAGGTAGCAATAAGAATACCAACCTCAACACATTGTTAGCAAAAGAATCCCCAACATGTTTAGTGTATTTTAACTGTGAATGTCTATATCCAAAATATAGAAGATGTGGAAATGGGATCAATATTGATCCCAAATTGTCTTATTTATCACATGCCATGTGAAAATAGAAGTTTCTTTGTTAGAATATAAGATGGACAAAGAAAAATGCTCCCACATTTTGGGCCTCTCTATTGGACCCATTATCAAGGAAAGGATTAATGAAAACATTAGAAACTAATCAATCTATGCAATTGATCCCAAAAGAGCATTGCAATTTGGTACATCAACCATGGGACTTGCACCCCAAATGCAAGGAGAATGACAAGTAGAAGTCACATAGGATTCACATCACTAGAAATGTTAGCACTAAGACATCACCCATGGGACTTGCACCCCAAATGTAGGAAGAAACAAAAGGAACATAGAGTGTGATACAATACACATCATCAAAAGATCATTTATTCCCATAACAATCACAACCAATAATAATTCACAGGATATTACATATATCAATGATAACCAAATGATATTAGCAATACAGTAAAAATAACTCAAGTAACTGCAAGTAATTTATACTAAGATGATCAAACAAATTTGAAAGGTTACCCCAATAAACAAAAAATGGGCCAATCCTTCATAGAGTGATAGACAAAGACACCAAGAAGAACCCATACTGATAGCAACCATAATTAATAAACACCAACAAATCCTCACCAACAACAAACTCGAAACCAAGGCGTAGGCACACCATCATAAAACACCTAGTATCTATCTATACATATATGTATCCATTTGCCTACCCATCACTGCCCTTCTCTTCATCATAAACACACTTATACAAATTAAAAACCAAAGCAATTAATAGGTCATTAACACTCATATCCTAAAAATCAAGGTCAACTTACAACATGTTTTTTTAATCAATATTTTTCAAATTTGAAGAATTTACAATCAAATGTCTACAAACGTCAAAACCAATGCTTATTCATAGAGCCACACCCCCAACAATACAAAATAGATTGAGCAGACATTCCAACATTATTGAGGCATATCTATCCTTTTCACACATATAATAGTAAGCAATCCACAAGTCACTAACTCCCATATCTAAAAAAACCAAGGACCACATAAATCCATTATAAAAACCATTAATATTTTTCTAAATTGAAGAATCCACAGTCCATATCAAGAAAATTGAAAGCACACCTAGAAGAAATTTTGCATATGAAAATAGACCCAGATGAAATTTGGCACCTAAAATCAGACCTGATGAAAAAAATCAAAAATTAAAAAAATGTCAAGGTAGATGAAGTAACTCACTGTCAAATTTGTTGCCACCATGTTCCTCTTTCTCTTTCCCTATTTCAGATTCTAATCCTAGCAATCACAAGTCAGTTTTGTGTTCTTATCCTGAATTAGGAAGAGAATAAATTTGAGACCACCACTATTGTAAGAGATCTATTTCTCACTAAGTATGAATGTTGCTAGGGAGGCAAGGAATATTTGCGAGAATGAAGGGAGAGCCAACGAATGATGATAACGAAGATGAAGAAGAGAAAAGTGTAATGATGCTTTTTTCATTGTTACTATTGATGTTCATCTTGGTGTTGTTCTCATATCCCCCACCTATCATTCTTCCCTTTCTCTCACCCCACACTCAACAACAGAGGTGCTCCTCCAGACTCCAAAGCCCCCTTATTTCCTATGCCCTAACCATTTTCATGCCCTCTGTACTAAACATTCATTACAATTATCTCCCTTTGAATGGTAGCTCTAGACCTGCTCAAACATAGACAAACAACACAATGTTAGTCAATAAATAAATCTAAACTAGCATTCCCCATGAGATTCATTCAAAGCACAATGAACAAGAAATAAAGAAAAGAAACCAAATGAAAGCTATTTAAATCCTATTCAAATACTCAAACCCAACATCCCATGGGGGAATTGGTGCTACTTTGATGTGGAAAGTAGCCCTTTCCCAATTCCTTGCAAGACTTGATGATGAACAATGTGATCCTTGATGAAAATTCTCAATAACCTAGCTATGGTGATGAAATGCTATTATAACTTTGACAAGAATGGAGGAACTTTGCTTCAAATCTGTAGATAGTGACTTTGCCTCAAGTTGTGGATCCAAAATCAATAGAAGAGCTCTCCATTTATAAGAAAGAAGGATGGAGGAATGAGAAACATGAAGGATGTGGGATTAAAGATAGACCAATGGCATTGTGCCACTTGTCAACATGCTATTGAAGAGAGGTGGAGCACATTTTGATCAATGTGCAAATAAATGCAATTAGGTGGAAATTTGAAATTTGAAATTTGAAAGATGGCTTGTGGAGGAAGAGATGGAAGAAGAGTTAATGCCACTTGGCTCAAGAAAAAGGACATAGAAGAGGCTTAAATGCCATGTTGGAGGACAAATCCTTTTGGGAGGGAGATTTCAAATGGAGAGAATATCCCAATGAGATGCCCTTTTGAATGAAAATAGAAGAATTTATAAATCAATTAAATTGATTTACTTATGCAAGTTGCAAAATCTAGAGGATTTGATGGGTTAGAGTTAGAGTTAATAAGGTTTTAATTAACTTAGATGGAGATTAGTTGATTTGACACTTGATTTAGATTTTTGGATTTATTTAAATCAAATAGGAGGAATAATGAACGTTAGATTTAATTAAATAAAGTTTGATTTATTTAATTAAAAGGGATGATGACATTAGATTTAAATCAAATAAAGGTTAATTTATTTAATTAAAGGAAGATTATGATTTAATCAAATAAAGTGATTTATTTAATTAAAAGAGGAACATTAGGATTAATCAAATAAAATGATTTATTTAATTAAGAGAAGATAATGATTTAATCAAATAAAGTTTATTTATTTAATTAATAGAGGAATTATGATGAATTTAATCAAATAGAGATTATTCGATTAAATGGTTAGTAGAGAGATGATTTAGGAAAAATTGGTGTTAGTAAATCAATATCAAGTGCACGATATCAATCAATATAATTTGAACATCTACATTTTGCCCCTCTTTGAAGCAACACACTTGCTACATTGGTTCAAAGAATAACCTTGTCGAGATCAAAATTCAAAAAAATTCTATTTTTTGGATGCCCCACTATTGCCTCAGCGAAAGAATTACGCTGGTATACTGCCCCCTTAAGAGATCAGGTGAAAATTTGGATTTTTGGGTGATTTTGCAAAAAAAGAGGACAAGTTGCCGACTGGTGTAGAAAGGCTCTAGGATGCTGAAAATGTGCCATAATGCAAGAAAATGACCTAAAACAAGCTTCGATAGGGAAAAATGGGGTCAAAGGCACAAAACCCTAGTTTGGCGGCTAAAACAGGGCAAAAAACCCTAATTTTCCTGCTTAAATTGCCTGGGAGTGGTCACTTTCAACTCATTTTCACATCCAAACTTTGAAAATTCATTCATTTTGAGCTCTAGCCCTCCTATAGAATGGCGAAAAGAGTGCCTCCCCAACACATTTTCGAGCGAGTTTGAGTCTACCAGAGACCCCCGGGCGTAGGACCACCAGTATGTTATCCTAACTCGACCTTTAATTTCAATTTTTGTGCACATTTATTACCTTTTGAAAAGTTAAAACCCTTAGCGTTGCTATATAGCGATGCTACAGGTGAAAAATCATTGATGCTAGTGGTCAAATAGCGCCACTACTGCTTATTACGATGTTGCATCACAATTTGGTCTTAGGGCTCCAAAAGTCAAAGGGTGACGCCAATGTGAATGGTGACGTTGTGACTTAGTTAGGTTTTTAGGGTTTCAGGTCAAACGGGCCGTGCATGCAAATAGTGACGTCGTGACTTGGTTTTCATTTTGAGGGGTTTTAGCGTCATTGTTTGGAGTTTTCAAAGAGCAACGCCTTTGCAAATAGTGACGCATTTGTTGTTTTAGTGCCGAAAACTTCAAACGGGGTCCAGTCTTTTTATGAAACTTGACGACGTGGCTTCATGGATATAGGAGGATAGAGAGCCTGTGTATTCATGTGAGCACCGACCCTCGGTGCTGAGCAGACTAAGAGGATTACACAAGTTACTACAGAAGCACCTTGGCACGATTGGCTTCTAGTATGTTGCTTACGTACCCACCATGAGGACCCACCTAGCTATGATGATTGTGTTGGTAGAGAGGTGGCACAATGACACCTCATTGTTTCATCTTCCCACCGGTGAGGCGACTATCACATTGGAGGACTTTTGGCGTATCTTGCAATTTCCCATCCATGGCAAGAGAGTTATATATGACATGGATGTTGAAACTGATGCATGCTATGAGATCATGAGGATAGAGGAGATCATATTTACCAAGGGTTAGATTGATCTTGATTATTATAGAGGTCGGGTGTTGACTTTTCAGTTAATTGTGGTTGCAATCATATCAGGGCTAGTAGCTCCATATCAGTGAGGTTGATATTTCAGTCCAGGACGGGGGCTGGCTTGGGAGAAAATGTTATTCAAGAGGACCTTGTTTTCTTCGGGACTAGTGATGTTGGCCTCATTATATCATGATTTGCATGAGTTTTCCTACTGTGACAGTCGAGTGATTGGTGTCAGTGTCACACTTTTACACATATGGGTGTGGGAGCACATAGTCATGCTTCGACTGAGGGTTATAGTGGTTGATGTCGAGCTTGACAACCTAGCAGTTTGGAGGTACACGGGTGGCCTCACTTTCAGACATACAGGACAGGTAGGTCTTCCTCACTCGCGGAGGTTTTTGGGTGAGATGATAGTGTTCACCTGGAGACCTTGGCTACATATGTCGACTTGGTACGATGACATACAACAGTTATTCTATGCCGGACAGGATAAACTAATGTAGGGGCACGAGCACACCATTATTGAGTGCTACCTACCAGACAAGGTAGCCCAACAATTCGAGGATACCCAGGATAGGCTGGATTATTAGTATATGGTTATCTTTGTGTAGTATACTAAACATACCACATGGGATCGGACGATCCCAAAATTAGATGCAATCAAAAGTTTCAAATAGTTGGTGGCTAGGCCATGGGCCTACGATTAGGGACAGGTGGATCCAGGCACCACACGTGCCTATGACAATTGGTTCAGGCCTTTGCTTCAGCTCATAGTCCCAGGAGTAGCACTGCTTAGGAGGAGACCCCAAGGCAAAACGACGAGGAGAGGATAGGTGGGATAGATTCTGGGAGCACCCAGAGATAGTGGAGGAGGAGGATGAGGTGGTGGGCCACCTCCACAACAGCTCGACCAGAGGGATCAATAGCCATCGCTGAGGGATCAATAGCCACCACGAAGAGATCAACAACCATCGCCACAACCATTGTAGCTAGATCAAAGAGATGCCCAGATTCGACAACTTCAGGGGCAATTATAGGGCTTACATGGGTTACAAGCTCAATTATAGACTGCTATAGTAGAGAGGGACTAGGCCAGGTAGCAAGTCCAGGCCCTCACTACCGAGCGAGATCATGAGAGACAACAGTAACAAATGATAGAGTTGTAGCTAGCCTAGGAGGTCGATAGGAGACAACAGCTAGAGAGTATGGTTGCATCTTCATAGGGGAGGACAGTCCCGGTGCGGATGTACCGCGAGGCAGTATGGGAGGAAGAGTATTACCGGTTTCACTATTGGCAGGTTGTACCCGCAACAGCCTAAGTACCAAAGTACTCTTAGCAGACTGGTATGAGGCAAACAGACAACATGGCTGAGAGATAGGCGGGCAAGGGGAGCAACCACCAGGGCTAGCTACCACATAGTTTTGATCGGTGACACTTGATTCTTTTTGAGATCCACAGGGTCTATTTTTTATAGCCTTGTGGGCATTGTACATTGATTGATACACATACATGATCCTGATTTTGTACCATGATAGTTACACTTTTTTGATATATATGATATGATGTGATAGATTTGTTATGAGATGTGTCCTATTTAATTATGCATTATGGGTGGATGTATTTAATATTCTATATGTCATGATGTGATGTATGATTATGCAAATGCTTATGGATGTCATGGATGCATTTCTTTTTTAGTATCTTTTCTATGCACTTTTATGATGATGATGTATGGAGTATGGATGCAAATGTTATGATATGCAAATGGTTTTAATATTCTTAGACTAACAGATCTATATTATGCCCCTAGTGGATGATGTTATTCTTATGAGATGTATGAGATGTTATGACATGCTCTTTTTCTTTTTCAGTATCTTTTTCATGTATAATATGATGATGCATATATCAATGATATGATGCCTATATGAATGATATGATGATGCTTATATGATTATGCAATGGATGTAAATGTATGATTTGTGAGATGCTTAGAATAACCAATCTATGTTATGCAATGATGAAATGTAATGCATGTGAGATGATCAGTGTTTCCTATATGATATGATATGGATGATATGCAACATACTAACAGTTTGTTGATGTAGGATGGATGCATGGGTGATTTTTTTTGATTAACTGTCATGGTACCATGTTAGCGTAGAGGGAAGAAAGATGAAATGAGATGAAGACAAGAGGATCCAACAAGGCCATAATCTACGAGACTTTATTAGAGATGAGGATGATGAATGATGATGATGCTTTGCTTATCAAGAATTTGGATTTTAAAAGGACTTACTTACCTTATGTTTGATAACACACATAGGTATGATGCATCAAGGTATACAAAACCAGGATGGTGTTGTACCTAGTGTGATGGAATTTGACTCGACAATCAAATAGGAGTATTCCTATTCACACCTGGCATATAGAACCTCATTTAAAATTTGGTTCAGATATTTCAAACATCTTGGACCAAAACATAGAAAGGAAAGCCTTCCTATGTGGTCAACAAGACACCTAAAACACCCTCCATATAAACCAAACAAAGCACGCATGACCAAGGTTATATTACAAGAACATCCAACAAGCACAATAGATAAAAGATAATAATTGTTGCCCCATTCCTTTCTCTCTGAATCCCTTTATTTGAGACTAAACTACGGTGATGCTTGATGTTGATTTCCATTGTAGGAAGGATGCATCTTAGGACATGATGTTATCAGATGATTTGGGGATTGACTGGATGATGGGCTATTATTATGAAAAGTTGACCAACTTGTTTACCTACCAACCTAGACTTGAGACCTTGACGTTTTGCATTTTCACTTTCCATTTGCTAGACTTGTTTCCAACTGTGTCACCAAAGATTGAGGATGATGATGATTTATTATGGGTGATCGTGAGATGGGACGAATGGGTTTTTTTGAATATTTGAATGTTTTTGATGTTTTGAAATGTTTTGGGGTTGTTTTTGGTATTTTCAAGATGTTTTGCAAATGTTTTGATTTTCAAATTTTCCAATATTTTTGTGTTTTCTGAGATTTTGACCAAGAGACTAACTTAAAGACCTATCTTAGGGGCCTCGAGGGCTAATAAAAGATTAGCCTTGCCTACGTTATACACGTAGAGACCATGTAGTTCAACTAACACAAACTCGATTATTGATGAGACATGAACAAATGGATTGCCAATTTATTATGACAGACTCCTAAAGGACTGACCTAAGTGTCTCAGGGAATGATCAAAGATCAACCTTGCCTACGTTTAGAGCTTAGAGACCCCTGGTTTGACAAGACGACTCTGTTTATTGACTTTTTGACTGACCTTTTGAATGTTTTTGGATTTTGATATGTTTTGAATGTTTTTGGATTTTATGATTTTATGAATGATTTTGGATTTTTGGATTTTATGAATGTTTTTGGATTTTTTTGATTTTATGAATTTTTTTGGATTTTTTTGATTTTATGAATGTTTTTTGATTTTTTAATTTTCAGGAAGACTTCAAGAATATACACGAATATGATCCAATAAGAACATGCCCCCAGTGTGATGCAATAGACTACCTCGATATAGGCAGGACAGACTGACCTTAGAAATGGGCCAAGTAGTACTAGGAGGGATCATGATACCAACACAAAATCAAGCCATGATGCAGATGCGGATGGGTGATGGATGGAGATGTGGAAGTGTGATGGATGGATGATGCAGAACGAGCCACAGAGATCATGGTGGATGGAAAGTGCTTATTTACACAAGGCGCTTGTTTTCTAGGTTTTCACCAAGGTACTTGCCCAAAGCGCCACCGAAGTGGTTTTCACTAGAGGACAATTTTTTTCTCTTTACTATTTTCAATCCTTTTTCTGATTTTATTTTTATTTTTTATGTTTTTATTTTATTTTTATTTTTTTTATTTACACCTTGTAAGATTAGGCATAGAACTTTTTGAGATGGGAACTATTCATGGGCTCTTGCAGAGGCTCTCCTTCAAGTGTTGATAGCTGATATGGCCTTGACTTGTAGCTTGTTTTGATGATGAAGGGTCCCAACTAATTGGGTTCAAACTTTCCCTTGATATCTGGATTTGGTACATTTTTCTAACTCTCCTTTAACACAAGCTCTCAGATTTGAAAGGTCTAATTCCTAATCTTTTTGTTGTAGCTTTGCTAAAGATAGTTTTGGTAGACTTACAAATGGTTTAAGGCATCCATGCACTACTCATCCAGTAGTTCCAACTCATTTAATTGTGATACTCGATATTCTTCATCTATGATGAGGTTTTGCAATGATATTCTCAAGGATGGGAGTTCGATCTCAATGGGGAGAATGGATTTTGATCTGTAGACTAGGGAGAAAGGGGTTGCACCTATTGGTGTGCGGATACTTGTTCAATAAGCCCATAAGGCTGAAATCAACTGTAGGTTTCAGTCATAACCAATGCCATTGACTTTTTTCCTTAGGATTTTCAAGATAGTTTTATTTGTAGCCTCTTCTTTGCCATTTCCTTGGGGGTAGTATGGAGTGGAAAAGTGATGTTGGATATTGAATTATTGGCATAAGTCTCAAACATCCTAGTTTTTGAAAGGTGTCTTGTTATCTAAGATAATGGCTTGAGGGACATCGTAGTGGAAAATTAGGTAGTTTAGGATGAACTTGGATATCTGCTTTCTTGTGATATAGGTCATGGGAATGGCTTCTTCCCACTTTGTGACTTGTACTTCGTGGCGGTGATGATGAACTTATGTCCACTGGATGAGGTGGGTTGATTTTACCAATGAGATAGAGCCTCCATTGTGAAAAGGGCCAAGGTGTAATGATTGGATGGAGCTCCTAAGCTAGTGCATGGATGAGATCCCCATGTTGTTGACAATATAAGCACCTCTGGACATAGTCATGAGCTTCCTTTTCCATTGTAGGCCAATAGCACCTAGTCCTCAGTAGTTTCTTAGCTAGGGTCATACCACTCGAATGTGACCCACAAATGCCATTTTGTACCTCGGTTAAAGTAGTCAAAGCTTCCTCAGCATTAAGGCATCGTAACAAGGTTCTGTTAATACTCCTACAGTATAGGGTGTCTCATAAGATAACAAAATAGGATGACTTCTTGACAAATGTTCTTTTAAGGTTTGAGGTTATATCAGTGGGGAGGACTCCTATTCTCAAGTAGGTGTATATATCATGATACCAGGGATCACTGGGACCAACAATTTCACACATAAATTTAGACTCTGGTACCTTGAATGTTGGTACAAGAAGTTGCTCTACAAGGAATTCTCACTTAGGGACATTATGTGGGACATCCAGTAGCGATCCAATTGTTTCCAAAGCATTTGCCACTCTGTTATTTCCCCTTGGTAGTTGCTCAAATGTGATATCAATTAAGGACTCTTTGAGGATTTCCACCAGTTTTTTGTATGGAGTCAACTTGTCGTCCTTCGTTTGATACTCATTGTTTACTTGGTTGATGATGAGCTGCGAGTCTCCATAGACCTTGAGTGCCATGATTTTCCATTGCATTGCAATTCTCAGCCCTATGATAAGAGCCTCATATTCTGCAATGTTATTTGTGCAAGGAAATGACAACTTGTATGACTTGGGTATGCAGTCCCCTTATGGTGTAATGAAGAAGACTCTAGCTCCTAACCCATGCTATGTGTAGGATCCATCAAAATACATTTTCCAGTGATCTGCTACAATTATGTTATAGATGGACTCATCGGGGAACTCTAATACAAGTGGACTCTCTGAATATATCGACGCCTCTAACAGCTGATCTGCAATTGCTTGTCTTTTAATAGCCTTTCATTCTACATACTCAATGTGGTGTTCTGTCAGGATCATAACCCATTTAGTTATTTTCCCTGTGATTGTTTCTTTAGAAAGCAGATACTTGAGAGGGTCTATCTTTACAATGAGTTTTATCCAGTGTGCCAATATATAGTGTTTAAATTTTTTGTGTTGTGAACACGACTGCTAAGCAAGCCTTCTCAATGGATGTGTAATTCAACTTGTGTCCACCATGGTTCTACTGATGTATTAAATAGCTCTCTCTTTCCCATTTTCATCATGTTGTGCTAAGAGAGTGCTAAGGGTTGCTGGTACTGTTTATATATATAGGATCATAGGGCTTTCCTAGAATTGGTGGCATAAGAACTGGCGGTGTGAGCAAGTACTCTTTGATCTTATTGAAAGCCTGATCACATTTCTCATCCCATATGCTACCCCCTTGTGGAGTAGATGAGAATATGGGATAGCCTTGTCTACTAGTTGCACTATGAATCAACAAATGGATTGGAATCTTCCCTGCAAACCCCTTAACTATTTTAATGTCCTTGGTGTCTCCATCTCTATAATGGCTTTGAATTTGGTGGGGTCTATCTCGATTCCTCTCATAGATACGATGTATCCTAGTAACTTGCCTAATTGTACCTTGAAGACACACTTTTTTGGATTGAGTTTGACCTTGTACTCTTCCAGTCTGTCAAAGATGGAGCTTAGAGCTGGTGTGTGATCTCAACGTTTCTTTGACTTGGCCAATATGTCATCCACATAATCTTCCACAGTTTTGTGAATCATATCATGGAAGATTAGTGTCATGACCCTTTGATAGGCAGCTCCTACATTTTTCAACCCAAATGGCATCATATTCTAGCAATATGTCCCCCATGGACAAGTGAAAGATGTCTTGTGTTGGTCTTCCTTAGCTATCATGATCTGATTATACCCTGAGAATCCATCCATTAGTGATAGCATTTCATGTCCAACCATCATATCCACAATCATATCTATGTTTGGGAGAGGGAAATCATCCTTGGGACATGATTTATTCAAATCTCTAAAGTCAGTGCAGATGTGGATGCCCCTAGTGGGATTTGAAACAAGTACAAGATTTGAAACCCACTTTGGATAATCAATTGGTCATATGAAACTAGCATCAAGGAGCTTTTGTAATTCCATCTTGACCAATAATTCTATTTGTGGATGCATCTTTCTCAACTTTTGTCTTACTAGTTTTGCTTCAGGATGTACAGCTAGGTGGTGAACCACAACTTCTGGATCAAGCCTAGGCATGTCAGCATAGGTCCATGCAAAGTTTACCTTTCTTTCTCTCAGAAACACAACTAGGAGTTCTTGTTCTTCTATCAAGAGTGATTCTACATAGAAGGTGATATGTGGTGATTCTTCTATTCCCAGGTTGATTGGATTGTACTTTTCTGCCAAGATTGCTAACTTCTCTTGATGGATAGCATAAGGGGAATATTGAATCCGTTATCCTTCGATGCCTCAGAGAGGTTTTCACCATTGGATGTGTCCTTTGTTTTTACTATTTTTGGGTCTGAGACTTCCACAGTGTGGTTTTCACTTAAAGACCTAGATATTATTCTTTAATTTTCACTTTTGCGACTGAAGGATTCAATTGTTTCCCCATAATAGGCATGTGTGTCAAGCTCAATGTTGAATCCGGCTTTGTGATCTCCATATGGTATCGTATCTCGCAATCCCATGAATTCTAAGAGAGCCTCATCATTTTTGAATGTGTCTAAAATTAGTTGTCCTCATTGGTCATAATCGATGAGTTGGGGATCGACTAAGTTTAGCTCATGGGTTTGGCTGTTTGACTCAAAAGATAGGGTGCTAATCATGAGAAGTGAGTTATCCTCAAATAGCATGGATAGGTCAATTATGGGATCTTAATCACTGCACGCATCATTTATGTCAAAGGTAAAGTTATCTAAGGGCAAACCTGTGGATACTGGTAACTAAAGGGGAGCTTTGACTTTTTTAACTGGGGTTGCTTTGCCAAGTATGCTTACCTTAGGAGGGGTACATCTGAGGCCAAGATTTATTATACGCTTCTTAGGAATGAGTAGTACTAGAAGACCATTTTCATTTGATCCAAGTTTCTTGGTTCTATTATAGCCCATACCAAGCATCATTTGTAGTCCTTTGTTGCTATCATCCATGGGAAGATCAGGCTCAGGCCTTTCATCTTGGTATAGCAAACTTGATATATCCTTTTCATCTACCACTTCCCAACTTAGGTCCCCCCAACATCTGAATTTGGAGGGGTCTATTTTAAAAGTTTGGGATGATGTTTCAATCGGTTGGGGCTGCCCACGAGACCTAAGAGATTGAGGTAACTCTCCCACTACGAAAGCACTTTTTTTCATTTTGTAATTCCCACACCCATTGTCTTGGATAATGACTTTGATTTTAGATATGCCAGGAATGGCGGGTGTCTTTGTCTCAGAGGTGGAGGCTAAGGTAGCTGGGTCTACATATGGGGTTGAAGGGCCTTCATCATTCTTTGGGACTTGAGGGATTTTGTAGTACTTTGCTTCTAAGTTTTTGCAATAATAAAAGGGCTCAGGATCACCATGGATCATGACCTCTTGATTTTGGTAGGGAAACTTGACACACTGATGGAAATTAGATGCAATTGCTCACATCCCATGGATCCATGGATGCCCTAGGAGAATATTATAAGGTAAATCAAGGTTAGGGACCTGGCATGTGGTTTCCATGATGGTTGGCCCTACTTGAATAGGGAGTTGAATAGTGCCTTGAGACACTCTTTCCTAATCATCAGGCACTCTGATGGTAATACCTTTACCTTTTTCAATGGCCTCCTAGGAGAATCCTAGATTCTTTATTAGCTTGAGTGAACAGATGTTTAGACATGCATCTCCATCCACCAAGACCCTTTTGAATTTGTTTTTATGGACCAAGACTTTGAATGGAGTATGTGGTTATCAGATGGTTGAGTGGGAAAGTCTTGATCAGAAAATCTTAGGAAATGCGGGGTGGTGAGGTGTCTGACAATAGCTTGGGATTGGTCAGCATCAAGATCTGTGAAGACGGTGGATGAAGCCAATGCTTCCTCTAGGAATTTTCTATGTGCGGGTGAGATATTCAGTAACTCCATGATGGAGATATGAGTGGGGGTTCTTTCTAGCTGGTCTAAGACATTATAACCATTGGGAACATATTTTGGATTCGAGGTGGATGCCCTAGGTGGTTGTGATGATCTAGCAATGGTAACTTTTCTGCCATGTGTGGTGACTCCACAATCAACCTTGGCTCCCTTGATATTAACAATAGTGACCCATTCATCTAGGGATGCAACAACATGATTGTAAACATGGTTTACATTTCCATACTTTTTCTTTCCATGGTTATTCCCTTTATTGTGATCCGACATCAGATTCATGTATATCTTAAGGTCTTGATTTCTAGTAAGTTGTTCAATGTGTATGACTTTATCATCGATAAGGTCTTGGATCAAATTTTTTAGTCTCATGCAACTGGCTATCGTGTGCCTTTTGATTTTATGAAAATCGCAAAGGTGGTTCTCACTATACCATGGTGGTTTTGCTTGGGGCTCTTGATAATTCTCATAGACGGGGATTTTAATGAGATTCTCTTGTACTAGTTTCTTCATGATAAATTCAATTGATTCCCTAAGGGTTGTGTATTTTCATTTGGGGGGATATTTGTTTCGCGGGGGTGGTCCCCCTTGATTTCTTAGATTGTTGACTGCTTGATTATTGGGTGGTTGTGATACTGCGTTGGCTTGTGGTTGTTGGTATGATTGTGTGTTTTGTTTTGGGGCACTAATTATGACCTTGGCGTCAACCACACCATCATTAGTGACTTTTTTTTTCACCCATGTGTGATATTTTTTGTTATAACCAGTGGAAGGGTGATTATCTTGATATTCTTGATATGTGGGTGTCCCCCCTTATGCAATAAGGGCTCTTTTGATGTTGAGCGCCTTGGGGATCAAATGATCGTATGTGGTGATACATTGCATATTTAGATGGAATGGCAAGGTTTTTTTGAGATTGGAAATGATAGTACAGTTTTGTTCTTCCTCTGGCATGGCCCACTTGCTCTTGTTGGCCTTGGATTTCCATCGTTGTAAGAAGGTTGTGAATGTTTCCCCCTTATCTTGTTTGAGAGCAAATAGTTCCTCTAGACTCACATCCATGCCTATGTTGAATGTGTAGTTCTTTATGAATGCATCCACAATTTCTTGGAACTTTTTGATTCCAGGAGGAAGGTGAGAAAACCATTCCATTGTTGGTCCTACCAAACTTCAAGGGAATAGTCGCATTATATATGTTTCATCGTATGCAAGTTCCATGCAATGTACCTGGAATTCCCTGATGTGATCTTTAGGATTACCCATCCCACAATATTTGTCAAATTTAGGGATTTCAAACCCTTTTGGGAATGACACCATCACAAGGCTTTTTTCGAATGGATAGGGGCACAAATTGCTTAGTGTTTTTGTTGTTTTCCCAGATTGGAGATCTAGCACTTGTTGCAAGAGCAATTTGATTTGTGTCGTCACATCATTTTGTGGATCGGGAGGTTGAGTGAATATGTTTTGAGATGGTTTGATTGTTTGAGTGATGGGCAGGATGCTTTGCATGTTTGGGGGAGTTTGTTGCAAGCTTTGTTGTTTGATCAATGCTTGTTGATATGCCTAAAATTGTTGTTGTGCCAACAACACTTGTTGTTGGGATAATAGTTGGGTTGCTTCTTGTTGCGCTTGGTACTGTTGCAGGGCTTGTTGATATGCTTGTTGTTGAGCTACTTGGTATTGTGCTTGCGCTTGTTCCTATTGAGCTTGATATTAGGCTTGTGCCTAACCTTGAGCTTGTTGAGCAACTTGTGCAACTTGGGCATCCTATGCGGCTTGAGCAACCTGTGCATCTTGAGTTGCCTGAGTTGCTTGCACAGCTTGGGTAGCTTAGGTGGATTGTTGTTGTTGCAATAAATCTTGGGCTTCGACCACTTTTTGTGCTTGTTGTGCGACTTGTTGTGCCTACGCTTGTTGAGAATCTTGTTGTGCAACTTGTGTAGCTTGTTGATTTTGAAATTGTTGAAGTGTCTTTTGATAGGCTTGTTGGGCAGCTTACAGTGTGATGCTATATTGGTTTTCCATGTTTAGTTTTGGTGGCGGTGGTGGAGGATTCAAAATGGTGTGAGATGTTGTGATGAGAGGTGTTGTTGGATTGATTTGTATGGTGGATGGTGTAATTGATATTATAGGTCCTTGGGAGACCATATTTTGGGGTATTTGGGGTATTGTAGATGATGTGTTGATTGCTTGTGTTGTTTGGATTGTTGCCACCTATTGTTGCGATATCGATGGCATGATCGAAGGATTCAATATGATGGTTTGATTTACGATTGGGCGATTATTTTGATTTTGTTGATTGAGGGATTGGTAAAGGGGGTTGCCCTAAACCAAGGATTGGTGCGGATGTTAGTGGTAGAGGTGGAAATGGTGGGAATATGGGTGGGGTATTCCCTTGATGAAATGATGATGATGAGGGGTCAAAGATTCCCCCTTGTCCAAATAATCCACCCTCTCCTTGTGAGGTCATGGGGAGAGATACTTGTGTGTTAAGAGGATATGTCGGTGTCGTGGAGAAATGGGATGGATTGTTGGTGTCATAAAAGACAAGCAGAACATATGGGTGTTTTGGATCTAATGGGACGGATTGACCCAAAATGGTGTTTTCATCCAAGTCTTGGTTGTTTACAAGGGGATGTCTTTGAAGAGCATGAAGCAATAAGCTCCCCTTGTTGACAATAGGTTGAGTTGGAGCAAGATATGATGTGGGTTGTGGGATGGTTTGAGTGATGCTTTGAAAGGAGGGTGTGAATGAGACTGGAGGCATAATCCCAAGAGGTTTCTCCACAATAGTTCTTACATGAAAATTAGAAGGGAGTTTAGACCCTTATTTTGCCAATTCTAGCATATATTGTGAAGGATTAAGTTTCATCATGGCATTAACAATTTTGTGAGTCTCATGATTTTGGACCATTCTATGATTTCATCTTGATTCATTCCTAGGACATTGTTGGTGATGTCCTCCACTTGGCCCCCTTCCTCTTGGGGATCCTATGGTATTAGAGGAAGATTGGGTTGGGGATTGCTAGGTCCAATGGGATTGATATCAGGAGTAGTTTGACTCAAGTCACTTGAAGTAGATGTTTCTTTGTTTGTTTTCATGTTCTTCTTGTGTTGAGATCTAGTTTGGACCATAAAACAAGGATCAATTTTTAGGAATGTGGGAGGTGAACCTCTAACTCCTTGGATTGATCTAAACTTTAGGTACAAAAAAGTAAGTCTAAGATGTTAAGGATCAAAGGATGGTGATGAAATAATGAAAAAATGAATGATTTGTGGATGATTGAACTCTTAGGAACCTTGAAGGAGATACTAGACTTTAGGACTTTAGATTTGATTTGGTCTTGACTTGGATTTGATTTGGATTAGATTTTAGGATTAGATTTTGGATTTGACAATGAACTCATAAACTCCAAGAGGTTAGATGTTGTCTTGGAATAAATTTGTCCACAAGGTGATAATTTAACTAAGTGTATGAAGAAGGATGCATCCACACACACCTAGTCAAACAAGATTATTTTGATTTGATTCAAAGGATTTTCCCAAAGTCTAGTATGAAGGATTTTTCCAAGATTCTAAGAGTTTTTTGTGAGATGATTTTGATTGATGTTTGAGGATGGATAAGAGTGTTGATTTTGATCCTAAGTGAACCTAGAGATACTTTTGTTTACAAGACCTTGGTATTGAAGAACATGCTATACTTCCTATGTGAGAAACTCAAACCTTTGAAAAATTCTTAGATTTTGACAATAGTAAAATGAATACAAATTGGGATTGTTCTTTGAAGCGCGTTTGTAAAATTTGAAGACCAATCTCTCTCTAAATTCATAAAGTGTTGACAGACATTTCTTGAGAGCTCTTGGACTAAGACTTTTAGACTTTGGTTTTTGGATTTTGATCTTTTAGGAAATCATTTGGAACAACACATGTGTTGGGTTCAATTGTTTCTTATCTTTGGTTAATGAATTCTTTTTACCACAAACACTTTCTTTCCTTAGCTTTTCAAACTAAATGTCCAATGTCCCAATTTCTTTTCATCCCACAAATTCCATTATGTGGAAATCAAGGAAATCAAGGCAATAGTTCCCTAATGTTGAATTTAGTGAGAGAAAACTGAGATATAAATCCAAATACTTAGAAGCCTCTAAGGGTAGAATCCCTAAAGCAAGCAATAACACTTTTTGCCAAAGATATTTGCTCCTCCTAAAGGGTTTGAAATTTTAATGATTTGGTTGAATGTTTGTTTTCCAATGTTTTAGATCCAAGCAAAGTATTTTTTTATTCCAAAATGATGCACAACCCTAGGATAGAAAGAGACAATATTTGTAGAATTCCCACTTGGATAAATCCAGTTGCGCCGATTCTTGGCAGATGATTAGAAGCTTGACCACCCTAGCTCCCCTTGATGACACTCACTTCTACGAGTCATCCAAGCTTCAGTTCTCATGAATCTCCCATGATGAAATTTTCATCTCTACCAAAAATCACAAAAATGTGGGATGGCTTCAGAACGACCATTCTTGCACCAACAAATAGTAAGGATTTTGGCCTCTATACAAATTGGTTCTTCGTTAAGGTGATCGGGGACATGGCACCTTGCAAGCATCCAGCAAGCCACTAAAGGCTTTGATCAATCCTACTAGGGGCGCTTATACTTTTTACGGTAGTACCCCATTCTAAAAGACATTGTACGGCTAAGGCCTACATACCATGAGGACTTGAAAATTTAGTCTTATCCATTTGTATACTGGACCAAGTGAAAAACCAGTTGGAGTCACCTTTGAAATGGTCTTAGGCAGGTCCCTCTAAGGGTAAACAAAAGCAAGCATGCACATCCATAGTTTGATCAATCTTTATCTGCATGAACAAAGAGCGAACACACACGATATACCTAATTCACACGAGCAAGATTTTTTCAATTTTAAAAGCCCAAATTGAAGTGTGGAGGAAATCTTTTAGACAACCTGATATCACCAAAATACTTTTGATTCTCAAGATCATCATGAAGCACGAGAGAAGTGCATATTCCTTTTAAATGATATTATTTTGTAAAAAAGATTACAAAACAAAAAAAACACATGTTCATTTTAGACCTTAAAGCAGTAATGGATTCTTTTTATAGCACCAAGATGAAGTGTGAAGTTTTCTTGTTCAATTCTTAATTCCAAAACCAACTCTAGTAAGTTCCTAAAGCTCTTTTTAACCCTTTGATTGTTCTTTTTAAAACCCAAAAGAAATTTATTTGAGTCCTAAAACTTGAAGATAACAAAAAGCCTCAAAAAATGGGATTATAATTTCTCCCAAAGTGTTTAAAAACACTTGTTTACAAATCATGAAATGATGTCATAAGAAGACTTCTCCTTGCTTCCTCCTTCCCTTCTTGATCAATTCAACCTACAAAACTGATTAGCCTACATAAAACAAAGCCACAAATAGGTTGGAAGTCAAAGGTGATCAAAATAAAAAATCACATGTTGAATTAAAATTGAAAACTAACCTTTTACCCAACTCTAGTGTCATAATTTGCAAAGGCGTCATAGTTTGAAGAAGTCTAGTGGCGCTCTGGTGAAACTAGTGTCGCTCTATGGAAAACTAGAGACCGCGATTGCATCACAATTTCACCAATCATTGCTCTTTGGAGTTTAAAAAATTGGCCCTTAAAGAAAATGGCAAAAGCATTGCCCTTTGAAGAAGACACAACATTGCTATATAGCGACGCTGGACTAATAGCGTCGTTGTTTGTTTTTTGCAGCTTCGTTGTTTCTTGTAAACACAAAAGTTGAAAAAATAGCAAAATTTTGACCAAAAAACGTGTTAATTTCTCAAGATTTGCCCTCCTAGCACCAAAATGTGAATGGTAGCTCTAGGCCTACTCAAACATAGACAAACAACACAATGTTAGTCAATAAACAAATCTAAACTAGCATTCCCCATGAGATTCATTCAAAGCACAAGGAACAAGAAATAAAGTAAAGAAACCAAATGAAAGCTATTTAAATCCTATTCAATTACTCAAACCCAGCATCCCATGGGGGAATTGGTGCTACTTTGATGTGGAAAGTAGCCCTTTCCCAATTCCTTGCAAGCTTTGATGATAAAGAATGTGATCCTTGATGAAAATTCTCAATAACCTAGCTATGGTGATGAAATGCTATGATAACTTTGACAAGAATGGATGAACTTTGCTTCAAATATGTTGATAGTGACTTTGCCTCAAGTTGTGGATCCAAAATCAATAGAAGAGCTCTACATTTATAGGAAAGAAGGATGGAGGAATGAGAAACATGAAGGATGTGGGATTAAAGATAGACCAATGGCATTGTGCCACTTGTCAATATGCTATTGAAGAGAGGTGGAGCATATTTTGATCAATGTGCAAATAAATGCAATTAGGTGGAAATTTGAAATTTGAAAGATGGCTTGTGGAGGAAGAGATGGAAGAAGAGTTAATACCACTTGGCTCAAGAAAAAGGACATATAAGAGGCTTAAATTTCATGTTGGAAGACAATTCCTTTTAGGAGGGAGATTTCAAATGGAGAGAATATCCCAATGAGATGCCCTTTTGAATGAAAATAGAAGAATATATAAATCAATTAAATTGATTTACTTGTACAAGTTGCAGAATCTAGAGGATTTGATGGGTTAGAGTTAGAGTTAATAAGGTTTTAATTAACTTAGATGGAGATTAGTGGATTTGACACTTGATTTAGATTTTTGGATTTATTTAAATCAAATGGGAGGAATAATGAACATTAGATTTAATTAAATAAAGTTTGATTTATTTAATTAAAAGGGATGATGACATTAGATTTAAATCAAATAAAGGTTAATATATTTAATTAAAGGTAGATTATGATTTAATCAAATAAAGTGATTTATTTAATTAAAAGAGGAACATTAGGATTAATCAAATAAAATGATTTATTTAATTAAGAGAAGATAATGATTTAATAAAATAAAGTTGATTTATTTAATTAACAGAGGAATTATGATCAATTTAATCAAATAAAGATTATTTGATTAAATGGTTAGTAGAGAGATGATTTAGGAAAATTTGGTGTTAGTAAATCAGGATCAAGTGCATGATATCAATCAGTATAATTCGAACGTCTACATTCCCTAATCACCATCAAACTTAATGCCTTAAAATTTCCATTTCGTTTATCAAGGATTTTGAGTTGTGAAATGTAGCAGATAATAGGTTAACTATCTGATGTAGCAAGAAAATTTGCAACCCAAAAAGACCAAATCCTTTTAACCATTTAGGTAAAAAAAAGGGGCAAATCCTTTTTAACCATTTAGGTAAAAGAATAAGAGGAGAATTTGCAATTCATCAAGTAGAATGCAACAAAGGATTTATCACATCTTGCAATACATTTGAATAATCTCATAAAACTAGCGACCAATCTAAGGCACTTCAGTAATACGATGCTACTTTACCCTCTTTATCTTGAAAAACATACAATTAACCCTTTTTACAATGGTGAATACTAAAAATCTTTTCCATTTCTAAACCATAACTAAAAAAAAAAACTAAAAGAGCTCACCATTGTAGCAAAGATAGTGTGTGTGGAAGCATCATAGAGAACAAAGACGAAAGTGCCTTTTAAAGGCTTGAGCATTTGATTAGGTGGGTAAGAAATTCTATCGCACAAAGCCTTGTATGTCGAGAGAAGCCACAAAAATGCAGAAGATGTAGATGTAGGGTCTGGTTATGGTGTGAAAAGGCCATGGTACCTTTGATTCAAACCCGCACCATTTCCTAGCTTCTATTCAAAACTGCCTTGAAATTTTAGACACTGAGGTTGCATCCCTTTGGACTGGTTGGTGTCTTCTGCTCATGATCGTATTTGTACAAATGGAAGCTAGTCTTTTCCTCATAGGGATAAAAAGAAAGCCTAAATAGTTGTTTTCTCAATCTATTCATAGTAAAAAAAATAATTGATAGATAAAAAAACATTTTAGAATGAAATAAAACACAACAAAAATAAACTGGCCATGTACAGATTCTTAAAAACAAAACTCATTGGAACCATGGCAAGTGACCTACCTCAAGATTTTGCAAAAATTGTGTTGTGTCGTGTTGTCAACCATACCAATGAGTGAAAATGGAAAAAATGTCTAGGAAAATTTTATAAAAATGAAATGAACCAAAACCAATCTCCTTATAGCAGTTGCTTTAATCTATTCAAAATAAACAAAAAGTAGATCTTAAAATATCAAGGGTTTAGAGCTAGCAGATTCTTGAGCTCAAGGCAAGATCTTTCCAGTGGTTGCTGTTAATTTTAGTTTTTTATCATTTTTTTTGCATAGATACAGAAACAACAAAATGGCAGTCCTGTTAAGGTAAGGATAAGACAAGGTGAAGTGCAGTTTTTCATTGTGTCAGACTAAGGAATGGCTGGTGGGATTTTTCTCAGGCATGAGACAATTTTGGTGGGTTGTGCCCAATATAAATAGCCTATCAGCTAATTAAATAAATTATTTAATTAATAATAGAAGAATAAATAGTAATATGAGTTAATTAAATAATCCAAGATTATTTAATTAATACCGGAGGAAAATTTTAGAAAATTAAATAATTAAAAATAATTTAATTATAGGAGATGACTTTAGATTAATTAAATATCGAAAGAATGATTAATGTGATGTGGTGACGATAAACGTTAGTCAATTTTAAGTGTCTACACTTTTCCCCTCTTTGAGACAAT
>VDFB02271358.1:252230322-252433988 GCA_007258455.2 Sequoia sempervirens | reverse complement strand
TTCCACAGTTTTGTGAATCATATCATGGAAGATTAGTGTCATGACCCTTTGATAGGCAGCTCCTACATTTTTCAACCCAAATGGCATCATATTCTAGCAATATGTCCCCCATGGACAAGTGAAAGATGTCTTGTGTTGGTCTTCCTTAGCTATCATGATCTGATTATACCCTGAGAATCCATCCATTAGTGATAGCATTTCATGTCCAACCATCATATCCACAATCATATCTATGTTTGGGAGAGGGAAATCATCCTTGGGACATGATTTATTCAAATCTCTGAAGTCAGTGCAGATGTGGATGCCCCTAGTGGGATTTGAAACAAGTACAAGATTTGAAACCCACTTTGGATAATCAATTGGTCATATGAAACTAGCATCAAGGAGCTTTTGTAATTCCATCTTGACCAATAATTCTATTTGTGGATGCATCTTTCTCAACTTTTGTCTTACTAGTTTTGCTTCAGGATGTACAGCTAGGTGGTGAACCACAACTTCTGGATCAAGCCTAGGCATGTCAGCATAGGTCCATGCAAAGTTTACCTTTCTTTCTCTCAGAAACACAACTAGGAGTTCTTGTTCTTCTATCAAGAGTGATTCTACATAGAAGGTGATATGTGGTGATTCTTCTATTCCCAGGTTGATTGGATTGTACTTTTCTGCCAAGATTGCTAACTTCTCTTGATGGATAGCATAAGGGGAATATTGAATCCGTTATCCTTCGATGCCTCAGAGAGGTTTTCACCATTGGATGTGTCCTTTGTTTTTACTATTTTTGGGTCTGAGACTTCCACAGTGTGGTTTTCACTTAAAGACCTAGATATTATTCTTTAATTTTCACTTTTGCGACTGAAGGATTCAATTGTTTCCCCATAATAGGCATGTGTGTCAAGCTCAATGTTGAATCCGGCTTTGTGATCTCCATATGGTATCGTATCTCGCAATCCCATGAATTCTAAGAGAGCCTCATCATTTTTGAATGTGTCTAAAATTAGTTGTCCTCATTGGTCATAATCGATGAGTTGGGGATCGACTAAGTTTAGCTCATGGGTTTGGCTGTTTGACTCAAAAGATAGGGTGCTAATCATGAGAAGTGAGTTATCCTCAAATAGCATGGATAGGTCAATTATGGGATCTTAATCACTGCACGCATCATTTATGTCAAAGGTAAAGTTATCTAAGGGCAAACCTGTGGATACTGGTAACTAAAGGGGAGCTTTGACTTTTTTAACTGGGGTTGCTTTGCCAAGTATGCTTACCTTAGGAGGGGTACATCTGAGGCCAAGATTTATTATACGCTTCTTAGGAATGAGTAGTACTAGAAGACCATTTTCATTTGATCCAAGTTTCTTGGTTCTATTATAGCCCATACCAAGCATCATTTGTAGTCCTTTGTTGCTATCATCCATGGGAAGATCAGGCTCAGGCCTTTCATCTTGGTATAGCAAACTTGATATATCCTTTTCATCTACCACTTCCCAACTTAGGTCCCCCCAACATCTGAATTTGGAGGGGTCTATTTTAAAAGTTTGGGATGATGTTTCAATCGGTTGGGGCTGCCCACGAGACCTAAGAGATTGAGGTAACTCTCCCACTACGAAAGCACTTTTTTTCATTTTGTAATTCCCACACCCATTGTCTTGGATAATGACTTTGATTTTAGATATGCCAGGAATGGCGGGTGTCTTTGTCTCAGAGGTGGAGGCTAAGGTAGCTGGGTCTACATATGGGGTTGAAGGGCCTTCATCATTCTTTGGGACTTGAGGGATTTTGTAGTACTTTGCTTCTAAGTTTTTGCAATAATAAAAGGGCTCAGGATCACCATGGATCATGACCTCTTGATTTTGGTAGGGAAACTTGACACACTGATGGAAATTAGATGCAATTGCTCACATCCCATGGATCCATGGATGCCCTAGGAGAATATTATAAGGTAAATCAAGGTTAGGGACCTGGCATGTGGTTTCCATGATGGTTGGCCCTACTTGAATAGGGAGTTGAATAGTGCCTTGAGACACTCTTTCCTAATCATCAGGCACTCTGATGGTAATACCTTTACCTTTTTCAATGGCCTCCTAGGAGAATCCTAGATTCTTTATTAGCTTGAGTGAACAGATGTTTAGACATGCATCTCCATCCACCAAGACCCTTTTGAATTTGTTTTTATGGACCAAGACTTTGAATGGAGTATGTGGTTATCAGATGGTTGAGTGGGAAAGTCTTGATCAGAAAATCTTAGGAAATGCGGGGTGGTGAGGTGTCTGACAATAGCTTGGGATTGGTCAGCATCAAGATCTGTGAAGACGGTGGATGAAGCCAATGCTTCCTCTAGGAATTTTCTATGTGCGGGTGAGATATTCAGTAACTCCATGATGGAGATATGAGTGGGGGTTCTTTCTAGCTGGTCTAAGACATTATAACCATTGGGAACATATTTTGGATTCGAGGTGGATGCCCTAGGTGGTTGTGATGATCTAGCAATGGTAACTTTTCTGCCATGTGTGGTGACTCCACAATCAACCTTGGCTCCCTTGATATTAACAATAGTGACCCATTCATCTAGGGATGCAACAACATGATTGTAAACATGGTTTACATTTCCATACTTTTTCTTTCCATGGTTATTCCCTTTATTGTGATCCGACATCAGATTCATGTATATCTTAAGGTCTTGATTTCTAGTAAGTTGTTCAATGTGTATGACTTTATCATCGATAAGGTCTTGGATCAAATTTTTTAGTCTCATGCAACTGGCTATCGTGTGCCTTTTGATTTTATGAAAATCGCAAAGGTGGTTCTCACTATACCATGGTGGTTTTGCTTGGGGCTCTTGATAATTCTCATAGACGGGGATTTTAATGAGATTCTCTTGTACTAGTTTCTTCATGATAAATTCAATTGATTCCCTAAGGGTTGTGTATTTTCATTTGGGGGGATATTTGTTTCGCGGGGGTGGTCCCCCTTGATTTCTTAGATTGTTGACTGCTTGATTATTGGGTGGTTGTGATACTGCGTTGGCTTGTGGTTGTTGGTATGATTGTGTGTTTTGTTTTGGGGCACTAATTATGACCTTGGCGTCAACCACACCATCATTAGTGACTTTTTTTTTCACCCATGTGTGATATTTTTTGTTATAACCAGTGGAAGGGTGATTATCTTGATATTCTTGATATGTGGGTGTCCCCCCTTATGCAATAAGGGCTCTTTTGATGTTGAGCGCCTTGGGGATCAAATGATCGTATGTGGTGATACATTGCATATTTAGATGGAATGGCAAGGTTTTTTTGAGATTGGAAATGATAGTACAGTTTTGTTCTTCCTCTGGCATGGCCCACTTGCTCTTGTTGGCCTTGGATTTCCATCGTTGTAAGAAGGTTGTGAATGTTTCCCCCTTATCTTGTTTGAGAGCAAATAGTTCCTCTAGACTCACATCCATGCCTATGTTGAATGTGTAGTTCTTTATGAATGCATCCACAATTTCTTGGAACTTTTTGATTCCAGGAGGAAGGTGAGAAAACCATTCCATTGTTGGTCCTACCAAACTTCAAGGGAATAGTCGCATTATATATGTTTCATCGTATGCAAGTTCCATGCAATGTACCTGGAATTCCCTGATGTGATCTTTAGGATTACCCATCCCACAATATTTGTCAAATTTAGGGATTTCAAACCCTTTTGGGAATGACACCATCACAAGGCTTTTTTCGAATGGATAGGGGCACAAATTGCTTAGTGTTTTTGTTGTTTTCCCAGATTGGAGATCTAGCACTTGTTGCAAGAGCAATTTGATTTGTGTCGTCACATCATTTTGTGGATCGGGAGGTTGAGTGAATATGTTTTGAGATGGTTTGATTGTTTGAGTGATGGGCAGGATGCTTTGCATGTTTGGGGGAGTTTGTTGCAAGCTTTGTTGTTTGATCAATGCTTGTTGATATGCCTAAAATTGTTGTTGTGCCAACAACACTTGTTGTTGGGATAATAGTTGGGTTGCTTCTTGTTGCGCTTGGTACTGTTGCAGGGCTTGTTGATATGCTTGTTGTTGAGCTACTTGGTATTGTGCTTGCGCTTGTTCCTATTGAGCTTGATATTAGGCTTGTGCCTAACCTTGAGCTTGTTGAGCAACTTGTGCAACTTGGGCATCCTATGCGGCTTGAGCAACCTGTGCATCTTGAGTTGCCTGAGTTGCTTGCACAGCTTGGGTAGCTTAGGTGGATTGTTGTTGTTGCAATAAATCTTGGGCTTCGACCACTTTTTGTGCTTGTTGTGCGACTTGTTGTGCCTACGCTTGTTGAGAATCTTGTTGTGCAACTTGTGTAGCTTGTTGATTTTGAAATTGTTGAAGTGTCTTTTGATAGGCTTGTTGGGCAGCTTACAGTGTGATGCTATATTGGTTTTCCATGTTTAGTTTTGGTGGCGGTGGTGGAGGATTCAAAATGGTGTGAGATGTTGTGATGAGAGGTGTTGTTGGATTGATTTGTATGGTGGATGGTGTAATTGATATTATAGGTCCTTGGGAGACCATATTTTGGGGTATTTGGGGTATTGTAGATGATGTGTTGATTGCTTGTGTTGTTTGGATTGTTGCCACCTATTGTTGCGATATCGATGGCATGATCGAAGGATTCAATATGATGGTTTGATTTACGATTGGGCGATTATTTTGATTTTGTTGATTGAGGGATTGGTAAAGGGGGTTGCCCTAAACCAAGGATTGGTGCGGATGTTAGTGGTAGAGGTGGAAATGGTGGGAATATGGGTGGGGTATTCCCTTGATGAAATGATGATGATGAGGGGTCAAAGATTCCCCCTTGTCCAAATAATCCACCCTCTCCTTGTGAGGTCATGGGGAGAGATACTTGTGTGTTAAGAGGATATGTCGGTGTCGTGGAGAAATGGGATGGATTGTTGGTGTCATAAAAGACAAGCAGAACATATGGGTGTTTTGGATCTAATGGGACGGATTGACCCAAAATGGTGTTTTCATCCAAGTCTTGGTTGTTTACAAGGGGATGTCTTTGAAGAGCATGAAGCAATAAGCTCCCCTTGTTGACAATAGGTTGAGTTGGAGCAAGATATGATGTGGGTTGTGGGATGGTTTGAGTGATGCTTTGAAAGGAGGGTGTGAATGAGACTGGAGGCATAATCCCAAGAGGTTTCTCCACAATAGTTCTTACATGAAAATTAGAAGGGAGTTTAGACCCTTATTTTGCCAATTCTAGCATATATTGTGAAGGATTAAGTTTCATCATGGCATTAACAATTTTGTGAGTCTCATGATTTTGGACCATTCTATGATTTCATCTTGATTCATTCCTAGGACATTGTTGGTGATGTCCTCCACTTGGCCCCCTTCCTCTTGGGGATCCTATGGTATTAGAGGAAGATTGGGTTGGGGATTGCTAGGTCCAATGGGATTGATATCAGGAGTAGTTTGACTCAAGTCACTTGAAGTAGATGTTTCTTTGTTTGTTTTCATGTTCTTCTTGTGTTGAGATCTAGTTTGGACCATAAAACAAGGATCAATTTTTAGGAATGTGGGAGGTGAACCTCTAACTCCTTGGATTGATCTAAACTTTAGGTACAAAAAAGTAAGTCTAAGATGTTAAGGATCAAAGGATGGTGATGAAATAATGAAAAAATGAATGATTTGTGGATGATTGAACTCTTAGGAACCTTGAAGGAGATACTAGACTTTAGGACTTTAGATTTGATTTGGTCTTGACTTGGATTTGATTTGGATTAGATTTTAGGATTAGATTTTGGATTTGACAATGAACTCATAAACTCCAAGAGGTTAGATGTTGTCTTGGAATAAATTTGTCCACAAGGTGATAATTTAACTAAGTGTATGAAGAAGGATGCATCCACACACACCTAGTCAAACAAGATTATTTTGATTTGATTCAAAGGATTTTCCCAAAGTCTAGTATGAAGGATTTTTCCAAGATTCTAAGAGTTTTTTGTGAGATGATTTTGATTGATGTTTGAGGATGGATAAGAGTGTTGATTTTGATCCTAAGTGAACCTAGAGATACTTTTGTTTACAAGACCTTGGTATTGAAGAACATGCTATACTTCCTATGTGAGAAACTCAAACCTTTGAAAAATTCTTAGATTTTGACAATAGTAAAATGAATACAAATTGGGATTGTTCTTTGAAGCGCGTTTGTAAAATTTGAAGACCAATCTCTCTCTAAATTCATAAAGTGTTGACAGACATTTCTTGAGAGCTCTTGGACTAAGACTTTTAGACTTTGGTTTTTGGATTTTGATCTTTTAGGAAATCATTTGGAACAACACATGTGTTGGGTTCAATTGTTTCTTATCTTTGGTTAATGAATTCTTTTTACCACAAACACTTTCTTTCCTTAGCTTTTCAAACTAAATGTCCAATGTCCCAATTTCTTTTCATCCCACAAATTCCATTATGTGGAAATCAAGGAAATCAAGGCAATAGTTCCCTAATGTTGAATTTAGTGAGAGAAAACTGAGATATAAATCCAAATACTTAGAAGCCTCTAAGGGTAGAATCCCTAAAGCAAGCAATAACACTTTTTGCCAAAGATATTTGCTCCTCCTAAAGGGTTTGAAATTTTAATGATTTGGTTGAATGTTTGTTTTCCAATGTTTTAGATCCAAGCAAAGTATTTTTTTATTCCAAAATGATGCACAACCCTAGGATAGAAAGAGACAATATTTGTAGAATTCCCACTTGGATAAATCCAGTTGCGCCGATTCTTGGCAGATGATTAGAAGCTTGACCACCCTAGCTCCCCTTGATGACACTCACTTCTACGAGTCATCCAAGCTTCAGTTCTCATGAATCTCCCATGATGAAATTTTCATCTCTACCAAAAATCACAAAAATGTGGGATGGCTTCAGAACGACCATTCTTGCACCAACAAATAGTAAGGATTTTGGCCTCTATACAAATTGGTTCTTCGTTAAGGTGATCGGGGACATGGCACCTTGCAAGCATCCAGCAAGCCACTAAAGGCTTTGATCAATCCTACTAGGGGCGCTTATACTTTTTACGGTAGTACCCCATTCTAAAAGACATTGTACGGCTAAGGCCTACATACCATGAGGACTTGAAAATTTAGTCTTATCCATTTGTATACTGGACCAAGTGAAAAACCAGTTGGAGTCACCTTTGAAATGGTCTTAGGCAGGTCCCTCTAAGGGTAAACAAAAGCAAGCATGCACATCCATAGTTTGATCAATCTTTATCTGCATGAACAAAGAGCGAACACACACGATATACCTAATTCACACGAGCAAGATTTTTTCAATTTTAAAAGCCCAAATTGAAGTGTGGAGGAAATCTTTTAGACAACCTGATATCACCAAAATACTTTTGATTCTCAAGATCATCATGAAGCACGAGAGAAGTGCATATTCCTTTTAAATGATATTATTTTGTAAAAAAGATTACAAAACAAAAAAAACACATGTTCATTTTAGACCTTAAAGCAGTAATGGATTCTTTTTATAGCACCAAGATGAAGTGTGAAGTTTTCTTGTTCAATTCTTAATTCCAAAACCAACTCTAGTAAGTTCCTAAAGCTCTTTTTAACCCTTTGATTGTTCTTTTTAAAACCCAAAAGAAATTTATTTGAGTCCTAAAACTTGAAGATAACAAAAAGCCTCAAAAAATGGGATTATAATTTCTCCCAAAGTGTTTAAAAACACTTGTTTACAAATCATGAAATGATGTCATAAGAAGACTTCTCCTTGCTTCCTCCTTCCCTTCTTGATCAATTCAACCTACAAAACTGATTAGCCTACATAAAACAAAGCCACAAATAGGTTGGAAGTCAAAGGTGATCAAAATAAAAAATCACATGTTGAATTAAAATTGAAAACTAACCTTTTACCCAACTCTAGTGTCATAATTTGCAAAGGCGTCATAGTTTGAAGAAGTCTAGTGGCGCTCTGGTGAAACTAGTGTCGCTCTATGGAAAACTAGAGACCGCGATTGCATCACAATTTCACCAATCATTGCTCTTTGGAGTTTAAAAAATTGGCCCTTAAAGAAAATGGCAAAAGCATTGCCCTTTGAAGAAGACACAACATTGCTATATAGCGACGCTGGACTAATAGCGTCGTTGTTTGTTTTTTGCAGCTTCGTTGTTTCTTGTAAACACAAAAGTTGAAAAAATAGCAAAATTTTGACCAAAAAACGTGTTAATTTCTCAAGATTTGCCCTCCTAGCACCAAAATGTGAATGGTAGCTCTAGGCCTACTCAAACATAGACAAACAACACAATGTTAGTCAATAAACAAATCTAAACTAGCATTCCCCATGAGATTCATTCAAAGCACAAGGAACAAGAAATAAAGTAAAGAAACCAAATGAAAGCTATTTAAATCCTATTCAATTACTCAAACCCAGCATCCCATGGGGGAATTGGTGCTACTTTGATGTGGAAAGTAGCCCTTTCCCAATTCCTTGCAAGCTTTGATGATAAAGAATGTGATCCTTGATGAAAATTCTCAATAACCTAGCTATGGTGATGAAATGCTATGATAACTTTGACAAGAATGGATGAACTTTGCTTCAAATATGTTGATAGTGACTTTGCCTCAAGTTGTGGATCCAAAATCAATAGAAGAGCTCTACATTTATAGGAAAGAAGGATGGAGGAATGAGAAACATGAAGGATGTGGGATTAAAGATAGACCAATGGCATTGTGCCACTTGTCAATATGCTATTGAAGAGAGGTGGAGCATATTTTGATCAATGTGCAAATAAATGCAATTAGGTGGAAATTTGAAATTTGAAAGATGGCTTGTGGAGGAAGAGATGGAAGAAGAGTTAATACCACTTGGCTCAAGAAAAAGGACATATAAGAGGCTTAAATTTCATGTTGGAAGACAATTCCTTTTAGGAGGGAGATTTCAAATGGAGAGAATATCCCAATGAGATGCCCTTTTGAATGAAAATAGAAGAATATATAAATCAATTAAATTGATTTACTTGTACAAGTTGCAGAATCTAGAGGATTTGATGGGTTAGAGTTAGAGTTAATAAGGTTTTAATTAACTTAGATGGAGATTAGTGGATTTGACACTTGATTTAGATTTTTGGATTTATTTAAATCAAATGGGAGGAATAATGAACATTAGATTTAATTAAATAAAGTTTGATTTATTTAATTAAAAGGGATGATGACATTAGATTTAAATCAAATAAAGGTTAATATATTTAATTAAAGGTAGATTATGATTTAATCAAATAAAGTGATTTATTTAATTAAAAGAGGAACATTAGGATTAATCAAATAAAATGATTTATTTAATTAAGAGAAGATAATGATTTAATAAAATAAAGTTGATTTATTTAATTAACAGAGGAATTATGATCAATTTAATCAAATAAAGATTATTTGATTAAATGGTTAGTAGAGAGATGATTTAGGAAAATTTGGTGTTAGTAAATCAGGATCAAGTGCATGATATCAATCAGTATAATTCGAACGTCTACATTCCCTAATCACCATCAAACTTAATGCCTTAAAATTTCCATTTCGTTTATCAAGGATTTTGAGTTGTGAAATGTAGCAGATAATAGGTTAACTATCTGATGTAGCAAGAAAATTTGCAACCCAAAAAGACCAAATCCTTTTAACCATTTAGGTAAAAAAAAGGGGCAAATCCTTTTTAACCATTTAGGTAAAAGAATAAGAGGAGAATTTGCAATTCATCAAGTAGAATGCAACAAAGGATTTATCACATCTTGCAATACATTTGAATAATCTCATAAAACTAGCGACCAATCTAAGGCACTTCAGTAATACGATGCTACTTTACCCTCTTTATCTTGAAAAACATACAATTAACCCTTTTTACAATGGTGAATACTAAAAATCTTTTCCATTTCTAAACCATAACTAAAAAAAAAAACTAAAAGAGCTCACCATTGTAGCAAAGATAGTGTGTGTGGAAGCATCATAGAGAACAAAGACGAAAGTGCCTTTTAAAGGCTTGAGCATTTGATTAGGTGGGTAAGAAATTCTATCGCACAAAGCCTTGTATGTCGAGAGAAGCCACAAAAATGCAGAAGATGTAGATGTAGGGTCTGGTTATGGTGTGAAAAGGCCATGGTACCTTTGATTCAAACCCGCACCATTTCCTAGCTTCTATTCAAAACTGCCTTGAAATTTTAGACACTGAGGTTGCATCCCTTTGGACTGGTTGGTGTCTTCTGCTCATGATCGTATTTGTACAAATGGAAGCTAGTCTTTTCCTCATAGGGATAAAAAGAAAGCCTAAATAGTTGTTTTCTCAATCTATTCATAGTAAAAAAAATAATTGATAGATAAAAAAACATTTTAGAATGAAATAAAACACAACAAAAATAAACTGGCCATGTACAGATTCTTAAAAACAAAACTCATTGGAACCATGGCAAGTGACCTACCTCAAGATTTTGCAAAAATTGTGTTGTGTCGTGTTGTCAACCATACCAATGAGTGAAAATGGAAAAAATGTCTAGGAAAATTTTATAAAAATGAAATGAACCAAAACCAATCTCCTTATAGCAGTTGCTTTAATCTATTCAAAATAAACAAAAAGTAGATCTTAAAATATCAAGGGTTTAGAGCTAGCAGATTCTTGAGCTCAAGGCAAGATCTTTCCAGTGGTTGCTGTTAATTTTAGTTTTTTATCATTTTTTTTGCATAGATACAGAAACAACAAAATGGCAGTCCTGTTAAGGTAAGGATAAGACAAGGTGAAGTGCAGTTTTTCATTGTGTCAGACTAAGGAATGGCTGGTGGGATTTTTCTCAGGCATGAGACAATTTTGGTGGGTTGTGCCCAATATAAATAGCCTATCAGCTAATTAAATAAATTATTTAATTAATAATAGAAGAATAAATAGTAATATGAGTTAATTAAATAATCCAAGATTATTTAATTAATACCGGAGGAAAATTTTAGAAAATTAAATAATTAAAAATAATTTAATTATAGGAGATGACTTTAGATTAATTAAATATCGAAAGAATGATTAATGTGATGTGGTGACGATAAACGTTAGTCAATTTTAAGTGTCTACACTTTTCCCCTCTTTGAGACAATGCATTTTTGTAGTGTGGTTTCAAAGGAGTATAAAAATTTGATGGCATGCCCCAATTTTCCCCAACGAATGATAATGGAAGTGGGATGACCCCTCGGGAGTTTAATAGAAAAAAATTTATAAAAATATTGTTTTAGGCGAACTCATGAAAATGAATGAATATAGTGGAGGATATGGGGAAATGAGTAAATTAGTAAAATTAAATGAAGTTATGTGATGTGGTTTTAGTGAAGGGGATAGAAATAGGTTTTGGGGATGGAGGGAATGGTAAAATGGGAAAATTAGGGTTAGGTAGGGGCATAAAAAGTGGGTGGCGTGGGAATTTCTCCTCATTTACACTCCTTGTTTTGTGGAAATCAGTTGAGATCTAGTTTGTGAGGGTGATTTTATGGAGAGAATGACATGGATTCTAGAGGGTGATCATTGTGTGGAGCAAGTGTGAACTTTTAGATGAAGGGATGGTGCACCAATCGAGGTAGGATTTCTAATTGGATTTTTCAATTACGTGAATTTATGCATCTATTAGGGAACATCTAGGGTTTGGACAAATATGCCAACCCTAGATAGGCATATTTGGGGAAAATTAGGGAAAAAATGATAGTAGAATGACACATTTGTGGATGTATGGCACAATTGTTATGCCTATGCGTAATTGCTACACATTATCCAATTGGAATGCATTGTGCAATTGATGTGTATTGTGCAATTATGCATGAAAACTGTTAGATGAACAAGACAACTGAGAGGGGTAGTGAATCTATTGTATACTTTAAACAATAAATTCCTCAATATATTTTCAAACCTTTGTCAACCGTTAAGCCCTTATTAAGAATTAACATAATGTGAACATGAGAAACAGTAATGCAAACACATCAAACACATAGGAACACCATATTTACATGGAAAACCCAAGAAGGGAAAAACCACGGTGAGGATTAGCTCACAATATAAATTAATAGCAACATTGAATACAATAGGCTCACTTCCAAAGGGCTCATTTCCCAAAAGAAAGAAGGGCTCACTACCAAAGGACTCATTGTCTAGAAGAAAGAAGATAGAAGAAGGGGTGGCTCACTACCAATTTGAATTGGTAATAATTCATCTCACTTATGTCAAATATACAGTTCCACTGAAGCACAAACAACTCATTCATCAGACTGAAATGTAGACACCTTTTTCTCACTGCATTTGGGAGTCATAAGCATTAAGGCTTGAACACTCAGATCATCATACTTGATCACTTTTTCATCTTTCACATCACATAAACTCTCTACATATTTCACACAACAACTCACCTTGTATTTATACCATCCATGACCTAAAACAATCTCAATTAGGTCGACCTTAGGGAAATGTATGCACCTCAACCGTGTAACACCAAATAGGCCAGCACCAAACACTTTAAGATTTAAAGAAGTGAAGGAAGACCACACCACAACTTAAGTGGGACCCAAAACTATATTAAAGCACTTCTCAATACTTCCATAAACAACAATCATCCTTTGCAATTAGCGCCAGCATGCCAAGTCATCCAAACTTGCATTAACGCCCTTAAAAATTAAGTTCATGCTTAACCAAGTTCAAAAACAACTTTTTGGAAAACATAATAACATTCCAAAATATTCATACAACATCTTAGAATATTCTGCAACTCTACCACAACCACCTGAAACTGAGAACACCATCATTTTGTGCAACTAGACACACTAGCATAGACATCCAACACACTAGAAAACCTTGAAAAACACCACAAAACTTAAAACTTCAAGCAAAGGTAGGTACAGACAATATAAGCATGTTCCCATATCTACAAGACAAGAACCTTCACTGCAGAGAAATGTGGAGCAGTCTCTTTTCTCCCATACACCCTATTTCACCAGATAGACATAATGTCAAAAAAAAATTTCATTGTAGAGCGATCCAAAACCTAAAAATCTAAATACAAAACCTCTAAACACCTCTTATCATCATATCCAAACCACATAGGCATAACTTCAACCATGATGAAATGTGGAGCAGAACACTAAATACCACTCTATCACACCAAACTCTCTTTTATTCAAATTTTCTCAAAAGCACTTGGAAACCAAGTGAACCAACTGCATCAGTAACACTATTAACATCTCTAAAACACATCTACAAAAACTACAACACCTATCATCAACTATAACACATCCACTATCACCACTTTTTCAACTATACTGAAGTAAGACATGAATGAAAACACCAACAACACTGTGTTGACATCAATACCAACCACTCCATGCTTCCAACAACATTCCAACATTCTCTTCACACAAGGGGTTTACATCAATGACGACACCCAAACAACTCACAAACAACTCAAGCTTCCAACAAAAAGGGTGCAACTGTGTATGGGAAATGCATATGCATGTCTGAAATTAGCACAAATGCTTATGAAAATGGTACAAAAGTTAATGGAAATGGTGCAAATGTTAATGGAAATGGCATAAATATATAAGGGAAAGGTACAAATGTTAATGGAAATGGTGCAAATGCACAAGGGAAAGGAGCAAATGCATGTAAAAATGGTACAAATTTATGTAATGAGAGTGAAAATACATGTAATGAGGGCACATGGATTTATTAAAGTTTGACAATAGGTATGTGAAGTGTGCTTGGATGCCTTAAATGAAAAAGATAATTTTGGTGTCATGTATGGTGTAAATAGTAGGCTACATTTGATTAATGCCATAAATGGTGCTAGTTGTAAGGATTTTGGGGAATATGATAGAAACTAAATAACTAAGTTGTCATGTGGAATGAATTAGTGGGGGGGGGACATATGTTCCCAGAAATGACACAAATATTTGGTTTGACTTGAATAACACCAGAAATGGTGGCAGTTGTAGAGATTTAGGGAAAATGAGTTAGCTAAGATGGCTTTAATGGATGCAGGGTGGGTGGGAGTCTATGATGTCATGTCAAAGGCATCCAGATGCTATGAGATTGAGGTATCATATTGGTGGAGATAAGTGAATTTTCTTAGGAGCAATGGGATTATTTTATATAACCTATGTGTCAAAGATCTGAGCACACAGAGCATTGTTGATGGTGTTAGCTGAGAGATGGTATATCAAGTGGAGCTTTTTCTTATTACTAATTGGAGAGGCAACGATCACCCTCAAGGATGTGTGGAGGATTCTGTGGATCCTGATCTATGGGAAGTAGGTTTCCTATGACACAGATGGTAGGGAGTTGGCACTCAATCAAGTGTTCATGACATATGACCTTGGTATAGAGGATTATGAGATTAGTTTGGGCTATATTTAGGCGCATTTTGATATGCTATCTATGTTGTTGGTGATAGTGATTAGTAGTGTGTTAGTCCCTGATAGGAGTAGTCATGGATTTCCTATTAGATACGGGATAGTGATTGAGCAAATGTTTCAGAATGGTGTTGTATATGCATGGGGTCCGTGTGTACTAGCTAATTTATATCATCAATTTCACTAGGTTGCATACAAGCATGGAGTGAGCATGGGGTGTCGTGTGACACTCCTTGACATATAGGCATGGGAGCACATAATAGTCATGTGATCGATGATAGACAGATCACAAGCACCTAAATTACCATATATTTATAGTTATGATTAGGATTTGAAATAATGCAGATTAGGAAATATTCCTTGTTGGCGATGAATGATAGATGACATGATAAGTTTCATCTAAAGACCTTGGAGGTTGTGTGAGGTATGGTCGGATAATGGAGAGCAGTTATCATATTATCAATAGACCCATTATTTGATTGGGAGGATGACACAAATTATTGATATTTATTTTCCAAATAGAGTCTACAAATAGTTTGGGGATTGATAGGATGTACCAACTGGTGAGGTGATATTTTCTCATACTTCCAAAGAGGTTATACACTAGAGACCCATGATTGGTCTGGATTCGATGTGATGGATTTCATGATTGGATATTGTAGATACTCGAAATTGTCCTAGTCTACGAGTAACACCTTTTTACTAATTTTCACCCTTTCCCCTAATGATTAAATAACACGTTATTCTTTAATTATTATCAAATATCATATTCTTCTATTAATTGACTTTACATTATTTAATTAATTCATTCTAATTCACCCTTTTTGACTAATTTGATAAATCTTATTTATTTAATTATGTCCTAATTATCATCAATCTTCTTGATTAATTAAATAAACTTTATTTATTTAATTACGTCATTAATTACAATTATTCATCTATTTTAATTAACTAATTATCATTAATTATTTAATTAAAATTCAACACCATATAGTTTTTTGTTTTAAGGGAGTTATTGATGCCCTATTTACTAGTTGGTTTACCCTTTTTTAGATCATACAACTTCTTATTGAGGTGGATAATTGTTTTGTTGGTGGGATTGGCAAAGGTGTAAGGGAACTCTTGTGGTCCTTGTCTCTATTCCTGGTTTTATTCTCATGTCTCCTTTTGAGGTGGAGAATTAAGGATGGTTTTGAGTGTTTTTTCTTGAAGGATGTAGTATGGGATCTACATCTTGGTTTATTAGATTTGTTGTTATGGAGCAATTGTTTCCCTATTTTTTTTGGGTATGCTTTCTCCTACTCATGTGGGGATTGAGATCAATGAAGGAGATACATTTTGGTATCTATATTTTTCAAATCACTTGTATTATTTTGATTTAGCTAAAGGTTAGTGTTTGTTGTTATTCCTTCCTTTGAATTTGCCTTTGTTGTGCAGATTTTTTGTTGTTAATTGGTTGTTTTTTGTCTTTGTTTTATCTTTGGAAGCATTCCATTTAGCTTAGGATTTGGGTCCCATCAAAACCTTCTTGTAAATGGTTTCAGGTCCATTCAAAACCTATTTTACCCCATAATAAAAAAAATTCAACACCATTCTTAAATTAAATAATTGTTATTAATTATTTAATTGACCACTTTCACACTTCTACATTAAATAATTAAATTAATTATTTAATTCTCTTATTTTGTCTCAACATCATTCATTAATAAATAAAAAAATTATTTATTAATTAATCCTCACTTGTACATTCCTTTAATAATTAATTATTCTCATGCATAATTCCCTCAAACTTACACTCTCTTCCAGTCGATTGGATAATCAATTCTAGTTCACTGATCAATCAATTCAATTTACTCGCACTCACTTTGAGTCTTCAAATCAATCAATTTAGTTAACTAATTGTTAGTATTAGTTAACACTTCAATCAATTCTCCATGCAACTAGTTAACTAGAATCATGTAGCTAGTTGGGTAAAAGCACAAAGTTGTTTCACACTTTCAACCAACTTATCAACACATCTTAATTTAAGTATTTCTAACTAAAAATTAATTATGGTCAAACATATGATGTAGTAAGATTCATTTTAACTAAGTTAGATACTTCCACAACATTCTCAACTAAAATTGTTGGCTAAAAATATATGGAACACCACATGGAATCCAATTTACCAAAAAAATAAAATTATTTGAAAAATTTGAAATTTCAATAAATCCTATTAATGTAAATAACATTTTAAAAAAAATATAAAAAATACCCTTTTGTAGATCCATAAGTGTAGTTTTCAAAAATATATTTATTTTAACAGTTTAATTACTATTTATATTTTATTTTTTATTTTTACTAAAAGTAGGTTATCAACATAAAATATTAGGTTGATTACCATGCCAAGGAAAAATACTAAGACTTATTAAAAATAAATAAATAAAATATGATGCAATAGATAAAAGAATCTATTTCAAGATGGTATAGTTTTTTTTCTATTTTAGATAAATATTTAATATGAAAGTTGACATCTGATGGAAACAAGTATTTTTTGATTCATGTGCATTTTAATATTTATTTAAAAATATGTATTTATCAAAATTGGAAAAAAAAATCCATTCACTAAAGTTTCAAGTTATAAATACACAAAAATTTTGAAAGAAAAAAAAAGATTATTGTAAAAAGTTTGACGTCTTATGCAACTTCATTTTTCAGCATTTTATCAACAACTAAATTATAGTGTTAATTTAGTAAAAACTAGTTTAAAATTATTATTATTATTTTTTTAAAATACAAACATAAAATATACAAAAAAATACATATTTTACTAGTTGACATCATTCAAAATTCAAAACATATATGCCACTTTTTAGTGATTCAAGTTTAAAAATTGGATCAGTATTGGTCATTTCCTTTATAAAGTGTGACACAACATTGTGCTTTTACCCAGTTATAGTTAGTTAATTGGGCAATCAATTTCTCTCAACAATCCTCAACCATTGATCTTGATTTTGCACCTCCTAATCTAGATCATTTGTTTGAATCAACCATTTCTATAAAATCATCCCTCACATCATGTTGATGGCTAACCACAAACTTTGGAGTTTTGCATCATTTCTATCATTCCACACACTTGAAGCTTAAGGAAAAAGAAGTGCATTACTAATTTCTGAGAGAAAAAAAAAAGCAAAGAAGGACAATGGAAGTAATCCATGACAACATGGTGAAGGTAAATGTATTGTTTACTTGAATATGATTTCATTCATGTTGCTTGTTCTCTATTGATTGATTTGGATTTGTATTTGAGTATTGAATTGTAGATTTGTGGTTACTGCTTTAATTTTTTCTCTATTATGACTAACATGCTTTTTCCAAGTTACATTTTGGTGAACCTTGTTAGATGCACAAGACAACTAAGAGGGGGGTGAATCAGTTTTACATTAAAACACTTAATCCCTCATTAAATTTCAAATCTTTATCAAACTTTAAGCCCTCATTAAGCATTAGTGGAATGTAAACATGTGAAACAATAATGCAAACACAACCATACATAGTAGAACACTAGATTTACATGGAAAACCTTAAGCAAGGAAAAACCACGGTGAGGATTACCTCACATATATATGAATAGCAACACCAAATTACAATAGGCTCACTGTCGGAGGGCTCACTACCCTAAAAACAAGAAAGACTCACTACTAAGAAGACTCACTGTCCAGAAGAAAGAAAGAAAGAAGAAGACTGTTACAAAGAGATTCACTATCAAAAAGAAAAAAGAGAAATCTAGCACTATAACTTTGCACCATTCGTAACCATTGGCTTACTGCCTCTAGCAACTTTAGGTACACTAAAAATGTAGACACCTTATATTCATTGCATTCAAAGTCATAGAAATTTAATCTTGCACTCATATCACCACACTTTATCACATTCACATCTCTTGCACCTTACACACTTGCCACACACATCTCCAACAATTCACCTTGCATTTATGATGCAGGAGTATCCATTTGGGTGCATTTGTTGCCATTTGGGAAAATTTTGGTTTTGGGTTGATTGGGCTTGTTTTATGTCAATAAGGTCAATTTGGACCATTTAAGACCATTTGGGGTCATATTGGATTAGTTTTGATGTTTAGGTGCAAACTTGTCAAAAGTTGCAAAAAGTTGTCATTATTGTCACCTAAAAGTTGTAATTTTGTTTGGGAAGTTAGGAATAAGGTTTGGGAAATGGGAATGAATGTAATGGCATAAATACAACATGTACACATGAACACCAAGGTTGGAGAAGATTTGAATGAAAAAACATTTGGCAGCATTTTCTTGTGTTTTTCATGGTGAAACAGACTTTAAATTGGATTGTACAGCCTTGTACTATATAGTACGGCCTAAAAATTTATTGGAAATTTTGAAGAATCTTTTTAGCTTTCTAATGCTTTTGGTTTGAATAATTTTCATTGCATTTTGTGAAAGTTATGATAAAAATAGTGATTGCCATGTACAAATTTTCACTGTTTCCCATTTGAAAATCCTATTTTGTATGGATTGTATGACCTAATACGGTTGAGGGAAGGTATGGGGATGATGAAGCTATGAAATAAAAAACTTTTGGTTTTTTTTTGGAGTCCTTTCATTAAGTTTTGTGAAAGTTATTGCATTTTTGGTGATGACAGTCCTGTACCCTAACTAGGGATTCCAACAAGTGTAATAAATTCATAACTTTTATTCTAACAATAGAAAAATTATGAAACTTGGTGAAAATATTATTAAGTCCATTATCTAGATACCCATTAAAGTAAATTGCACCAAACAACTGTATGTGTAAGTTAAGCTAACATGTGTGTGTTCATTTTCATGCAAACAATGAAGAAACCCTAGCTACATGAGGGTTCAATAAAACCTATGCTTTGTTGGATTGTGACTGGTTGGGAAATCATTAAGATGTGTTGTAAGAGTGCTGAGAAGTCCAAGAATATCATGTTTCATGTTGTTTCCTCTTTGTTGAGTGCCAATAGGCTTTAAGAGCAAGTTACCAAGAATGAACAAGAATGCACATTTGCATCATTTGTGTTGAAACCTTGTTTGGAATGTGTCAAGTTTGTTGTAAGTAAGTCCTTCCTATGCACCATTTTTGTATCAAAGCCCAAATATCTGGGAAAGGGAAGTTTTGGAAAGTTCGTGTATTGCATTTGATAGGTTCAAGTGAAGAACCTATATGCCAAAAGACTAGGTAGTGAGGAAAAGGAAAGAAAACCTAGGTGAGTTATCAAATAAGAATCCACGAAAAGAGAAGAGATCACAAGATGCATCAACAAAATGAAAAGGGGAAGATGAAATACAATAGGATAAGCCAAGTTGCAGAGTTTGATAGGAAAATAAAAGAGTTTGAAAAATGTATTAAGTTTATATTGCAACAGTGTCTTGAGGAAGTATACCAAGAAAATGTTTGGCATTGGCCAATGAGAAAGAAGGTGAAGTAGCCCATAAAGATGATTATTCAAAAAAGAAGAAGGAAAAGGATGACTGCTTTGAAAATTGTAGGTGAACTATGGTTTCATGAAGCCTTGGAGAATGCTATAGAAGAAGGAAATGAAGCATTCAAAAAGGAGAAGTTTGTAAGAAATGAAGTTAGGGAAGAGAGGAAATCCATACAACAGGCCATTGAATAGGTAAATGGAAGTGCAAATCTTGGTTTTGATCATGTATATGAAAAAGAGAATGTAGATATACAAGTTGATAGGGAGAAGAGAAAAGAGTGGTTGGTCAAGAACATGAAAGAGGTAAGAGGAAAATGGTGTTATAGGGCATAATGATGAGGAAACACTTCAAGAGAGGATAAGATATCAAGGAAAGGTCAAGAAAAATGACCAAGAGTGTTAGAAACCAAGATCAGACATGCAAACCAAAAAATCTTCCACATAAGAGAAAATCAAAAAAAGCAAAGCTATTGCAAAAAGATGTGCAAAATATTATTATTTAGGAATTCATAATTACATGAGAATGATTTACTTTATAAAAGAAAAGTATGCATAACCCTAATCTTATCTTGAGCAATACAAGATAGCTCAACAAGATAAGGATGAGAATAATTATCCTAGGAATTAAAATATTGCCTAAGTGAAGTTACGCAAGTGTAATTAATTATTAATTACAATAACAAACCCCCATAAGTACAACTTAGGGAGACTAACGAAGCATGCACCTAAAACTAAGATGAATGCAAGAAAGCATTAATGGGTCCTGGCAACAAGGCTTGATCAGGTACCCATGTACAAATGCAATAATGAGGTAGAGAAGGAAAACCCAATGGGACAAAACCCCCCTACAATGAGGTGATTGATGTAAAGAAGCACTGGAAGAACACTGTGGAGTAACACTGGAACCCTTAATTCGACAAGCAAGGAAATATACCTTTGTTTACAAGAAACCATAGTAGAATCTTAATAATGCAACAACAGACGCGATGGAAAGGAACACTGGAAAAATCACAAACTGGAACAACCCTGGAATCTATGAAGCAAAAGTAGATGAAATGATGACAAAATCTGGAAACTATGTATCTTGATGTCAATGCCAAATTGAGACTAAAACTCTTCCATGGGAACAAGTAACATAAAGAATCTGGAACATTAACCATAAAAACATGGCCCTCAAACTGAGATGGATCTAAACCAATGCGAATCAATAACCATAAACTTCCAATCTAAAGTGTGAACCGATGTGAATTTGATATGTGTCAAGCTAAGACAAGATGTGGCCAAAAGAAACTAAGAAACCATATATAACCCATGCGAGCTGTCAACAAATCAAGATGAAGATCAAAGTGCATGCACACTCTAATTAAATTATTATGCAAGAAACCCCCCTGATGGAACTTTATATTAGTTCATTTATTACAATAACCCAATGATTGTAAAAGGAGAGAGTGCTAAGCATGCATAAAAATAAAATAAAATGATGTGGTACTGAAATGAAGTGCAAAGATTCAAGTTTCACCCTTCCAACTGCCAAAACATCCAAGTAATCTCCAAAAAACCCATCGGGACAAATTTTGAATAATGATCAACTGGGACATATACAGAAAAAAGAGCATGGACAACAAAAGAGAGCTCCTCAATACCTTTCCAACGCCGCAAAGAAGACGAAAATCGGAGATCGTGGCAAAAAGTTATGAGCTCAGAAGCCATAAATGAACATCTCACTTCAAACAACAATAAATGCAGCTAAATAGAAAAATACTGAAAAATAAACTGCACCACAGGAAAGTGCTCGAAACCAGCTTTCTAGCGATATCTCATTTTCCTGATTTTGATATTGTATGCCCAAGTTATGCCAAAAAGAAAAAAACTGCTCCTTGAAGGAAAATCAGGACTAGGAGGGGCAAAGAGGGTCATACGGTCAGATGACGTCATGCTGACGTCAGCACTTCATGATGTTAAATTTGATGGCCTAGAGGTTGTCGAGGCAAAAAAGTTCCCCCCTTGTTGGAAATTTTTTTAGGTTGCCAGTATATTCTTTGTCTAGTCAGAATATGCGGAGGGTTGGTCGGGGCTAAATGTCGAGCTCCTAGTCATACATATGACCTGTGCTTGCGCTGGGAGGCTGTCGGGGGCTGGGTGTGGGCCCTTGGTCCTCCATAGGATCTTGTCCTTGCAGAAGAGGCCTGGTGGGGGCTGCATGGGGGAGCCACCGATGGCGATGGCGGATCGACGGTCGACTGGTGACTGCCTAGTGGCCGTTGGGTGGCGAAGCACTTTATAACTGCAGGTGCATGCATAGAAGCTGAAAAAGCACGTTTTTTAATTTTTTTTTGATTTTCGTGCCTCAGAGAGCATGCAAGGGAGGTCGTACGGCCTCCTTGGCAAATTTGTTTTGCCTTCCAGACCAACTTCTCCAAAATCGACAAAATGAAAGGCGATCTTAGCATTTTTGGCCGTTGCAAACGTGATGGTGACCTCTGTTTGTGCCAAAATACTCTGAAAATTTGGCTACCCCTAGAGCTTGCAAAAAATCTTTGAGCTTGAAACCCTCATAGATCTGGAAAATAATGACCAAAATCTACAAAATAAAAGCCAATCCTCACTTTTTCCAGGGCTCTAAATCCAATGGTGAAGCCCGATCTAAGCCAAGACGCTGCATAGATGAACTCAAGGCATGAAACCCTTGAGGAATCCCAAACGAACTCTGCACTGAATCTCTCCAAAACTCTGAGAAGGGGCTGCATATCAAGGCTCTGATACCATGTTAGAAACCAAGATCAGACATGCAAACCAAAAAACCTTCCACATAAGAGAAAATTAGAAAAAGCAAAGCTATTGCAAAAAGATGTGCAAAATATTATTATTTAGGAATTCATAATTACATGAGAATTATTTTCTTTATAAAAGCAAAGTATGCATAACCCTAATCTTATCTTGAGCAGCACAAGATAGCTCAACAAGATAAGGATGAGAATAATTAACCTAGGAATTAAAATATTACCTAAGTAAAGTTATGCAAGTATAATTAAATATTAATTACACTAACAAGAGATCATGATTGAACCATCCAAGGATGAAAAGGTGATATTGCAACATGATAGTCTAAGATAACAAATTGAAAATTATGAAGAAGAGTCCAAGAAGATTGAAAGATGCCCACGAGAACTTTGGAAGAACCTTTAGGAGAACACAAGAAATATTAAAGGTGAAAACCAAGGAGAAAATGAAGAGGAGGAAGAAATGGACAACAATAATGAAGTGTATGACAGAGCAATAGAATCTTAGAGTCTTCAAGCAAAGAAGTTGATAAGCAAGAGAAGATGCAAGAAGAAAGAGAGGAGGAAAAGAGTGCACACCAAGAAATAGGGAGCAGATCAAGCCAAGCATGGAGAATATCAAGAGGAGGTCAAAGGACAATTAATACTACAACATAATTAGAGGAAGCAGAAAAATTAGTTGATCATCATTTGAGGTGGAACTCAAATTTCTTTTCCATGGGAGTATGATGCAGGAGCATCCATTTGGGTGCATTTTTTTCCATTTGGGAAAAGTTTGGTTTTGGGTTGATTGGGCTTATTTTGTGTCAATAAGGTCAATTTGGACCATTTAAAACCATTTGGGGTCATATTGGATTAGTTTTGATGTTTAGGTGCAAACTTGTGAAAAATTGCAAAAAGTTGTCACCTAAAAGTTGTAATTTTGGTTTGGGAAGTTAGGAATCATTTTTGGGTGATGGGAATGAATTTAATGGCATAAATATGACATGTACACATGAGCAATAAGGTTGCAGAAGGTTGGAGAAGAGTGAATAAAAAAATGAACATTTGGAAGCATTTTCTTCTATTTTTCATGGTGAAATAGACTGTAAATTGAATTGTACGACCTTTTACTATATAGTTGTTACCTATTTTTGACTACTAGCTCAAACAGGTAGAGCTGAATTGCAAATTCAAATCAAAAGGTACACAAGTTGTTCAAAATTTTCTGCTAAGGACTCATTATTGTGCAATGTTTTGTTACAGTGTAAATTTCAGTAATATTATGCAAAAAACATCTCAAAATGATATCATAAGTTTGCATAATTTTTGTTGTTTTATTCATAATGTACAAACTAGAATCCCACACAAGTTGTGGGAGTAACTCAAGTTGATTTTCATAATCAAATAAGGGGTGCATGAAGTAAAGTATACATACAACTGAGAATAAAGAAGGCATAGGGTAGAAAGTGATTCGTCATTGCCTGGAATGACGAATCACTAACAAGTTGAGGTCTTCAGTTGTGGCTCCAACTCCAACTCCAACTCCAAGCTCTGGTGCACTTGCAAGGTTGCCAGAAGTCTGGTTAGAGAAATGTGAATCAAATCCTATCATATGCCTACGCTACCAACAAAAATATAGTATACATTTGATCAGGAACCCATCAAATGATTTCAGATTTCAAAGGCATAAAACTCAAGAGGACAGCTTTCAGCTTCTTTTATTTTGCTAACACATTTGTCACTATGCAAGAACAGGTTTATTATGTTCGTGATCATCTTATCAGATATGTGGAGTAAAACAGGCTCCCACAAGGGTTGAGCTCGACATATCAAGGAGGAAACACTCTCAAGTTACATACACGAGTTCATTAATATTGATAACAATCATTAAGAGAGTTGTTGAAACTAAAGGATATAATCATACAAGAAGCCTTATTTCAAAGAGATTCAAAAAAATAGTGTGAATAACTCATCAATTTCATTAATATTATGTTCAGATTTGCTTTACATTTTCACATTACATCTAAATGAAGTATAGAGCCTCTTTACATTGAAGAGAAACAAAGTATTCATGCATTTGAGTGTTCATAACTTCAAAATCATATAACAGTCTTAAAAGAAGATATCGTAGAATCCTATGAGACACATACAGTATGACAAAGGCACAATGTCTAATAGTTGTAAGCTTTGTTCGAGCTTATTAACAAAAATGTGCAAGAAATCAAAGATCATGCTAATCTCATAGGAGCTTTTGAAATGATGACAATTCAGCTCATAATCACAGTCATAAATTACCACTAATGATAGTCACCATGATTTGAAAAGCAGTCAAAATTACAACATACCTTATCACAGTAATGACAAAAACCATAGACAACATCAAATGCAGCAGTACTTGAGGTACAAATACAATTTTCATCATATTGCTACAAAAACAGAAGCTTCATCATGATGCTACAGGATCATGTAGTGATCATATTGCTGCTACAGGGCAGTTTATTGTTTACAAATCTGAGAACAATAGATAGTCAAGATGATGCACAATCAAGTGTCCACACAGCACAGTAAAGGGATATAATAAATCAGTCCTTGCCAAGTGACAATGATAAATGAAGCATAAACAATGATACTTGTACATTAAAAGTGCCATGAAGTTTATCTACTACAGAAAAAGAGATACAAAAAGGAGGCCCAACTTGTGTCACATATGCAAGTATATGAAACCCTTATGAATGACTAAAGCCAGCAAATGAATTCTTCATTAAAATTCTCTCAGTTTGCTCATGGAAAACAAAATAATGATTGGTAATAAATATGGGTTTTTTATTCCATTTCAAAGTTTACAAAGTGGAGATAATTCATTGCCTTGGAGAAAACTAGGCACCCAGAAAATGGAGAAGACAAAATATTCATCAACTATGGTAGGCCACGGCCTAGAAATCATGTCAAAACCGTGCCAAATAAGCTTCTGAAGATCTCCAATGGCGGCTATCAAATAAGCATAAACAGAAAAAAATAGGCAGATATATTAAAGGCACATGTGATATCTAGTAAAGGTTTTGATAAGGGTTATGATTTTTACATCAATACTGGAGGTTATTCCATTTATCATCAGAAAATGAGCAAGAAATGCAAAGTTAAGGCTTATTTTAGTAGTTTATGGAAAATCCTATCAAAGCCCGTGCACAAATGCAAGGAAAAAAAGAATACGATGCTCAAATGGAAGACTTACCAAAGTTTGCAGATAAAATACCCTCAAAACCCATGTATAGTGCTCTCAAAAGGTGTCCATTGCAGTCACAGAGCAAGGAATCCAACATGGAATATAGAGAGATGAAAGAATCGAGATATCAAACCCTAGAGATGGACCTGAGTAGCATGGTGGCGCCAACAACAAAGTATCTCCAAAGAGTGCAAAATGAAAAATGAAGAAAACATCTAGGGTTTGAGTATTTTGACTCATGCCCTAATACGAAAAGACTTTGATTTTTGCTCATGTTTTTAGCAAAAATCATTATGTTTTATTTACTCTCGTGGCCATGACTTCAAGTCAAATTTCCTAGAAATGATATGGTTGTCCATCATGAGATTTATAATTGTTACATGCCTTAATGGTCAGCTTATATTTATTTAGTGAAGAATGCATATTCAAAGTATATGCCAAGTGTATGTATGAGGCCGTGAGATGAGGGTTAAGTTTTTTAACTTAACATTATTGTCTTTTATTTGCATTAATCAAATGAAAGCTAATTAATTAAATGATAGAACTATAAATCATTTAATTAATTTAGTTCTCTTAAAATGAAAATAAAAGACGTAATGTGAAGTTAAGTTAATAGGAGATCCATGCAGAATACAAGTAAAGCTAATTGGAGGATGAGTTAATCATGTGTCATGGATATTTTTAGCACTTTACTTTAGTTTCATATCAGATTATTAATTGATTGATCGTGCATAGTACAAGGATGGAGTTTCAGTTATCATGGGCGAGTTGACAAGAACAAGGCAGTTTTTGCATGTTTTGGCCCACTTTTCATGGATTTCCAGTTCAGTTTGAGTGCTCCATGGATTAGTTATGAATTGACTGCGAGTTTGAGCCCGAGTTTACTCATTTTTTGCATGAGTTTAAGCTTTTCTTTTCTAGATCTTTATTTTGCTCGGGATTTTCCTTGGAGTTATCATTTTCTCACTGAAATTGACTTTCAATTTCTTTTTCATGCACTTTGGAGTGCACTCTCATTGTATATATTGGAAAAAGTTAATCTTTTTCCTCTAGTTCTTATTTTTCAGCCTTTGCATTCTACAAAGTGAATTATCATGTAACTCAGCTTTATTTACAAATTAATACAGTAGCAGGTTTAAAGGTTTATTTGTGTCATTTTGCAAAGATTCCTTCAATTGTAGTGAAATCAAGAGTCTGCCTTGTCATTATGTTGCTTTTATGAATGATTTGATGAAGTTTTACTGTGTTTAAATATCAGAACCTTTAAAATCTTTGTCTCATTTATATTTGTATGCATTCAAATAGTAAAATCACAGGTCTAAGTTTGTGTAAATGAATAATATTCTTCTTTGTTGTGAAAACCATGTTTTCCTTCAAAGGTGATTTGTTCAAGCCTCCCTTAGAGTCATTTTTGTGGTCAAACTATTAAGATCAACTTGTGTGGATAGTTTTCATGAAATTTATTGTGAATCACAGTTGGAGATCTTTATCAATCAGGTGCATCATCTTTCAATTTTTAGTTTCGCATGCATTTAACAATAGTTCTTCTATCCTTTTTCCAGTAAGTTACTAGTTATTAATTTAAGAATCATATAGGAAGCTGGCCTAGAATCCAGAGGTTTAATCTCATTATAGGTCACCCACAACCTGAGTTTGATCCAATGTTTCAATAGATTGCTGAATTTAATCATTCAAGTGTTCATGTGCAATCTGTTTGATAGTAGTTTTTGGCACACCTAGTGGGACTCTGAAGCATGCTTCAGAGAAAGAATTCAAGAGTTTCAAGTTGTTGTCCTGGTATATACAATAGCGTATTTTTCCTTTCAGAGGTTATAGATTTATACCTGGCGACTCTAAGCACAATCCACTAGTTTCAGCAGACAAAGTGCTGGTATGTTCACATTTACAAAAGAAGTCCCATTCACTTTGATTTAAAGAATATTTGCAGATTTTAAATGCTTTAACATGTCTGGTTTTTATGAAAAAAGCATGTTTTCACCTCTGTTTTATGAAATCCTGTCAACCAATCACCTTATCAGCCATATTAGGCCAGTCATGCTGTTGGTTTTATCCCAAACAACCATGCATCAGCAGCCTATCAGCATGTTCAACATGGTTACCTCCCACCCACCCCTGCTCAGCCTTCAGATCAATATTCATATGTCCAAAATCAGCACCAACAAGTTGATGATATGAAGAATAACATGAAGGACATATTGTTAGACATCGCAAAATAGATAGAAGAGTTCAAGAGGTAGCAAGAGTACGATCAACAACAAGAAGAGATGGCCTATTAGGCCTATCTCTATGAGCAAGACTTGTTGATACAGAGGAGACAGTATGAAGAAGATCTTGCTACAAAGGAAGATCAAATTAAAATGTTGATTGCCCAAGCACCAATGATGGAAGCCCAGTTAGTTTCTTGCATAAAACATCAGCCAATAGAGGAAGAGATTTCCAAGGTTTCTACACAATCTCCAAGTAAGTCTTCTAGATTTGGCATTCCAAGTTATAGGGGTAATATTCAATCCAATGTCAAAGATCAGCCCCTACAGAAGCTCGTGAATGAACAAAATTTGTCAAATCAATCCATTAATCCTTAGCTTCAGACATGTCTAGAGCCTGAACTAAGTAATCAAATTGTTGAACAATTATGGAAGCCTTCTTGGACTAAGCATCTTGACTATAAAATGCCAAACCTTAGTAAAGATATTCCTTATGTATTAGTTCATGATCAGAAAGAGGAAGAAACCATAGAATCTAACTCAATCAAGGTTCCAAGTTGGAGGAATGAAAAAGAGGAGCAGGAAGTTGTTGTTTGCACTATGTTCCCAGCTCAAAACAACAATAGTGCATGTGAAGACGATGTTGGATCAAATTCACTACTAAACCCCTTAGATTTTGTTTCATTTGAGATATTTTCTGAAGCTATTTATAAGATGAATGATGGCAGAGTACAGGGATTACCAGTTAATGATCTCCACTTGCAGAGAGAGAATGCCCAAGTTTCACTGTAAAAGTCACTCCCTGAGGAGGAGGATTCAATTTCTTTATTTGACCAACTACCTGGTTTTGTTGAGCAAGTTGAAGAGAGCATGCAGGTACCTAATTTACCAGTTGATTTGGAACAACCAGAAGCTATTGCAGAACATGATGTATTGCTAGCTCAAGATGAGATTCAAGCCTCAATCCATATAAAACAACAAAAGTTCAATCCTATGTTGGAGGTTGACAAAAATGATCTGCATAAAGTTTATGAAGAAAGTGGTTCTCAGATTTTTTCTGATTTATTTAATGAACTTCCCCAATTTGTTAATGAAAATGAGGATCTCACATGCATGATAGCATCTATGCCTGGTATGGAGCAACTAAATGATAAAATTCATCTGGTTTTAATGCAAAATTATGAGTTAGATGAGAACATGTTTTTAGGCATCATAGAGGTTTTTTATTCTAATATAGATGATGAGCTAGTATCATATGAAAGAGAAGCATGTGATTAGCCCATTCAGATCAGGGAGGCTATTGGAAAAGATGTAGAAGATAATGTCTTGCAGCCTATGAATTTATTTGGTGAGCTGCCCCACTCTGTTGAGGAGGAGTTGTATTCTATCATGGATGAAGAGCATAAGGAACAATAGTTTGAGGACTTATTTTTAGTTATCCAACAGGGATATCAACTCCTCAGTCAAGAAGATCCAACCATTTAATGCATTAATGGTTTCTTTTCAGAGACTATTATACATGATGCAAAGAAGCAGGACTCCTTTTTCATTGCAGAGCTGAAAGAAAGGACAATTGATCCTCCTATAAACAATAATAGACAAATTTTTCAAGAAGATCAAACTATAGCATCCAATGAACAACCTACATATTACCTCCAATCAACATCTTTTCAAGGAAAAGATGAAGTCTTCAGAGATCAACAAGGGGCTGAAGGTTACAAATTGAGTGTCATAACAAGGGGATGTCCTATCAGGAACTCGACACAGTTGAAGGACAATCAAGAGGAGTTACCAGTTGAATTACCTACTTGGGAGCACGAGATTCAATATCAAAAGTCATCAATGTAGGTGGCTTACCATATTCGAAATAGTTTCATGCACCTCTTTTCTAACACAGAAAAGGAGGTGGTTTTTATGATTGAAGATGTGTTTAATCTATGCACTCAGCATTTATTTTTCCTCCATCATTGTTGGACAATTTGCAAATAGGAAGCACATCCTATCTTGGTGTGAAAGGGTAGTTTTTTCCTCACAACCAGTGAACAGTTATGTCTAATCACTACCACCACTGGGTAGTGTAGGATAGAGTAGTTTTAGTTTTAGTTTTTTCTTTCAATAAGTGCCCCATGGCATGTTTCATTTAAGTTTTGCTGTGCTTTCAATAATGTGCAATTGTTGCACATGGTTTTCCAAACTCTATCTTCAACAGAGTTGCAATAGTTTCTTTCAGTTTGTGTGTTTTGAAGCTAAGTTATAGTTTTCTGAGTCAGAACAGAGAAAAAATGGACTACATGCCCAATGGATAAGCTATATACTGGTCTATGGTGTTTAGCAGGCAAACAATCCACAGAGGTTGCCAATTTGTTACCTATTTCTCAATACTAGCTCAAATAGGTAGAGTTGAATTGCAAATTCAAATCAAAAGGTACACAAGTTGTTTAAAATTTTCTGCTAAGTACTCATTATTGTGCAATGTTTTGTTACAGTTTAAATTTCAGTAATATTATGCAAAAAACATCTCAAAATGATATCATGTAAGTTTGCATAATTTTTGTTGTTTTATTCATAATGTACAAACCAGAATCCCAGACAAGCTGTGGGAGTAACTCAATTTGATTTTCATAATCAAATAAGTGGTGCATGAAGTAAAGTAGACTATACAACTGAGAATAAAGAAGGCATAGGGTAGAAACTAATTCATCATTGCCTAGAATGACGAATCATTGACAAGTTGAGGTCTTCAGTTGTGGCTCCAACTCCAGCTCCAACTCCAAGCTCTGATGCACCTGCAAGGTTGATAGAAGTGTGGTTAGAGAAATGTGAATCAAATCCTATCATATGCCTATGCTACCAACAAAAATATCGTATACATTTGATCAGGAATCCATCAGATGATTTTAGATTTCAAAGGCATAAAACTCAAGAGGAGAGCTTTCAACTTCTTTTATTTTGCTAACACGTTTGTTCACTGTGCAGGAACAGGTTTATTATGTTCGTGATCATCTTATCAGATATGTGGAGTAAAACAGGCTCCCACAAGGGTTGAGCTCGGCATATCAATGAGGAAACACTCTCAAGTTACATACGTGAGTTCATTAATATTAATAACAATCATTAAGAGAGCTGCTGAAACTAAAGGATATAGTCATGCAAGCAACCTTATTTCAAAGAGATTCAGAAAAATAGTGTGAAGAACTCATAAATTTCATTAATATTTTGTTCAGCTCTGCTTTACATTTTCATATTACATCTAAATGAAGTATAAAGCCTCTTTACATTGAATAGAAATAGAGTATTCATGCATTCGAGTGTTCATAACTTCAAAAGCATATAACAGTCTTAAAAGAAGATATTGTAGAATCCTGTGAGACACACACAGTATGAGAAAGGCACAATGTCTAATAGCTTTAAGCTCTGTTTGAGCTTATTAGCAGAAATGTGCAAGAAATCAAAGATCATGCTAATCTCATAAGAGCTTTTGAAATGATGACAGTTCAGCTCATAATCACAGTCATAAATTACCACTAATGATAGTCACCATGATTTGAACAACAGTCAAAATTACAACATACCTTATCACAACAATGACAAAAACCATAAACAACATCAAATGCAGTAGTACTTGAGGTACAAATACAATTTTCATCATATTTCTACAAAAATAGAAGCTTCATCATGATGCTATAGGATCATGCAGTGATAAGATTTCTGCTACAGGGCAGTTTATTGTTTACAAATATGAGAGCAGTAGACAGTCAAGATGATGCACAATCAAGTTTCCCAACAGCATAGTAAAGGGATATAATAAATTAGTCCTTGCCAAGTGACAATGATAAATGAAGCATAAACAATGATGCTTGTACATTAAAAGTGCCATAATGTTTATCTACAACAGAAAAAGAGATATAAATAGGAGGCCCAGCTTGTGTCACATATGCAAGTATATGAAACCCTTACGAATGACTAAAGCCAACAAAAGAATTCTTCATTAAAATTCTCATAGTTTGCTCATGTAAAACAGAATAATGATTGGTAATAAATATGGGTTTTTTATTCCATTTCAAAGTTTACAAAGTGGAGATAATTCATTTCCTTGGAGAAAACTAGGCACCCATAAAATGGAGAAAAAAAAAAAATCATCAACTATGGTAGGCCACGGCCTAGAAATCATGTCAAAACCGCACCAAATAAGCTTCTAAAGATCTCCAATGGCGGCTAGCAAATAAGCATAAACAGGAAAAAAGAGGTAGATATATTAAAGGAGCATGTGATATCTAGTAAAGGTTTTGATAAGGGTTATGATTTTTACATCAATACTGGAGGTTATTCCATTTATCATTAGAAAATGAGCAAGAAATGCAAAGTTAAGGCTTATTTCAGTCATTTATGGAAAAGCCCATCAAAGCCTGTGCACAAATATAGGGAAAAAAAGGAGAACACAATGCTCAAATGGAAGAATTACAAAAGTTTGCAGATAAAATGCCCTCAAAAGCCACGTACAGTGTTGTCACAAGGTGTCCATCATAGTCACAGAGCAAGGAATCCAACATGGAATACAAAGAGATGAAAAAATTGAGATATCCAACCCTAGAAATGGACCTGAGCAGCATGGCGGCGCCAGCAACAGAGCATCTCCGAAGAGTGCAAAATGAGAAATGAAGAAAGCATCTAGGGTTCGAGTATTTTGACACATGCCCTAATTCAAAAAGACTTTGATTTTTGCTCATGTTTTTAGCAAAAATCATTATGTTTTATTTACTCCCATGGCCATGACTTCAAGTCAAATTTCCTAGAAATGATATGGTTGTCCATCATGAGATTTATAATTGTTACATGCCTTAATGGTCGGCTTATATTTATTTAGTGAAGAATGCATATTCAAAGTATATGCCAAGTGTGTGTATGAGGCTGTGAGATGAGGGTTAAGTTTTTGAACTTAACATTATTGTATTTTATTTGCATTAATCAAATGAAAGCTAATTAATTAAATGATAGAACTATAAATCATTTAATTAATTTAGTCCTCTTAAAATGCAAATAAAAGATGTTATGTGAAGTTGAGTTAATAGGAGATCCATGCAGAATACAAGTAAAGCTAACTGGAGGACGAGTTAATCATGTGAGTCATGAAGATTTTTAGCACTTTACTTCAATTTCATATCATATTATTAATTGATTGATCGTACATAGTACAAGGATGGAGTTTTAGTTATCATGGGTGAGTTGACAAGAATGAGGTAGTTTTTGCATGTTTTGGCCCACTTTTCATGGATTTCCAGTTTAGTTTGAGTGCTCCATGGATTAGTTATGAGTTGACTGCGAGTTTGAGCCTGAGTTCACTCATTTTTTGAATGAGTTTGAGCTTTTCTTTTCCAGATCTTTATTTTGCTTGAGATTTGCCTTGGAGATATCATTTTCTCACTGAAATTGACTTTCAATTTCTTTTTCATGCACTTTGGAGTGCACTCTCATTGTATATATTGGAAAAAGCTAATCTTTTTCCTCTAGTTCTTGTTTTTCAGCCTTTGCATTCTGCAAAGTGAATTATCATGTAACTCAGCTTTATTTATAGATTAATATAGTAGCAGGTTTATTTGTGTCATTTTGCAAAGATTCCTTCAATTGTAGTGAAATCAAAAGTCTGCCTTGTCATTATGTTGCTTTTATGAATGATTTGATGAAGTTTTACTGTGTTTAAATATCAGAACCTTTAAAATCTATCTCATTTATATTTGCATACATTCGAATAGTAAAATCACAGGTCTAAGTTTGTGTAAATGAATAATATTCTTCTTTGCTGTGAAAACCCTATTTTCCTTCAAAGGTGATTTGTTCAAAAATCCCTTAGAGTCATTTTTGTGGTCAAACTGTTAAGATTGACTTGTGTGGATAGTTTTCATGAAATTTATTGTGAATCATAGTTGTAGATCTTTTTCAATCAAGTGCATCATCTTTCAATTTATAGTTTCACATGCATTTAACAATAGTTTTTCTATCTTTTTTCCAGTAAGTTACTAGTTATTAATTTAAGAATCATATAGGAAGTCGGCCTAGAATCCAGAGGTTCAATCTCATTATAGGTCACCCACAACCTGAGTTTGATCCAATGTTTCAACAGATTGTTGAATTTGATCATTCAAGCGTTTGTGTGCAATCTGTTTGACAACAATAGTATGACCCTAAAAGTTATTGGAAAAGTTGGATAGTTTGGTTATCTTTCTAATTCTTTTTTTTATTGATTTCATTGCGTTTTGTAAAAGTTTTGATAAAAATAGTGATTTTCATGTACATATTTCATTGTTTCATGCCTGAAAAACCTCTTTTGTATGGATTGTACGACATGATATAGTTAAGGGTAGGTATGGAGATTATGAAGTATGAAATATAGAATTTTTAATTTTTTTTTAGAGTTGTTTCATCAAATTTTGTGAAATTTATTGCATTTTTGGTGATGATAGCCCTGTACCCTAACTAAGATTTCTAGCAAGTTTAATAAATTCATAACTTTTATTTTAACTGTAGGAAAATTATGAAACTTGGTGAAAATATTTTTAAGTCCATTATTTAGATACCCATTAAACTAAATTGCACCAAATGACTATATGTGTAAGTTATGCTAACCTGTGTGTCTTCATTTTCATGAAAACAGTCAAGAAACCCTAGCTACTTGAGGGTTCAATATAACCTATGATTTTTTGGATTGTGATTGGTTGGGAAATAATTAATATGTGTTGTAAGAGGGCTGAGAAGTTGAAGAATATCATGTTTCATGTTTTTTCCTCTTTTTTGATTGCCAATAGGGTTTAAGAGCAAGTTACCAAGAATGAACAAGAATGCACATTTGCATCATTTGCATTGAAACCTTGTTTGGAATGTGTCAAGTTTGTTGTAAGTCCTTCCTCTGCATCAATTTATACCATCTACAACCTAAAAAATCTCAATTATCTTAGCCTTAATGAAAAATATGCACCTCAAACGTGCAACACTAAAATAGGTCGGCACCAAACACATCCACGATTGAAAAAAATGAAGGAAGACCACATCAGGGGTTAACTAGTACCCAAATCTACATCAAAACTCTACTCATCACATCCAAAATCCATGAGGTACCTCCACAAATAGCGCTATCACACGAAATTGGCCAAACCTAAACTAACACTACAAGCAACCACATACACGCTTCTCTAAGTCTAGAAATAACATAAAAACAACACAACAACATCACACAACATTTTTCAATATTCCAACATCAACATACTACTTTGCAACACTGTTTCAACCACCTAAGGAAAAGAATACTTCCATCCTGTGCATTAGGATGCACTATCATTGAACTCTAACACAAGAACTAGACTTGTCAAGCATCTCAACACCAAAAACTCTAGAGGAAAGTAGATACAAACAATAGGAGCATGTTTGCAGATCTGCAAGACAAGAAAACTCAACGCGGAGAAATGTGGAGCAATCTTATTTCTCTCAGACAACCTTCTTCATAGAAAAAATATTGTCAAACACAACTTCCACTGCTGCATAATCCAAAACCTGAAACTCTAGATATAACACCTCTAGTCATCATGTCCAAACTACACAGGAACATCTTCAACCATGAAGAAATGTGGATCACGACACTAAACACACCTTTGTCACACTGCACACTCTTTTATTTAAATTTTCTCAAAATCACTTGGAAACCAAGTGAACCAATTGTATCAACAACACTATAAACACCTCCTCAACACATCTACAACATCTAGAAAATACTTCACATCATGATTACACTAGAGGTTGACATCAAGCCATAATACAGATGAAAACATAGTGCAACACTCTCCAATTATTCCAATAATCTCCACATACAAAGGGTTGAGATCAATGTGACATCAAACCACAACACATCCACACTTGACGCTACCAACAATCTTCCAACATTAATCTCCCCAACTATATTGGAGGTTGACATCAATGACAACACCAACAATATTCCAACAATCTCTCCCTTTGTCATTGATGGCAAAACCAACTCTAAAAAACCATCAACAATAAAGCAACCAAAAGCAACTTTGCATCAAGCAGCACTCCCCCTGACTGGGGCATCTCTTATACTTATTTTCCTTGTGTCTTTTAGACACCATTATCTCCCTTTTCTATTCTCTTTGCAAGCATTGCTTTCTCTCCCCCTATCTTAAGGATTTTTTCAAACAATCACTCTCACCCTAATTTTTTTAGATCATACTTTTCCCCTTTGAGATCAATGGCAAAGGGAAACATCATTCCCTTTGACAACACTTGCACACTCATGTTTAGGAAACACCAGCAATCAACTATTCTTCTCCATACAATTCTCACTACTGTACATTGCACACTACTCATTCTTCACTGCACCCTCTACTATTTTTTTTTTTTGTGCACTGCCCTTAGGGACACAAGATATTCTCCACCTGACTATACCAATCAAAAGCACTACTACCTACTCTCTCTAAGAGGTATCCTTCAACATCAGTCCAGGAACTAGAATGTATCTTGAAATGCTTCCTAGATAGATGCACACACTTATGCATATAGTTGAAATGAGGGGAAATAACCCCTAACTTCTATCAGAGATACTCAAGAGTATCTTTTGGAAGACCCTTTGCAAAAATATTGCAACTTGATATTTTATAGGCACATACTCTAACTTTACCTCATTCTCTACAACCTTCTCTCTTATAAATTGATATCAAATAGAAATATTTTTTTCCTTCAATGTTTGCTTCATCCACAACATCTATGTACAACATGATGTTTCTACAATATACTCTATTTCTATAGTAGATAATGGCATTAAGTCCCTCTTCTTACTCAACCATGAAACCAATCTACATCCAAGAAAGAAATCGCCTCCACTTGTACTTCTATCACATTCTACCCAATCTGCATTTGTATATGCACTCAAGGAGAAATCAATATCCATAGGATACCATAGACCAAGTTCTAGAGTTCCATTCAAGTATCTAAATATCCTTTTTACTACAACAACATGTGATTCTCTAGGATCTTCTTGAAACCTTTCCACAAGACATACTAAATGCATGATATCTAGTCTAGTGGCAGTTAGGTATAGCAATCCACCAATCATCGATCTATACTTTCTTTGATCTGTCTTAGGAGATTCATCATTTTTTCTCAACTTACAACCAATAACCATAGGAGTACATACTAGTTTAGAATCCTCGATCCCAAAATTCTTAAACATTTCCTTAACATACTTTGACTGTGAAATGTACATACCTTTCCCTAATTAATTGATTTGTAGTCCAAGGAAGAAATTCGTCTCCCCACACATTGACATCTCAAACTCATTATGCACCTCTTCTGCAAACATCTTACACATTGCCTCATTTCCTCCAAATATTATGTCATCAACATACACTACCACAATCATGATTTGTTCTCCAACTTTGAAGTGCAGGTTGTTATCCGCGATACCTTTTATGAATCCTTGTTGTAATAAGTACTTATCCAATCTTGCATACCAAGCTCTAGGAGCTTGTTTGAGTCCATATAATTCCTTCTTCAACTTCAAGACCATATCAACATCATCTAATAACTGAAAACCTTCTAGTTGTTCAATATACACATCTTCTTCTAACTCACCATTCAAGAATACAAACTTTGCATCCATCTGATATACCTTGAAGTCCTTAAGTGTTGTAAAGGCCAAAAACATCCTAATGAACTATAATGCCCCGTCATAATAACCTAAGGAATGTTGCAATTGTGTATAAAAGTGAAATATTTTTTTTTTTTAAAGTATATTCAATGGGATTTCTTTTAATGTGTTATATGTATCAAAATTCGGATTTCATTTTTAAGTTCTATTTATATATATTATATTTATATTTATATTTATATATATATATGAATATGAATATGAATATATATATATATATATATTTATATATATATCTAGAAAATGAATATATATGAGTTTGATTTAAAAAGAATATGAAGTATATAAATATATATAAATAAATGTATAATTATTATAATTTTATGTGCATATATTTAGATGAAGGTATATTGCTAAATAGTATGTAGAAAGTATAAGTTGAGGAATCAAAAATGTTATCATGATATGTGATTATGAAATTGAGTAGAATGTAGACTTTATTTTTGTATTGAATGGAATTGAATTAAATATTTGAAGATTAATTTTATATATATCTTAATTATTGTTTAACTGGATTTAATAAATCCGAATAGGAGATGTTTATTTTTCCCGATTTGCCTTAAATAGAATTTACTCTTTTATTGGGTATGTTGGGAATGTCTTAACTGTACAAGTCTTCCAGTCAATTTTTAAAAACATGGGAAATGTGATTATTTAAGTAGAGTTCTTGTGTTAACTAAGGATGTGTACATAGTTTTGCATGGTGATTTGACACCTGTTTTATGAACAATGATTTGATGTCCGTTATAATACATTTGGTCTTATTTGTTGTTTTTGGATATATGTACACCTTGTAAACCTTAGTTAGTGAACTTAGTATACCTTCGTTATGTTTAGGGGAGTGGCTTTTTGTAAGGGCCGACACACAAAGTGGTGTCAGGGTAACTTACAAAGAGTTAGTAAGTCAGTGATAACTAAATGACACAATAGTTAGAATAAATCTTTAACAAGAGTTTATGCCTCACTTATTGACTCTTGAGCTAGTTTAGTCTTGAGTATAAGATGAGAAGGCCTGGAATGGCAAATCGGTGTCTTGTTTCTTCAAAAGGCATTCGATTCCGCAATGATTTGCAATGGGGCCGGGTTTTGTAAGAGGTTACCAGGGTAACCCATGTTGGGGGCCGGAACCTAGGAAGAAACACCAGGGTAACCTTTGCAATGTTGTGATGACACTCCACCTAAAATAACAGTTAACCTTGTGTATGTAGTACATTCAATTGTCTTAAATCTGGAAGCAATGTAACCATTAGTTTGTTATGTACTTGTGTCTAGGGTTAGTAGATTATGTCTAGGTAACCATATTACTATCTCCTAGCACGGGGGGTGGACCTACGGGTACCACATGGTTGGGTGGAATGTGCACCTTACTCCGTTGGGTCCCCAATTTTTTATCATGGCATCGAGAGCTTCATGGATGAGAGCTCGCACTTGGATATAGTCATATTTTCTTTATTGCATTATTTGAAAACTTGTATTGTAAAACATCCCTCAATTGTATATGAGGTGAACATTGTAAAATGTAATTATTATTGAACTACCTCATCAGATGGATGAGTACTATATTATTTTATCAAATGCAATGTAAGGAAACATGTTTGTACTTTATATTATCTTGAATGGAATTCAATGTTATGTGATGTTTATTTTAAGTTTATGTTAATTAATTAAACATGTGCAATGCGAAATACTAAAGTTGTCTATGGAAACTCAAGTAGTGTAACGTCACATAACTTAGAGAATGTATGCAACTAATTAACTTAATAATTATACTTTTAAAAAAAAAAATTATTTCACTTTTATACACAATTGCAACATTCCTTAGGTTATTATGACGGGGCATTACATGAACTCCATTTTTTTCATTGGAGAAAATTTCTCCTCAAAATATATTCCTTCCACTTGTGAGTAGCCCTTACACACAAGCATAGCCTTGTTTCTAATAAATTTTTCATCCTCATTCAATTTTTTCTTGAAAACCCATTTTGTTCCTATTACATTCTTGTTTGCAGGTCTTGGGACCAATTCCCAAGTCAGATTCTTCTCAATCTTTTGTACTTCTTTCATAGCTTTGATCCAATTCTCATCTTTACATGCCTTAGTTACAATCTTAGGTTCTACCTTTGAAAGTAAACAAAATTTTACCTATTCCTCTATCATAGCAGATTTCCTTCTTGTCAACACACCTTTTCTCTTATCTCCAATGATTTGATCTTCAAAATGATTCTTTTGCACATACTTAGGAATCTTAGGGATCTTTTTCAGAGCTTCTTCCTCTTCAACTATCATCTCTTTTTCTTTCTCATCATCCTTTTCTTATTCACTGCAAGGGGGTTCATCAGATTCATATCCTTTTATCAACACTAAAATTTGATGTGGTTCTTCATCCACTTTGACACTTGTACTCTCAACTATATTCTTTAGTCTTTTGTTGTAGCACTAGTAGGCCTTACTTCTTATATAGTATCCAAGGAAGATTCCTTCATTAGATCTTGCATCAAATTTTCCTAAGTTTTCTTCATCTCTTTTGATATAGCATTTTCTTCCAAAAACTCTAAAGTATTTCATAGTAGGAGCTTTACCATACCATAACTCATAGGGAGTCTTTGAATTGTTCACTCTTGCTTGACCTATGTTAAGAATGGAAACTGCAGTATGAATTGATTCTCTCCAATAGACATCCAATAGATTTTCTTCTTTCATCATAGTCTTTGCTTCCTCTTGAACTATCCTATTCTTCCTCTCTACAACTCCATTCTGCTAAAGAGTCTTATGAGCTGACAAATGTATTTTTATCCCATGATCTTCACAAAAATTGTTAAACTCAAGGGAGGTGAACTCTCAACCTCTATCATACCTTAAGCACTTGATTTTCACATCCATTTCATTCTCAAACACAAACTTAAATTATTTAAAATTATCTAGAGCCTTTGATTTTTCTTTGAGAAATGTCACCCAAGTCATTCTATAATAATCATCATTCAATAACATGAAATACCTATCACCATGAGAACTTTTGATTTTGGTAGGTCCACATAGGTTTTTATGCACCAACTCCAAATGACCTATGGTGGAATATTCTTTAGTCTTGAACATCTTCTTTGTCTACTTTACAAACTAACATTCCTTATAGATTGCATTGATAGGCTTTGTAATCCTTGGTAAATCTCTCACAACATCAGTAGAACTAATCTTCACTACATTATTAAAATTGATGTGACCCATTCTTCTATGCCACAACCAACTTTCATTGATTTGAGACATAAAACACTTAACACCACTATCTTTGAGATGGTAAATATTACCCTCTATCCTTTTCCCTACAATAACCAAAATTTTGGATCTTTTTTTTTTTATTTCACAACCATCATACTAAAACACAAGATTGTATTCTCTATTACACATTTTTCCTACACTAAGAAGATTATGTTGGAGACCCTTGACATAAAGAACATCATATGTTTTATGCTTGTCATTGAAACTAATTAAACCTTTTCCACAAATCTTAGAAGATGAATCATCACCAAATTTAACAAGACCACCATCATACTTCTAAATTTTAACAAACTTACTCTTATCACCTGTCATATGATTTCAATAACCCCTATCAATTATCCAGTAATTCCTCTCCTCTCTTGCATGAAAAGTAGTCACCATAGTTCCTTCAACCTTTTGACCTACTTATGGAGCACTTTTCTTCACACATCTTTTAGAATTAGTAGAATTATTTCCAACATTTAAAGCCTTAAACAAGCATTCATCACTATCTTCATCAGGATAGCTTGAATCTTCATCATTAGATACACTATTGTCTTTTTCAACATAATAGCTCTTCTTGATAGATTTACCTTTATGATCCTTATGTTTGTCATTTGAAACATTGATTGGATATTTAGAGGCATATTGACCTATCTTTCCATAATTGAAACACTTAAAGGGTAACTTACCTCTATATTTACAAGTTCCCTTTTTCATTCTTATAAAATTTTCTTCCACCTCAGCAAGATCATCCAAATCTAATTCATTATCCTTCTCTGCTTGTAGACTTTAAAATTAGTCTCTTTACTTCTAGCATCTTTACCAAAATCTCTCAGTTCAAAAGAAATTAGAACACCAAAAATTTGATCTCTAGAATAATTATCCAAATTTTGAGCTTCCTTAATAGTAGAAACTTTAGAACTATAAGATTTAGGAAGAGTCCTTAATACCTTTTTTCACAACTTTGCTTTCTTCTATATTTCCATCAAGATCATTGATGGCATTGAAAACTTCATCCACTCTGATCATGTAGGTTGTAATGTCTTCATCTTTAGGCATCCTTAGGGTTTCAAATTTGGATTTTTAATTATGCATATTTGCTTGTTTAACCTTATCATCTCCTTCATAAATGCTCTACAAAATTTTCCAAACATTTTTTGCAAATTTCAGACTTATCACTTTTCCATTTTCAAAATCAAAAATACCACTCAGGATAGCATTTATTGCTTTACCATTGTTCTCATAATCCTTGATCTCATTATCACTTACCAGACCATAATTAGTAGGTGAGGTATATCCTTTTTCAATTGATTTTCAGACTCCAAATCCTAAAGAGACAATAAATTATTCCATCCTAGCTTTCCAATAGGCATAATTTGTTCCATCGAATATAGGAGCTTTGACACCCTTCCTATGCGCTATCCAAATCTAACTCAAGCTATTAAGCTTCTTCCAAGGAACCAAAACTCTGATATCAATTGTTAGATGCACAAGATAGCTAAGAAGAGGGGTGAATCAATTATACATTAAAACATTCAATCCCTCATTAAATTTCAAACCCTTATCAAACCTTAAACCCTCATTAAGCATTATCAGAATGTAAACATGTGAAACAACAATGTAAACATTACCATACACAATAGAAAACCAAATTTACATGGAAAACCCTAAGTAGGAAAAAAAGAGGATTATCTCACATATATATGAATTGCAACACAAAATTACAATAGGCTCACTTTCAAAGGGCTCATTTCCTTGAAAAAAAGAAAGGCTCACTGCCAAGAGGAATCATTGTGTAGAAGAAAGAAAGAAAGAAGAATGTTACAAAGAGATTCACTGTCTTAGAGAAAATAGGATAAATCCACCACTATAACTTTGCACCATCTGCAACCTTTGGCTCATTACCTCCAACAACTTTAGGCACACTAAAAATGAGACACCTTCTACTCACTGCATCTAGAGTCATAGGAATTTAAGCTCACATTCAGATCACAACACTTGATCACATTCACATCTCTCACACATTACACACTTGCCACACACATCTCCAACAATTCACTTTGAATTTATACCATTCATGACCTAAACAATCTCAATTAAATTGACCTCAATGAAATGTATGCACCTCAAATGTGCAACACCAAAATAGGTTAGCATCAAACACTTCCATGGTGGAAAAAAGTAAAGGAAGACCACGCCAAGGGTTAACTATGACCCAAATCTACATCAACACGCTACTCATCACATCCAAAATCCATGAGGTACCTCTATAAATAGCACTAGCATTCCATGTTGGAAAAACCTAAACTAACACTACAAGTGACCACATACACGCTTCTCTAGGTCCAAAAACAACAGGTAGACAACACAACAACATCACAAAAAATCCAAGAATAATCCAACATCAACATACTATTTTACAACATTTCCGTAACCACCTAAAACAAAGAATACTTTCATCTTGCACATCAGGATGTACTACCACTGAACTCCAACAAAAGAACTAGACTTATGAAGCAACTCAACATCAAAAACTCCAAGGGAAAGTAAATAAAAACAATATAAGCATGTTCCCAGATCCACAAGACAAGAAACCTCAATGTGGAAAAATGCGAAGCAATCTCATTTCTCCCAAACAATCTTCTTTACAGGAAAACATACTATCAAACACATCCTTCATTGTTGCACAATCCAAAACCTAAAAGCTATTGATATAACACCTCTAAGAACCTATAATCATCAGGTCCAAACTACATAGGCACATCTTCGACCATGAAGAAATGTGGAGCACAACACTGAACACACCTTTGTCACACTGCACACTCTTTTATTCAAATTTTCTCAAATGCACTTAGAAACCAAGTGAAACAATTGTATCATCAACACTATAAACACCTCCTCAACACATCTACAACATCTACAAAAAACTTCACATCATGACTACAATAGAGGTTGACATGAAGCCATAATACAGATGACAAAATAGTGCAACACTCTCTAATGATTCTAATAATCTCCACATACAAGGGGTTGACATTAATATGATATCAAACCACAACACATACACACTTGACACCACCAGCTATGAGATAAGGGGGATTCACTACTCATGAGTCTCTTTGTTCTCAAGAGAATCCTAGGGAACAAACTACCATTATCCACATCAATACAAGATAAATGAAGAAATTGTAGAGAAAGTGTATCCAATCTAATTATCACAAAAGAGTACTTTCGAATATGAGAGAGTAAAACTTCTAGATTTTTTCCTTCAAAAGAGGAGCTCTCCGCTAAAATACTATAGCACGGATTCAGGATGCTAGTGTGACACGTTGGAGTCCAAATGACATGATAGAGTCCTAAGCAACAAAAATCTCAAGGACTTAAACGGGCAGACCAGAGCTTCACTTTCTAACCTAGATCTGAGGTTTGTTTAACAAAATGATAAGGTAAAGAGTAGAGACTAAAAGAAAGCACAAAGAGGGCCAAGAGGGAGATTACAAATAACCAGACATTTGAATCTTCACTTTCAGCTCTGCTTTAACAACCTGCACACAAGTTAAATAAGGAAAAATGTTGGGGCTATATAGGTGCTTGCCACAGTTAAACCCCCACTTTGGTGTTCCCACCTCCATGGAAAATGAGATAGATAGAGAGAGAAGGTAACCAAAATGGAAAAAAAGGGTGGTGAAAATAATCCCCACTTAAGGAAGAGAACCTGCACCACCAAATAGTAAATGAACAAAGAGAACTATTCTATCTGCAAATAGAAAAGAGTGAGAGAATGTTACCAACAGGCCTCAGCCCCCTCTTGAACACATGAAAAAAACTATTGAATGCTTGTTAGAGAGCTTTGGTTGTTGGAGGGACCTCAGTCCGATAGAGCTCCATTTGCAGAAGTGTTGTTTCCAAGAGTAGAAGAGATTGAGAAGTGAAGTGAAGTCAAAGAAATAAGAGAGCCTTGAATGAATGAGAGAACCCCCAAAATGAAAGTAAAGGAGGGGTTTTATTGTATGCAAGGGTGAAAAAGGGCCGTTACACCTGAAGGATTGGTTGCAGAGACATGTGTCGAGAACCAAGATTAGAGATTCCCCATTTCAAACTTAGAAAATTGCCAGGATGCTAGTGTGCCCCGTAGATGTCTACGCACCATGCAGGCATCCAAAGCACAAGTTTTTAGGAAATGGGTCACTGGACTATTATTGCTTCACCATTGGACCACATGGAGTTACAAGCATGAAATTTTGATCCATGGGGTTTTTTCCATTAATGTGTTTAGGTGTCATAAATGCTAGGCAAAGTGCTAAAATGTGAAATTGCCCTTAGGTGCAATTTTGCAACATTACATTTTTCCCCCACTTAAGTGGAAAAGAAAAAATTTCACCCAAACTTGAAGTTTTATGGATTTTCATGCCAAAAGAGGGTATCGCAGAGGTCACATAAATTGAGTCAGTCAATACTAAGATTCCCCCAACCATTGAACTTAGCAAAAAGTGTAGGACTTGTCATGAAAAATCATACAAAATTTTACTCTACAAAACTCAATTTTAAGTCAGGCCTAGAAATCAGAGGAAGCTACAATGGCAAGAGGAATGATCAAGAAAAAATTTGATGATTCAAAAGAAAAATATGTTGAAGAGGTGACTATATGCCCCCTCTTGAGTTTTCCCCCAACTAGGTGGGGTAAAATCAAGAGAAATTGGGGAGCCACAAACTCTAAGAAAAATGGGCCTTGGGGGCCTATATATACCTAGGTTGGCCTTGAGAAAGGTCATTTGCACTATTCATTGCTAGAATTTTGTTGGATTTTGTGAGAGAAAAGTCATCAAAATTCTAATTAGACGCAAGTACAAGGATCCTAGGCTAGACCAACTACAAGCAGATATCGCCGAGAGTTTCAAGGTTGACTAGGTAGGCCCCAAAACCACTTCATTTTACATTTTTGAATGATTTTTTATATGCATTCAAGTTTTTAGCAGCGCAGGCATCCTAGATGTGCACGTACGTCTTCAGCACACACTAGAGTCTAGGACCAACACTGTCATCTTGGGGACACACTAGCATCCCAGGGATGTGCTAACATCCCTATGCCATTAATGGTGGGATGAGACACCTACACAGTGTGCAGATATTTGTGTGGTGCACACATATGCTTTAATGTTTTTAACTTAAATTTATCCAATCGTCCATGTACTAACTTAGACTCTCTTTTCCTTTTTGCAGGACTATCTTGAGATCTTGGAGTATCCCGAGGAGCAAGTGCTACACTTACTCAGAGACCAAAGGGACCATCTTTTTGATGATGAGGTCATACATCTATAGTGTGTCAGTCTCTAGCATGTTTGCACCATGCCAGAGATGCTCTATTGTGACAGGATGCTAATGGAACTCATGGAGAGGTGGGATGCCACTACATTGAGCTTCTAGTTGCCCACTAGAGAGATGACCATCACTCTAGAGGATGTTTACCATGTCCTTGATCTCCCCATCCGCGACCAATGGGTGGAGCTTGATGACGCACACTCAGTGCAAGAGTGATCAGATGGGGTTTGATATTACTTTTTCTAGACAGATGGCAAGGATAGGAATGTGCACATATACACCTAGTGGCTTGCTTAGGCCTAGACCACTGCCCCTCTATTGCGTCGTATCATGGTGTCACCATCACCACATGAATCACCATATATGGGAGAGGCTCTCACCTCCATCGAGGCCTCGTGAGATTATGGAGCAGTGTACAATTTTTGTGTGGGGGCACAGCATGTTGGTGCACCTATACCAGGAGCTCAATTGGTACGTGCACTAGGAGTACCAGAGCCTGACCACATGCACACTCTTACAGGTGTGTGCTTTTTCCCACATCATGTGCATGAGGCCAAAGGGCTTCCCACAGGTGTGGGACTACATTGTTCTGATGGCCCACTGGTACGAGCTCACTCGGTAGTGGAGACACGACAGCCTACACTTTTGGTGGTTGTAGTTTGACACTTTGACGCTATATAGGATCAAATGGAGACCCCACTGGCTATTCTGGTGGGTTGAGGATGGTAGGTTCTTTCAAAACCTATAGTGCAATTGGTTCATTCTCAATCACATTGATTTTGTGATCGTGCAATACTACTGGAATCAGGTCATGTGACAACATGGATGAATCTAGAATATCCCCTTCCCATCCCCACGTACACCTGAGTTGTTCAAACCACAACAAGGCCAGAGGACTTTCTACATCCCACCATTGTAGATGTCCACTTCTTTGATGAAAAGGCTAATGAAACTGATCTATCGGTGATGGGCATGGTAGACAATGTCGGTGTAGCCCAAGATTTTTTGGTGTGGTCGGTAGCTCACCGTCCTACCCCAGTTTTCCCAACATATGACCCTATGGGGGATCCTAGTCTATAGGGGGACGTGCCACCATAGCCACTAAGGTAGAGGCAAGGGCACCGAGGTAGTGGAGATGAGAAAAAGGAGCAATGGTAGGAGGAGGGCCAGCCAAAGGAGTAGGAGTAGGCTGAGTAGGTTAGAGAAGCTTCACCAAGACCAAGGTGATGGTGGAGGATGTCCTCTCCTCCACTAGCTACTCCAGTTTCATGAACACCACCAGCCCTTACAACATCTAGGGTAGCTCTTGACACTAATGGCGCAGGACTGAGTGCTCCTCCTCTCCCTGACCTCGTTCTAGTAGCCAAGGGATCTAGGTATGACAGTTGTTTATGTTATTTCATTTTAGTACTTTTATTTTTTATCTCATGTAGATGTATATTATGATTTGATTTTATTATCTATACATTTCAGTACTAATATACATTCTCTTTTTGTGATTGCAGTGGATACTCAGGGATGGACTAGGTTGTTTACCCAGTGCATATCAAAGGTGGCCCATGTCATCCCTATCTAGAGGGTAGTTCTAGATGTGTACCAACTGGTCTCAACAGGATGTCACATCTACCTTTTTGAGTCAGTAGCCTACTCGAGGACCACCTACCACGAGGCACAGGTGGAGATTGTGCAAAGGATTGTTGATGCTACCACACTCCAAGGGCAACATGACTAGTTGTCAGCGGAGTTGTGGATGAAACTCACTGAGTGAGACACGACCGTGATGAGGGCTAAGTTTGTTGAGTAGGCACGTGACACCCTTCATAGCCATCTCAATGACCTCATGGGACAACCAACAATAATGATCCTGGCAGGTGATCAATAGTTGTAGCAAGAGCGCATCTAGGCTTCCATGCAGATAGCCTCTCTCCAAGAAGAGATTAGGGGGATGCGTACAACCATGTCCATATCATGCTCACACCTCTAAATTTGTCTCTATTGTGCAACCATGCCCCCAGCCATAGCCACAACCAAATCCTGAGAACTTTGGGAGCCACATGCCTAGGGCATAGAGAGCCTCCTTTTGTACATCATTTTTTGTAGTCACGATATATATTTGTAGATGTTTTTTTGTATAGACACTGATACACATATAAAGTAGCCACTCATTTTTTTATGACAGTGGCACAATACATGTACATGACATATGATATTTATACATATATACATGAGACACTGATTATGATATTATGGCATTGTTTACTTGATGTGTACATTCCTTACTTTCATGTATGCTGATGCTATGGATTTTATATGTGTATGGATGTATGTTTACATTAGATGCTATCAAGATTTAATGAACATACATGGATGTATGTTAATTAAAAACAATGATGATCTAATTTCCTAAAAAGATATAACATAATGCATGGATACATAGCATAGCAAAGCATACGTACGTATGTCTCACACACACACATGGTTGCATCATAACAAAAAAAATTCATAATGTTTTAATCAATAAATGTCAACATACACAATGTTATAACCTTTAAAGAGTGAAAATTACACATATGACACATTAGACACTACACACAATATCATTGGAGATGCATTGCATTAATAAGTTCTTTTAGAGGTGTCCCATCCATAGATGATAATCCATAGGCACTTAAGCCATACACAGAGATGACAATGTAAGGGCCCAACCAATTAGGATGAAATTTTCCCCTTTGATCAGGTGGCACATTTACATTTCTCTAATTCTCATAGATAACTAGATCACCTACCTTGAAAGTCCTAGGAAGTACACTTTGATTATATTGTCTAGATAATGATCATTGACAAACCTTAAGATGGTCAACGACCTATAATCGACACTCATCAAGTATCTCTAGTCGATGCAAACGATTAGCTTTATAAGGTTTATCATCAATTAACCCTTTAAGGGAAACCCACAAAGATGAAATTTCCAGCTCTAAAGGCATGATAACTTTGACACCATACATGAGGTTGTAGGGTGTTGTTCTCATCATCGTACGAACACTTGTGTGATAAGCCTGTTGAAAATGTGTCTCAGCTTACTGGTGTGATAATGGTGGCATTGTATTCTCTTATTGACTAGACAGAGCTCTATTGGTGGGACTTTCTTAGTTGTCTCCCCGACAGCCTGATAAGCCTTCATAGTTTCACCTAGCTCCATCAACAAGACACTGTGTGGTCTATGAGACCTCACTAGTTGTCTCCACATTGATGGTCTATTGTGGTTTTCCTTATCAGTAAGAGTTATCTCCATCGACGAGATTTTGTCCTTTGTCTCCTCAACAAATTGAAATCCTTTGTTGCTGTGGCTTGTTTACCTTGTTGGCGAGAGGTTGCACCGTTGCCAGGACTTTGACTAATGTCTTCTTGACATCCCAATGGTAGGTTAGAACACTCTTGTTAGAGAGACTTCAAGTGTTTGGTGAGACATTGGAAAATGTCTCTTCAACATGACAATGAAAGTCTTGAATGTTCCTATCGGAGCGAGCTAGATGGTTCGATGAGACATTGGAAAATGTCTCTTAGACATTCTGGTAGAAGTCTTGATAGTTCTCATTGATGATATTGTGGATGTTCGTTGTGACTTTGGAAGATGTCTCTTCAATAAATTTTGGTATGCTAATGACTGTAGTGGGACCCATGTTGTTAGGAGGAAAGCTATTGATGGTTCAAGCCATGCTGACTTTGAAATGGGGATCACATGGACGATAAACTAGAAATTAGTGAGACATGTGTGTATCAGTGGGAGAAGTTGAAATCTCTCATTGGCATGGTGATAGAATTGGTTGTCAGTGAACCATGAGAAGCATGTATCGGTGTGACTCGAACAGATCGGCATGAGATTGGAGTGTGTCTCTTCGACATGGCTCAATATGGTGACTATTGTGTGATGGTTGGTCTGTTGTTATGAATGGGAACCAAATTGGTATGTTTCCATTATGGGTCTACTGATGCAGGTTGATTGTAATCCTTTCAGAAAAGAAAATTTTATAATGTGTAATGCATTGGAATAGCGATTAGAAGTTGAGTTGTGAGTTTGAGATAGAAAACAAGATAGATCAAGTTTGTAATGTTGCTTGTATTGAGTGTTTGAATTAACATCTGAAAGGAAGAAACTGTAACTCTGTATGTGGACCTTTTGTTCACTGTAATACAAAGATTTTTTTCTTGGTGTGGTGGGTTTTTCTCTCGAAAGGGTTTTCCCACATTAAATCTGGCATCTATTATATGTTGTGTGAAATTTTTCTTATCTTTTTCTTGGTAATATGCATCTTTAATGAACTATAGTTTGAAATTTGAACCTTAAGTCTACATTTTCTTCTTAGAATTAGCATTAGGAAAGTGGTTCCACACCTCTACTTTCCTTACAAGTGGTATCAGAGCTTGGCTAGTTGTGTTATCCTTGTGTGTTGGATAGGTTTTTTGTGCCAATTCTAAAGTAGGAGTCTTGTAGAGGAATTTGGTAATTTCACTTGCAGATTAAGATGGCAAGCACATTAGGGAAGATAGAAATTGAAAAGTTCAATGGTGGAAATTTTGAGTTGTGGAAACTCAAAATGGAAGACCTGTTGGTAGATAGAGTTCTCTGGATTGTTGTGTTTGGTACTAAACCTACAGGCATGAAGCAAGAAGATTGAGACCTTGCAAATAGAAAAGACAAAGGGTTGATAAGACTATGTCTAGTAGACTCTATTCTCCTAAACATTCATGAAGAGAAGTCTGCATCTTCTTTGTGGAAGAAACTTGGACATATTTATCAAGGAAAGTCCTTGGTGAATAAGTTATTCTTGAGGAAGAAGTTGTACTCTTTGAAAATAGAGGAAGGGGTTTCTGTGGTTGATCATCTGAATATGTTTAATATTCCCATTGCTCAGTTAACATCTATAGGTGTGAAGATAGATGATGAGGATCATTGTATGCTTTTGTTATGTTGTTTTCCTAATTCGTCAGATCATTTAGTGTTGGCTATTGGGAGTACGACAACCAATTTCAAGATGGAAGATGTGGTTGTTTCATTGTTGTCAGAAGAGATGCGAAGGAAATCTTTTGAGATGGAAAAGGAGGACCTTGTTGTTTGAGGTAGATTAAAGGAGAAAGGAAAGAAGGACAAGAAGTCTAAATCAAAGTCTAAAGGGAGATCAAAGTCTCCTAGCAATAATTCCAAGGTGGAATGTTGAAATTGTGGGTAGCCTGTCTATGTCTATAGGATTGCAAAGAGCAAAAAAAGAGGAAGAAGAAAAACAATTCTTTAGATAATGATTCTTCTCAGATCGATGCATATGCCTTCATTGCAGCCTTGGTGACTTAGGCATCAAATAATGTATAGTTGATTGACTTAGTTACATATTTTCATATGACATCTCATAGAGATTGGTTTATGAAGTATGAGAAGTGTGTTGGTGGAAAGGTGTATTTGGAAAGTGACTCATCTCTTTAAATTGTTGGTCGTGGAAGAGTCAGAATTCAATTTCCTGATGGAAGAATCAAAGGAATTGATGGTGTAATGGATATACTAGGTCTGGCTCAAAATTTACTTTATATTAGCAAGCTGGATGATGTTAGCATGCAAGTTTCATTCTCGAATGGTGGTTGTAAGATGACTAGAGCCTCGATGGTTCTAGTAAGGGATGCTCGAGTTGGTACTCTATACAAGTTGGATGCACACAATGCTCAATGTAACAGTGTCTCTGTAAAGTCAAAAAAGGTTGCTCATGTAGAAGGAGACTGAAGTTCTTTTGGGAAAAAACTCTTTGGAGGTGAAAATCCCTACAAAAAAGACCATGCTCTGGCATCAAAGGTTCAGCCACATTGGCGAGAAAGGCTTAAAAGCTTTGAAAAATAAAAACCTGGTTGAAGGGCTTGATGACTGTAACCTTGAGTTCATTTTTGGTGAAGATTGTATATATGGAAAACAACATTGTGTTTCATTTTATTCTAGTCCTCATAAATCTTCTGGAGTTTTTAATTATATTCACTCTGATGTTTTTGGTCTAGTAAATGTTCCTTCATTATCAAAATATAGATATTATGTTACTTTTATTGATGATTATTCAAGAAGGGCATTTGTGTATTTTCTAATAAGTAAATCAAAAGTTTTTAGTCGATTTAAAGAGTTTAAAAACTTAGTTGAAAATTAGACTAAAAGAAAAATTAAATGCTTGAGGACAAATAATGTCGATGAGTTTTGTTTTGCAAATATCAAAAGGTATTGTAAAGACCATGGAATAAAGAGGCATAAATCAACACCTTACAGTCCACAACAAAATGTAGTTGTTGAAAGGTTGAATAGGACGCTGATTGAAATGGTGAGAAGTATGTTGAGAAATGTTGGTTTGGAGCAGAAGTTCTAGTTGAGGCTGTGGCTACAACATGTTATTTAATAATTCAATCTCCCTCTTTAGCACTTGTTAATAGAATTCCTATGGAAGCTTGGTCTAGTAATAAGCCCTCTTTAATACATATAAGAGTCTTTGGCTGTGAAGCATATGTTTATCTGTTGAATGAAAAAAGATATAAATTGGAAAATAAAGCTATAAAATGTATCTTCATTGGCTACAACATTGGTGTGAAAGGATACAAGCTTTAGAATCCTGTGACTGAAAAAGTTGTATACAATAGAAGTGTAGTTTTTCGTGAGATGAAACCTTCTTCAATGGATCTATAGTCCAAGATGAAAGAAGAAAAGAAATAAAAAGTAGTTGAAATTCCTCAAACTCCAAATAAAGAGGAACTACGAAGTGTACCTGAAACTGAGGAGAGTTCTAGTAGCTTTGAGAGTTCTGATGAAAAAGAACCACAACCTCAACCTCATCCTTTGAGGATGTCTACATGTGAAAGGTGACAACAAAAAGGTATGGTTTTTCCATGTTGGATGTAAATTGTGCCTATGCTTTGATTACAAGCACTGATGAGCCTAGGACTATGAAGGAGGAAATTGAAATGTTTGATTCAATTTCTTGGTTGGAAGCCATGATTGAGGAAATGGCATCACTAAAAAAGAATGCAACCTGGGATTTGGTGCCCTTGCCTGAAGGTAGAATGCATGTTGGTTGTAAATGGGTATTTAAGAAGAAAATTGGTTTGGATGGTAGTGTTGAAAAGTATAAAGCTAGTTTGGTTGCGAAAGGTTATTCCCAAGTAGAGGGAATTGATTATGGAGAAATATTTTCTCCTGTAGCTAATCCAACATCTATCAAATTTCTTTTGTCACTTACAACAACGTATGATTTGGAGATTGAACAATTGGATGTGAAGACAACATTTCTTCATGGAGATCTTGAAGAAGAAGTTTATATTACCCAACTTGAGCACTTTGTGGAAAAAGGTAAAGAAAATCTAGTTTGCAAGTTAAAGAAATCTATATATGGCTTAAAACAATTGCCTAGAATGCGGTACCAGAAGTTTGACATGTTTGTGTTGTCATCAGGATTTGTAAGATCAAAATCTAATCATTGTGTGCACTTCAAAACTGAAAATGATCAATTTCTTATTATTTCCTTTTATGTTGATGACATGTTGCTCATAGGAAATAGTAAGACTATGATTTCTGATCTAAAATCTCAATTGTCAGCAAAGTTTGAAATGAAAGATATAGGTGCAGCAAGGTATATTTTGGGGATGGAAATAAAAATGGATAGAGGTAGTAGAAAGCTTTGGCTTAGCCAGAGCAATTATATCAATACTGTCTTGGAGAGATTTGGTACGAATGATTGCAAGCAGCTAGTTGTTCCAGTGTTGCAAGGAATGAAGCTATCTATTGAAGATTGTCCAAAATTTCCTATTGAGATGGACATGACCAAAGTTATTTATGCAAGTGTAGTTGGTAGTTTAATGTATGCAATGGTCTGTACAAGGCCAGACATTTCCCAAGCAATGGGATTTCTTAGTTGTTTTTTGAAAAATCTAGGTAGACCGCACTAGGATGTTGTGAAAAGAGTTTTTAGATATTTAAAAGGTACCTCTTAGTAAACTTTGTACTATCACGGTAACTCGATTGGATCACAAATATCCATTAGCATTTGAGGTTATGTGAATTATAATTGGGCAAGGGACATTGACAGTAGAAGATCCACTCGTGGATACATCTTCACATTGAATGGCGGTGTAGTTAGTTGGATGAGCAAGCGGCAGGCTATAGTCACTTTATTCACTATAGAAGTAGAATATATGACAGCAACACATGCCTACAAAGAAGCCATTTGGCTTAGGAGTTTGTGTTTTGATATTGGGTTCAATGTAGGGAAAATTACAATTTGTTGTGATAGTCAGAGTGCTATTTCTTTTGGCAAAAAATCCAACTTTCCATGCCAGGATGAAACATATTGATCTGTAGTATCATTTTGTAGGAGTTATGGTGGAGGATGGAAAGGTCAATCTTGAAAAATTGGATACTCTAGAAAATGTTGCATATGCATTAATGAAACTAGTGAGAACAAACAATTTTAGGTGGTGTGCCAGTTTGATGGGCTTGGGGCCTATGAAATTCAGCTATCTCATTTTTGGATTAAGCCAGTAAGCCTTCGTCAAGTGGGAGCATGTTGAAAATGTGTCCCATCTTACTGGCCTGACCATGGTGGCATTATGTTCTCTTATCAACCAAATACAACTCTATCAGCAGGACTTTCTTAGTGGTCTCCCCGACAGCCTGATAAGCCTTCATGGTTTCACCTAGCTCCATTAATAAGACACTGTGTGGTTGACAAGACCTCACTAGTTGTCTCCACTTTGGTGGTTTGCAACAGTTTTCCTTATTGGCAATAGTTTTCTCCATCGGCGAGAGTTTGTCCTTTGTCTCCTAAACAAACTGAAATCCTTTTTTTTGGTGGCTTGTTTACCTTGTTGGCGAGAGGTTGCACCATCGCCAGGACTTTGAGCAATGTTTGCTCGACATCCCAATGGTAGGTTGTAATGCTCTTGTCGGAGAGACTTCAGGTATTCGGTGAGACATTGGAAAATGTCTCTTCAACATGACAGTGAAAGTATTGAACGTGCCTGTCAGAGAGACCTGGATGGTTCAGCAAGACATTGGCAAATGTCTCTTAGACATTCTGGTAGAAGTCTTGACATTTCTCATTGATGAGATTTTGGATGTTCGGTATGACTTTGGAAGATGTTTCTTCAAAAAAATTGTTATGTCGATGACTGTGGTGGGACCCGCATTGTTAGGAGGAAAGTGATTGATGGTGAAAGCCATGTTGATTCAGCAATGGGGATCACATGGATGGTAAAGAATACATCAATGAGACATGTGTATATCAGTGGGAGAAGATAAAATCTCTCATCGACATGGTGATAGACTTGGTCATCCGTGAACCATGAGAAGCATGTATCGGTGTGACTCGAATAGATCAGCATGAGATTGGAGTGTGTCTCTTTGACATGGCCTGATATGGTAACTATTATGTGATGGTTGATCTACTATTATGAATGGGAACCGAATTGGTATGTTTCTAGTATGGGTCTGCTGATGCAGGTTGATTGTAATCCTCATAGAAAATAAAATTCTATAATGTGTAATGCATTGGAATAGCGATTAGAAGTTGAGTTGTGAGTCTAAGATAGAGAATGAGATAGATTAAGTTTGTAATGTTGCCTATATTGAGTGTCTGAATTGACATCTGAAAGGGAAAGACTATAACTTTGTATGTGGACCTTTTTTTACTGTAATACAAAGAGTCTTTTCTTGGTGTGGTGTGTTTTTCTCTCGAAAGGGTTTTCCCACATTAAATCTGGCGTCTATTCTATGTTTTGTGAAATTTTTTCTTATCTATTTCTTGGTAATGTGCATATTTAATGAATTGTAATTTGAAATTTGAACCTTAAGTTTGCATTCTCTTCTTAGAATTAGCATTAGGAAAATGTTTTCACACCTCTTCTTTCCTTACAAGGCCCATAAAGCGTATGTTAATTGAACATGCCAATCCTTACCATGTTTACTTACTATTTTATAAAGAATGAGCTCAAGAGTCTTATTAGGTGCTTTCGCTTGGCCATTAGATTGAGGATAATATGGTGTAGAAAATATATGTTGAATGTGAAACTTCTTTAGGAATTTCTTTACTTCCTTTTTCTTGAATGGTGTACCATTGTCAGAAACAAGTGTAGAAGGAAACCCAAAACAAGCAATGATGTTATTTAAAAGAAAGCTACAAATGGCTTCAACATTTGTAGATCAAAGTGGAATGGCTTTGACCCACTTCGTGAAGTAAGTTGTAGTAGTGATGATAAAAGTGTGTCCTTTAGAAGGAGGTGATATTTTTTCAATAATATCCAACCCCCATTTTGCAAATGGCCAAGGAGAGGTCTAGTTTTGTAACTCTTGTGTAGGAGCATGGAGAAGACAACTATGTTATTGACATTTTCAGAACCTTTTAACAAAATTGAAGGAGTCTTGTTCCCTTGTTTACCAAAAGTACCCCATGTAGATCAATTTTCACACCAGGGATTTACCACCAAAGTTTCTACCCCTAGAACCCAAATGGGCTTCCTTAAGGGCGAGGGGTATTTTCGTCTTAGTGAGACATCTTAGAAGCAAGCCATTATAAGACTTCTGATAGAGAACATTAGACAAGCAAACATAACAGGCAAAAAATCTTTCGTATAGAAGTGTGATCATTTTTTGTCACATCATTGGGAAAGTTTCCAGTCTTCAAATAGTTATAGATGTTAGAAAATCATTCCCCCAAATCTACGTGAGAACACATAAGAGCATCGGATTTAGGTTGATAAAAAACAATAGGAAGTCGAAGGACTTGAACCATGAAGTGGTATTCTTTTGTATCTTCATCTGAAGCTACCAAGGAGGCGACACTCGCCATGGCATCTACATGTCGATTTTCTCTCCTAGTAGGGACATTGTCTATCATGAAGGATGTGAATCGATTAAATAGGGAAAAAGATAGGTCCTAATACCGAGACAACTTAATTTGTTTAGCCTAATAGGTTCTCATAATTTGATTCACAATAAGCTCAAAGCCACCAAGTATATGGATACATTTTATCTTTAGTGCAATCATGACATCCAAGCTAACAATGAGGGCTTTGTACTCAATGATGTTGTTGGTGCAAGGGAAGTCCAATCGAAAGGAGAGAGGGACCTTACCTTCAGACGAGATTAGAATCACACCTACTTTGTAGCCAGTCTGACATCTTGACCCATCAAAATACATTTTCCACTCAAGGTCATAATTGATTGCAAAGATGTTCTCATCAGGAAATAATTCCAGACCAAGGAAGGAGCGGGATGAAGGAGCGGCTGCCAATTGATCAGCAACCGCTTGACCCTTTATTGACTTCTGATTAATAAAATTTATGTGAAACTTAGAAAGCAACATTACCCATTTCGCTAACCTCCTAGAAAGGTCAACACTAGAGAACAAATGCTTTAGAAGGTCACTTTTCATAATGACATGCGTCTCAACATGAAGAAGGTAGTGTCTTAGCTTCTGCATTACAAAGACAAGAGCAAGACATTGTTTCTCCATGGATGAATAATAGGTTTCATAATCAAATAGAACATGAATAATGTAGTAGACTGCTCTCTCTTTTTGGGTGTCATCATAATGAGTGAGAAAGGTTGCCAAAGCGTATGGTGATGCAACAAGGTAAAGAAAAAAGGGTCTATCCTACATGGACGATATTAGTACGGGAGGATTGGCCAAATAAGTTTTGATTGACTCAAAATATTTTTGGCACTCTTCATCCCATAGGAAAAAAACATCTCTTTTCAATAAGTGATTGAAAGGAAGGGTATGATTAGCCAATTGAGATATGAATATGCGAATTTCTTGGATCTTCCCTTGTAAGCATTGAAACTCTGTAATGTTCTTGGGTGGAGGCATATTAACAATGGCATTGAGCTTATTTTTGTCGACCTCAATTCCATGATGAGAGATTATAAATCCCAAAATTTTTCCCGTGTCTACACCAAAGACACACTTAAGAGGATTGAGCCTCATCTTATAGAGTCAAAGCCTTTCAAAAATAAGACAAAGGTTTTTCGTGTGATCCTAATGGGTTATAGATTTTTCTAAGATATCATCAACATAGTTGGTAAGTTGCTCCCGCATTCTTTAACCCAAATGGCATGACCACATAACAGAAAGTACCCCAAGCGGTAGTGAAGGTTTTTTTGTACCGATCTTTCGAGTTAATACGAATCTAATTGTAACCCAAGAAGCCATCCATGAAAGATAGTAAGGCATGGCCTACAGTCAAGTCCATAATCATATCTATATTAGGTAACAAAAAATCATCCTTAAGATAAGCCTTGTTAAGATAACAAAAGCCAATGCATATACTGTTGATGGGTGTTTTTGCACTTCTCAACACAGGCAACACACGAGTGTGCTACCTCTCTTGAAAGGAAACTCCCTACAAACAAGTTGCAAAAAATTACCCCAAGGTCTCTTGGGTGTCAGGTCATGACTTGCAAAAACAACTCAATGGATTGATGTGATTTGTTGGTAATCACAAAGGGCATGGAAAATTGCTAAGTTGGAAGGATATTGGATCTTCAAATGGAGTTTACAAGATTACGAAAGTGAAATGTAATTGCTGCAAGTTAAAAAAATAGCAGTCTAAAACTCCATATGCAACATCAAATTTGGCTTTACATTGATGTCAGAACTTTGCCTAAACTAATATTTCAAAGAAAGGTCAAAATGGAAAGGGAGGTAAGAGTTCCTAGACCCACAAATACTGATGAACAGTGATAATGGAGGATGCTACAGTGGATATCCTTCCAATAATTGAGTTCCACTTAACCAAATAACATATAGTCTCATGAAACTGGTGTTATCTTCTAAGGTCTACAGATTTTTCAGCTGTTCATTCACCATAAAGCATGAATAAAAGATAAATTTTAAGTGTAGAAATGGATTTATGTTCAAACTATCTTTACATTATTGTTCATCATCAATAACTAGCAAAAAGCATCAACATGGAAAGCTTCAACATCATAGCATTCTTCAAAATCAATGGACAACATCAACTAATCTACTAAAACTACTTGAAAGCACTTAGAACATCAAACTAAAACTACATAAATCTACCAAATATGAGGAGATGAATCATGCAACATGAGAGAAACATAAGAATCCACCAAAAGCAATGAAATTCTATTAAAATTTCTGTAGCATGTCTTTACAACAACTCAACTCTCTCTTGAAAATGAGAGGAGACCCCCTATTTATAGTTTTCCAAAGGTGAAATAAATGGCCAGTGTTTACTCGCATTGTGTGGCCAAGATTCATTTTACATTAGGGTTTCACATACCCCCAAAATTTACTAATATAATTTTTTTTTTTCTCTATTTCATCCTCTAGTGCCCTGACACTGTAGCAGTTTTGTCTTCTAGTGTTTGCCTTCCTTTTATAGCTTATATTGTTAGGAACTCATTATTTATCACTAGATTTCCTACAAATTTTCCAATCAAAGCTTGAAGCTTGTACCACTCCATAATATCAAATTGAAGAACTTGGAAGGTCAGCTTCTTGGATTTGTCAGTGATTAGCTCCTAGTTCTTTGTGCACTTTGGTTTGGCCTTAATCACCTATTCTGACTGGACGAAGGCTCTTGCAAAAAAATCCATGAAGTCCAGCATTAGTGAATCTACTACCCCTTGTTCCATCTTCTTGTGGAAGTATGGTATGATCTTCTTTGGATCCAATTCTATGATAGACATATCATAATTTGTCATCAGCTTCAAGTAATCCTTGTTGTTTTTCCTATGCTCTTTGACCCATTCAAGGTCAAGCTCGACTTCATGCAACACTCTCTCCAAGACGTATCTCTTCTGATCTAGGCCCATTTTCCATGTTTCCACTAACCAATGGTCATCCTTTACGAGGGCTAGCTCCTTCTCCCATGTCTTCTTGGGAATTTTGAGGATGGCCTCAAGCTTAGGATAGGTAATCTTGTATAGCTCGATGAATCGATGACAGATCTTTTTCATTCCCTCCGACTACTTCTACACTTCTTAGAACTTATAGGCCATTCAGACAACGTGGCCTAAGCCCATGTCACCATTATAGAGCACCTGTTAGAACCAATCTACTGTATCCTTGGTCTAATTCTTCATCTTCTCCATCTTGGAGAGTTCTTCCTGGGAGAGGAGCGAGGGCGCAAAGGATGTAGTTAGAGCTTCTTCCTCCAAAGATGTTCATTGTTGGATATAGGAATTGAGGTCCGTTACTTGTGCATTTATTTCATCCTTAGAGGATTGATCCTTATTCATCTGTTCCACTATCGTGGCCACTAATCCCTAGAATTGATCAATTTTTTGCTCTCTTGTAGGAATGCCTAAGTTGATGGTGGAGATGTTATAACTGACCCCTTCTCCTTTGTCTATCATTGGGGTGGCTATCTACACTATTTCTGATCTTGATGAATTGATGGTGATATGAGATCGTACCCTTAGCCTCTTTTCTTTCTTCATCTTTGTTTGTGCCCTTGCCAATATGGCCTCAAGTCGAGACTTTGGGTTTACAAGAACTGGGGTTTTCTTTTGTAACTGCTTCTCGAGCCAATTAGACATCTGAGTCTCCCCTTTTGGTGATTCGTGATCACCTTTCTCTTTTTGCTCATGCTGGGGTTGTTTCTCTTCATGGCCTAAGGCTTCTTGCTCAGATTTATTTTCTTCCTCATCTGAATCCTCAATATGTATGGTCTATTGCCTTCTTGTCTTAGTGATGGCCATGTTCTTAATAGGGATTCCTTTTTTTGAAGTCCCCTTTTCTGTTTCCTGCTGGAGCTCTATGTGATGTTTTGGCTCGGGACTCTTTTTAGGAGCATCCTCTTCCTTATTTTCTTCTTTATCTCCTTCATTCTCTAGTGATACATCTTCTGCTTGAATAGGGTATTTGTCTTGCCCAACTAGTGGAGGATCTTTGAGTATCTCCACATTGACTTTAGTGTCCTCTTTGTTCTCCTCAGAAGGCTACTTCTTGGATTCAACTTCTTCTCCAATATCCCTGAGATGTTGGGACAACTCTTCCTCAAGCTCTTGATCAGAGGCCTCTATTATGTAGTTTTCATTGAGGGATTCAACATCCTCCTCAGAAGATTGTGACTTCTCCTCATCCATTGCTACCCTATCCACACCTATTCCTATTCTTCCCGCGGGGTGCTTGAAGTAATCATCCTTGAAGGGATCCTTTGGTTCTTCCATTATTCCCTTGGTAGCTTCTCTATATTGTTTCTCCATTTCTTCTTATATTTGCATAGTTGCCTCCATCTTTGGTGGCTCTGTGGGTGGTGGAGCAATAGGCAAACCAACAAAAATTTGGGTGATTATAGCTTGGACAGTGGGGTTCATTATAACCCCAAAAAGCTTGGCTGGTATTCCTGGAATGTACTTGGAAAATTCTTCAGGCAAGGTGAGAGGAGGCATAGTAGTTGTGGCAATTGAAGATATTGTAGTAGAGAGTGTAGGAAATGGAGGGGGTAGTGAGGTAGACGACAACGGGGATGGCGTGGCTAAGGGGGAGTCTAGTACCATAATTATGGTTGTTGGTGAAGTGGAAGCAAGGTGGACTAAGATGTCCATGGTGGGCGGAGAGGAGATAGGCAGTGCCTGAGATGCAAGAGGTGGAGTGGCGACAACAACAGTAATGGTGGGAGCAGAGGTAGCATGTGGTGACTTCAGTTTCTCAACCTCTTCTTCTCCTTCATGTTGAGGTTCCTCCTCGATGGTGGGCATCTCACTAAATCCTCTAGATTTCTTGGCCTTCTTTTAGGATTCTCCTTCTAAGGCCTTTCATGTATAGACTTTGTGCTTGGGTTGGTGCTCAGAGACATCCTTCCTCTTCCTTGATCTGGTTGCCGGAGGGGATTTAGGAGCTTCTTTCATTAGGGAAGCAGCTTCTTTGCTATCCATTTTGCTTTTGATCTAGTCTATGAGTTCACCATATGTCAATATGACATGAAGTGCCTTTAGTTGAGTGATTTGATCATCCACCCACTTCCTAGTTTTGTTCTCTATGGGCCTTGTGACAATGTCGAGGTCATTGACCTCTTCTTCATCCCAATCAATCAACAACAATGGAAATTTGTTGACAACATCAAATATTTCATCGAGGATAATGTCCTCCTCTTCTACAATTTGGTCAGGTACCGAGAACAAGTTTATTGTTTGCATAAACTAGGTCGTCATCTGCATGTAGTGCCTCATTCTCACCTCCTTGTCATCTTAGCAGTTGACCTGGAAATCTTCTATGTGAGGCAAGTGGGCATATTGTTTTCCTACATACTTCTTCAGTTTTCCATAGGGATCCATCCTCGATTGAGCTGTGTGGAGGTCCAGATGGTACTCCACTATTTCCTTCTCTAAGTATTTCACGCATTGGGCCACGAGGATAGCATACATTCCTTGTCCAAATGTGAGAGGGTATGGAATCCTTGCTTGGTGTTTGTCACATAGTAATCGTGAGCATTTTGTAGCTGCCTAGAGACTTCTAGTATAATCATGTAGTCATTAGGGTACTAGGGCAGCTTATAGGGTCTTTTAGAGAAGCCCTTCATTCTGATGTACATGAATTTTGGGAACTAAATGAACAAGAACCCAAACCTTTGAATGAATGCTAAGGTGTTGTGTGAGACCCTTCTCTAAAAATCTCCCCAAAGGAGTCTTATAATATGCCCAATAAAGGCATCATTCACCCTTTGGTACTCCCTCTTGAAGTTCTTGTACTGCAACTATGGGTAGCAATCATATACTTTGAGCTCTCTACTTCTTGGGTTTGGATTACATGCAACAAAGAGGCCTTTGTATGGAAATGCCTCCACTAGCAAGTAGACCAACTAGGAGGTCATGTAGAATTGTGATGTCTTCTTCACAGCCATGAACTGTGCATCCAGGTTTTCACTAATGATCTTGGCCTAGTGGAATTTTTCCTTTCCACAAATGATCTCCTCAATAAAATAGAACATCCACTCTTGGAAGAAGGTCACACCAGGGAGGCCCATTACTCTGCTCAATAGAGTAACTAGATCATGGTACTCTTCATGGAAGTCACTTCTGAAAAGCTCCTGTGGCACCTTGGTGGAACTCCCCCTCTTTTCTTTCAACCAATGTTGGTTGATTAGCTTCTTACATGCTAGGGGATCAACTTTCCATGTGTTCTTGGTGTATCCCTTCTTTGTTTCCTCCACAGGGTCAAATGTAGAGATATAAAAAGTCTCACCTATGGACCAAGTAGACAAGTCCGCCAACACCCTACCCTCATGATCTATGATTTTTCTGTTACCACTATGGTAGCACTCTCTTACAAGTTTTGGGGCCACAAGCACAAGTGGGAAGCCAGCTACCTTGGCTAGACTGCTCTTTCGAATCTTCTATGCATTTTCGATGAGGGGGTTGCTTGTGATTCTTCTTCTGAATTCATCTATTTCCACATGTCCCAAGTTGGTATCTAATATCGAATCCCACATTAAGGTAACCTTGGAGGTGATTTCCACCCTGTGGAACTGATAATTCATTTTGTATTTCTCTTCTTTTCCCCTTGGTGCTTTGGTGGTTTTCTTTCCCTTTTCCTTTTCTACAAACTCCCCTCATGTGCCTGCAATTGATTCCATAAATCCTACAAACAAGGGTAGAGTAATCATATTCATATAAAAATCAAGGAAACATTAGTGAAATCCTACAAAATGAAGGTTAGGTCCAGTAATTCATCTCTCAAAGATCATAAAGTTCATTAACGTTCATCAATTGACTTTTGTTTGGGTCAAATATAGCAATGTGGGCCTAGGGATGTGGGTTTCCCTAGGCTGGTAGCCATCCAGAGGAGACAGAAGGGAAACAACACTAGGAGCACGGTGGCTTGCAGATGGCCACCCGCACTCAGAATTGAACATTTGGAATTTAGGGGTTGGTCAAGGATCCAAGGCATAGGTACACCAAACAATCATTTATGAGGTCCTTGGATGCATTTAAACAGTCATTTGGCTTATGCGGGCTCAAAGAGTGTGAAGGAAAAGGGCACCTCGGGCATTTGGAGTTCATCCATTGAGAAACAATGTTCACATGATAGAGACCCGCAATTAGAATTGCACATGGCAGGGTCTACAGGTGGCTTGGATGTTTTGGGCACCTTGGAAGCTCATGAGAAGGGGCCATCGGGAGGTCATTTGGAGATGGTCATTTAAGGATGGAAATGATGGCACGGTGGCTTGCAAGAGGTTGTCTACACAAACGAGTCCGCAGAATACCCTAGCATTAGACGTTTCACTTAGAGGGACTTGAATAGTAGTGGAGGGATCAGGCTCCACACAGCAGGCAGGAGGCAAGGCACAGCCATTGGCGAATGGTGATCAGATGATAGTGGGTTGCAAGTGGCGGCCCACACGGGAACACCCACAATTTTCACTACTTAGCCATTTTGGGTTTAATCAGCTCGGGGGGAGATAGCTAGGTTGGGGTCCGTAAGGTGGACTGATGAGACTCCTTAGCTATTTTCAAATGGCAGCAATGGTGGGGCAGCCCACAGGAGGGGCTTCTGCATGATTTGGTCTGCAAGGACCTAAGACTTAGCATTTTCTTTTGAGATCTTGAGGTGGTGCTAGCAAGGAAGACCGTGAAGTCTGTAGTACGAGCAGAAGTGAGGGTATCACCACTCGAGGGATGCATGTGAAACGGCAGCAGGATTCGAATGGAAGTCTGCAAGAAGACATCGACACTGGAAACTTCATTTAGGCATTCAAAGGCAATGGGTTTGGCGGAATCCGCAATGTAGGAGGTTGGTAGGAGATGACCATTTTAAAATGGTGATCAAACAGGGGTCATCCGCACATGGCGGCCTGCAAGGGTAGACCTGCATGGGGTTTAGGCTTAACGTTTTCACTTAGGTCTTTTTGTTTGAGTTTTCTAGGGCAGCGACTAGGTGGTGTCCACTCGCAAAGGTAGACCTGCAGGATTACATTGCTTTGATTTTTGCTTGAAACACATTTTGAGCGATGGTGAAGGGTTTCCAAGCTGCAAGGGTTCTAAAGCTCTGGTGAAGAACGACCGCGGAGAGGTGAAGTTCTTCATGGCCCTTGGAGGCCAAGTTTGATCAATTTTTTAGGAACACTTAAATGGGTTTGCATGGATTTTTGTGGTGAGTCGGCTGCCTAAAGGAGTTTCCAAGCTTTCCTTAAAGTTTTCAACTAAATTTAGAAACTCATTTTAAAGGACACTTTTGGTCAGGTGGCAGAGGACATACCTAGAAATCCTAACAAATTTTATGAATGCAACACTTTAGGTTAGTTGGGAGGTCGTGTGGGCATGGAGGAGGTGATGATTGTTTGAGTTTTGACAATTCTTTGACTTGTGTTGGTAAAAATGATAGGTCGACCCTCCTATTTATAGGAAATTTCACATTAGTGACCCACATTTATTGCTTGTACGACAGTCGGCGAGGTAGTTGGGTGCGAGTTTCAAAAAAATGGCAATGGGAAAGTTGGGACCTACAATGTGGGTGGAACCTTAGGTGTCGACATTTTGATGGGTGGAGGAAAAGGACGGCCAAGACAGAACCGGGATCTGCCATGCAGACGGATGTCTCAGGTCAGCCATCAACAAAATGACAAAGGCAGGAGAGTGACGTGCAAGGGGAAACCTGAAGGGTAGACCCGTAGGAGGCAAAGGATGCCAGTTTGAAAGCTTAAGGGAAAAGTGCCATGGAGACCCTGCAAAGGCCCAGGGCTTAGAAATTTCTTGGGAGGTGAACTTTGGTGGACTAAAGATCATAACTTTGGACTTCTTTGACCGCTTCGAACTCAAGATTATGGGGGCACGCACAACAAGGCGAAGGTAGAAAGCACCTCAACAAAAAAAAAAGAGAGGGTCCTTGTTCTGAATGGGGCATGTGTGCTATAGGCACAACATATAGGAATACAACCATTAGGTTTACTAACAGAAACAATATTTGAGATCCAAGGGGAGTAGTCGATTGGACGAATAAAGCCTGCTTTCAATAGCTTCTCTATTTCAGTCTTAACCAACAATGCAACCTTAGGATTGATCTTTCAGATTTTCTACTTAACCAGCTTGGCATCAAGACATAGAATAGTATTGTGAACCACTATAGACTCAACAATACCGGGCATTCCCTCATATGACCAAGCAAAGATATTAGGGTGAGAATGTAGAATATTAGAGCGCCCCTTAGCTTCTTTGGAAGAAATGAACTTCCCAATCTTAATCACCTTTTCAAAAGACTTAGGATCCATAGAGACTTTAGTAGTATCTCCCTTGAGGAGAGAAATACGGTCTTCAGGATGCGATATTGGAACACCATTATCAACATTAGCTAGAGGTTCTTCATCAATACTCAAGACAGATTCCCCAAAATATGCCTATTTACTCAAGTGATATGGGAATCGTCTCTTATGATGAAAAAGAGGCAAAGAGGAGTAGGCACCTAAGGATTCCTCCAATGCTTAATTCAAACATAAGACATCTAAGGGGACTTCTTCGAATTGTGCCCCGTCCTCTATCAATTCAAGATGGACCAAGCTAAGAGGTTCAACTGAAATCATATTAACATTCCACCAAGGCTTCTGCTTAGAATGTTCAATAAAGTATCCCAAACCCAAATAGTACTTATGAGGCTTGAACTGGATAGGGACTTGGATTCCTTGCTCAATACATCCAAGGCCTTTTTTTTATAGTCATACTGAGAAGCGAGTCTATATCCAAAACCATAACAAGTTTGCAAAACTTTGGAAGATGGTGGCTCCACATAGAGAGCCTCATTCCACCAGTGGACATCGAACACATCTACAAGAGCACAACCATCTCATTTACTTGATTCACAAACATTAAACTCCTTAGTAAGAGTATGATTATCCTCCACGGTAGTGGAATAATTGATCTCCTAAATAGGATTACTGTTTTCCTTTTGAACGAGAGTGTTATCTGCTTCTTCATCAGAGGAATTCAAGGTTATCAAAAGTTTTAGATGAGCAATATTTACTTTGTATTCCCCAATAAAGAACTCAGATAACTCTAAGGAACCCCAATCATCACCAAGGAATACATTGGATTCAAAGGTAGAAGTAGACGGGGAGGACTTAAGACTTTCTGCTTTAGGTGGTTCCTCTTTAGCAATGTTCACTTCATGGACCACCTCCATGGAGGGTATCACTGAGGAGCACATCATTGCATTAGAAGCTAGGCATGGAATACAATTCTTAAGAGTGGAGACAACTGAAGCTCGACCAACAACCACTAATTCATAAAGGTGAACAGCTTTGGGGTCAGATTTGACTATGACTACTCAATTTTTTGCAACAAACTTTAGAGAACAATGTAGAGTGGAAGTTACGACACCCATAACATGGATCCAAGGTCTCCCTAGAAGAATATTATAAGGTAAGGGGCTAGGCATCACATAAACCAACATGGGTAAGGTAACGGGGCCTAGCTACAAAGGAAATATTATTGTGCCTAGATCCTAACGACCAACATTATCAAACCCACGAATATACAGAGAAGAAGTAGCTAAAGAAGAAGAATCAAATTTAATCTTGGGTAATAGATTGATACCACAAATGTTGAGAGCCAAAATGGTGTCAATGAGGGTATACCTAATACCAATAGTATTAACATTAACTATAATCATCAAAGGATCTGCTTGTTTCTACATATCCAGAGGCGGGAGTTCCTAAGGATAGAATGCGATATTCGGCGAGTACGCACAGATGTGAGCCATCAACACATTAACATTCATTAGCCTCGTGGAGGTAGGAAAGAGGATTTTCTACAAGGCTTCCTGAAGCATACCCTGATAAACCAAAATGTCTGAAGCCAATCCCATAGTGAGATCTTAGCTGGAGTAACACATAGTTTCTCAACAAGATCGTAATCACCAGGTGCTTTAGTCACATGTTTAGGTGCTAGAGGAAGACTTGGTCGAGAAGGCGATAAAGAAGTAGGAATTTGAGTAGGTTGAGATGTAGGAACAAAAGGTTGTTGATCCAAGTTCTGTTTGTTTCTTCTTGTATTATATGTGTTCCCAACAACATTATAAGAAGTAGAGTTTGTAGCTTTTACAAACCTTGAATACAAATATGGCGAATCATCATAATATGAAATTCCATGGATAGAATGATCCTTCTTAGGAGAAGGATTGGCTGGATTCAAGTAGATGACGAGTTTCTCAGGGCTTGGAGAAGCTGCAGAGGCCACCACAATGTTTACCGACTCTTCAACTTGCTCAGAAGAAGTTTGCTCAGAAGATTTATAGATAGGGAAATACACTTCTAAGAAATCATCTAGAGCATCATCCAACATAATGAGATCTTCCTTAGAGAAAGCATTATCATACACATTAAAACGTTGTAAAAATAGATCTGACAAGTTTCATGTTAGGTTCACCAAAATGTGAGATAAGGGGGATTTGCTGCTAATGGGTCTCTTTGTTCTCAAGAGAATTCCAGGGAACGAAGTGCCCTTATCCACCTTAATACAAGTTGAATGAAGAAATTGCAAAGAAAGTGTATCTAATATAATTATCACAAAAGACTACTTCAAAATGTGAGAGTAAAACTTATAGATTTATGCCTTTGAAAGAGGATCTCTCAGCTAAAAGATTGCAACATGAATTCAGGATGCCAGCGTGACGCATTGGAGTCCAAATGACGCATTGGTGTCCTAAGCAACAGAAAGCTCAAGGACTCAAACAAGTAGACCAGAGCTTCACTTTTTAACCCAGATCCGAGGTCTATTTAATAGAATGATAAGGTAAAGAGTATAGACTAAAAGAAAGCACAAAGAGGCCCAAGAGGGAGCTTACAAATAACCAAACGTCTGAATCTCCACTCCGAGCTCTACTTTAACAACCTGCACACAAGATGAATGAGGAAAAATGTTGGGGCTACATAGGGGATTGTTGCAATCAAACCCCCACTTCAGTGTTCCTACCTCCACAGACATCTAGATATATGGAGAGAGAAGGTAACCAAAATGGAAAAAAGGTGGTGATGAAAATAATCCCCGCTTCAAGAGGAGAACCTGTACCACCAAATAGTAAATGAATAAAGAGATCTATTATATCCAAAAATAGAAAGGAGAGAGAGTGTTACCAATAGGCCTTGGCACCCTCTTGAACACATGGATGCACTATTGAATGCTTGCTAGAGAGCTTTGGTTGTTGGAGGGACCTTATTCCAACAAAGCTTCATTTGGAGAAGTGTTGTTGCCAAGAGTAGAAGAGATTGAGAAGTGAAGTGAAGTCGAAGAAAGAAGAGAGCCTTGAATGAATGAGAAAACCCCCAAAATGAGAGTAAAGGAGGGTTTTTATTGCATGCAAGGGAAGCAAAGAGCCGTTACACCCAAAGGCTTGGCTACAGAGACACATGTCGAGAACCAAGATTCGAGATTCCCCATTTCAAACTCAGAAAACTGCTAGGATGCTAGCATGCTGAGTAGACATCCACGTGTCGCACAGGCATCCAAAGCAAAAAAAATCAGGAAACAAGTCACTTAACTATTGTTGCTTTGCCATTAGATCACATAGAGTTAGAATTGTGAAATTCTGACCCATGGGGTTTTTTCCATTAATGTGTTTAGGTGTCATTAATGTTAGGCAAAGTGCTAAAATGTGAAATTTCCATTAGGTGCAATTTTGTGACATTACACCAACAATATTCTAACAATCTCCCCAACTATACTAGAGATTGGAATCAATGACAACACCAGTAATCTTCCAACAAACTCGACATGAACTCACGTAAATAACAATTTTATGTACAAAATTTAGATTTTTTGAAGCTATGCGAAGTGCAACAAATTCGTCAAGACCTATAATGCAATCATTGAGATATGCAATGTAGTTGACATCCCATTCAACACATCTAATCAATCATGTGATGCATAAAAAAGTTTTATGAGTCGTATCTATCATGTTTATTTTTCTATGTTTTTGTAGGTTTGAACCAATACACCACAATCATAAAAGCTTTCATTGCAATCACTTTTTCCTGCATCGCAGTCAACATTCTATGCACTACATCTAGTTTTTCCTGCACTATAATTGAATCTCTGTGTACCATAGTCAACTCTTTGTGCATCAGAGTTGACATCTCATGCACCACAACTAACTGTCACAAAAAGAAGGTTATAAAATGTTGATTTTTACTTTACCGCTTTCTGATTTTCAATAGGGTAAATTTTCTATATTACTAATATTCTATTTCTAGCTTATGGTGGTCAATTGGGAGATATATAAAATTTCATTTAGTGCTTTAAAATAAACCCTATCTTGAACACTTTGTTTGGTGCTCTTAAAAGAACATGCAATCCTCACTTTTTGATTTGGGTTTAAAATGAACATTTCGATTGAACACGCAACACTTCATTTGGTGCTATAAAATTTACATACAACTTGCATATTTACTTTTGTGTACTTAAAAAGAACAAGTGTATACTATATTGGGTGCACTTGCACATATGTGAGTCATTCCACCGAAAGTGTGTTGTCTAAAGTATCACCTCCCCTTGCGTACCTCGTGCAATCCTGGGTGATGAGAAATTACAACATTTGAAACTTTCCCTATTTTAAGTAGTTGACCTACCTAGGAGTTCGCCCCAAGGTTCAACCAAAAGCACATTTTTTCAGTGGGCTATATCAAAGAGGCAATAAATGAAAGTTGAGCCTTATCTACTCATGACTTTCTAGGTGTTTCTTTCGCAATACCAAGTGATTTCAGATGTAGGGATTTAAGATTTTGATCTTGCATTTGTGTAGGCAGTGGTGTTCATAGAGTTCTACCCACTAAGAGCCCTTGTTATAGAAGCTTAAATTCCTATTTGGCCATATCTTAAAAGTGGTGCAACATGATAGGATCAACGCGTGAAGCTACTCACCATGTACTTTCTTAGGTTGAGATAGAATCTTTTTGGGTTGCTAACAATAGCCTCTTAGGAAGAGAAGAAAGGTGTGCTCGTGGCATTTATCGATGACCCTGTGTCACTTGACATCTACTATCCACCTTCATATAGAGAAGGTATTTGACAATAACTCCAGTTGTTCAAATATCTAATCTTTCTAAGTATTTACCCCTTTAATGGAAGGTGGGCCTACTTTGAGAATACAAACCCACTCTACCACTAATTAAGTTGTGAATGTGCTTTTGGGTCTTGTTATTACCAATAAATCCAATTGGCCTTAAGGCCTTATCTTCATGACCTACTATTAAAAATCACAACTAAAAAACTTATACACTACTTTTTATGTTTTAAAAACTGAAGCAAAACTAAAATCTGAAAACTAATCAAGACTAGAGTTCCTTAGAGAGATTTTTTCGGATGAAACCAATGCATCGCACTTGTTAGCCTATGCGTTGTAACTATGTATCTACACCACAAAAATAGTATGACACATCTATTAGCTCCTACGACTTATTTTTCGGTTAAAAAGCTACATCTCTCTGTCTGCAACACACTTTTTGCATTTTGCATCACATTTGTGGTCATAAGTCCATCAAAAGTAAAAAACCCACCTTAGGAAACAACAACGCATCTATGTTATTTGTAATTGATAGGTTTTGCAATGCATTTGTTGTAGACTACACCATAGTCGTCATCTTCTATGCTACAGTCAACATCTTCTACACCACATCTATAATTTTCTCTGTTGCATCTCTCTGATAGATAAAAATAGAGTCTATTTTTAGAGGGTACATATACTTGATCTTATTTACACATAATTCAAAATCAGAACAAATTCATTTCCTGCATTTTTTATTAAACTTACAACTTTCCTACATTAAACATTACATCTTTAGGGTCATATCACAAAGTCCTTGAAATTCATCTTTAACATCTTGAAATCTAACAACCAAAACAAATTTAGAGGTTAATTCTAGTGTCATCATTCTAAAAATTGTCAAAACCTCATTTTTACAAATTACCCCCATCAACAAAAATAGCTTTCTCAACTCATAATTCTAGTTTTAAATCAACATTTTTATTAAACCACCATCATCACTTGAGGTTTTAGATTTTCACGAGGTTATGTTAGTCCAAATCTAAAAAAAATTGTCAAGATAATCACCTTTTTAGAATCCAAAGTCAATATCTAAGGTCTTTGCATTTGTAAAAAGTCATCACAAAAACATAGGTATAAATTTTTTTTAGTCTTGTACCTCTCAAATTCTAAAACTAAAAAATACACAAAACATAGAATCGATTCATTCTACTTTGTATTCATCCCAAAACATCAAAACACAAAAAAATCAAAATCTAGAAAATACCTAAGTCAAAAACACAATCCCTTTTTATGGTTGTCACATGCTCTCAAGTCAAACACAAAGAGATGTGATGGAACCTTCAAATTTTGCAAATTTGAATCGCCTATGTGCTTTCAATGTGTCGACAGAGGTTAGGTCAGCATATTGCTTAATCTACTCCAGAGCCCATGTTCACTAATTAAAATTTTGCAGCTCAGAGGCTATCTTACAAATCCATGTGGAAAAAAGTTTCTGGTACATATGGTAGTGTGCATGCTCATTTTAGTGCTTTCAGGATGGGTTCTGATATGCTATTTAATGTGTTTTTGAATTCAACGGAACTAGATTTGGTGTTCTAGAAAGTCACAAATTTCAAAATTTTGAGGGCAACCCATTTCATATTTTGGCCTAAAACCTCTTCAATTCTAGTTTCATCAAGATCTGAGGTTAAATGGGGCATTATTTCAATGCTTTTCAATTGTGGCGAAGATGTTAGATAGGTTTGTTTATAAAGGAGGTACCTAATTTTTTATTGTTGGGAAAAATCCGATTGAAAACCCATGTTTTATTTAATTGACTATTGTTGCTCGCAAAAAATCTTGACTCCATAGGTTCCTGTTTGCATGAAATAAATTTCCATCGTTTGGCTGGCAAGTGAAATTAAAATTTTCCCTATTCTCTAATGTTTTAAATTGCAAGATTTTAAAACATTTTAAATGTTTTAAATATTTGGCAAAAAAGAAAGGCATGTGAGCCTCTTTGAGGTGAATTTTCAATATATTTTCAAATGTATTAAAGTGCAATTTTTAATTGTCAAAAGTTATTGACTTTCATGAAGCCATGCATTGCTTAAAGGCAATGCGTTTTAGCAATGGGAAAACAAGTTTAAAGATGTGATGCACTATTCTTGTGTGATGAAGCCTTTTCCCAGTGACTTTTTAAACCTTTTTCTCATGTGATGAGAATGTCTCATTAAATATTTTAAGTCTCAGTGCTTACTTCATTTCCAGTGCATTTTGGCAATGTGGAGTGGAAACAAAGTGGCAATGGTAATGCTTTGTGCAATGGTTCAAATTTTCCATCACACATCGCATTTATTAAACCCTCTCCCTCTTCAAAAGCTACGTCTTTACTTGTTGCAATGGTTTCTGACGTGATTGACTAGTTTTTACTATATGCACAAAATTTCTAGCACATCTTTCAAAGGAAAAAATAAATACAACAATGGCTTTGCTGCTTGTGATGGATTTCATTTTGGAGGCACGTGAGAAATTTGAAGGAAATCTTTTAATATATTTTCAATGTCTTAAAGAGTATTTTCATCTATTCTCAACACAACAAATTTGTTGAAGGGGGAATTAAACCAAAGAATGTGCTATGTGATGAAATCATGCTTGTTGATTTTTCCCATTGTTTTTGGTGTTCACATGAAGAGGTGTTTGGGAGATATTTTCATTGTGGAAGGTGCATAAAATAAAATGTTCATGTTTTTGGTTTTTGAACATAATTTCACACATTTTCAAGCTTGAAAACATTATTATAACCTCCAAAAAAGTGCTTGGAGCATTTTTCATGTCTAGGAAGCAATCTAGGAGAAGTTTTATGCATTTTGTGGTTGCATGTGGGGGAAAAATGGCTAATGATTCATTATCACGACCAAGCAATATTTCTAATTACCTCTACAACATTTTTAATGTTGTTATGATAATTTTGGAAGGCTACTAAAATGTAGATAAAGGCAAATAGGATCACTGCAAATAAAATTGCATGTAAAATGGATACCAACCAACTGTTTGAAAAAATGTAAAATAAAGTGCAGTGTAAAATGGGAGATCTGAAGGTTGAAGTTCAGGGTTCAAATCATGTATTTAAATTCTATTAGTGAAGTTGATCGCATATGGGTAAAAAAAATTCACCTGTAGAGAAAAGTGGAAACTAGGTAAGTGGGTTTTGACCCTAAGGTTAATATTTTTCACTTGCAAAGTGAAAATGAGGGTAAAAAAAGGGTTTTTACATATAGGCTAAAGGTTTACACAGGAATTGCAAATGAAGACAAAATGAAGAAGGAAAATAAAGTATGAAGAGGCATTCTCTTAATTCCAATGGGTTGAAAATCAAGGGAGCTCATGTGTGCCATGTGTCAATGGTGGACTGATCTTAGGGATTCTCTACTTTCTTCTCCTTTCTCTTAAATGAGAAATGGTTTCATTGTATGGGGGTTCTAGTTTTTCCAAGTCTTGGGTATTGTAATTTTGTACAGGGTTGTCTCTAGATTAGGATTTCTTCAAATTTCAAGGTTCAATGTTGTAATCCATTTTTTAATGGAAATCAAATCAATTTGTAACTTGGTATGAACCATGTCATATTGTAATGTCTCCAGAATGTATGCATTATATTTTCAATCAAAGTAATCAAGGATTATAATGTTTTTTGTTGCAAATTTGTTGCAATAAGTGTTTGGATTGATGGCTTTTGTTCAAAGAACAGGCTAAAGTGTGCTTTCAATCAAATGTTGAATATATTGTGTTACATTCAAGATAACTAAGAATGTTACAAATATGTCCAAAAAATACATCATTATTATAAGGCAGTAATGGTTTAGTGGTCAGTGGTTTTGTGTTTGGGCTATTACCAAATGGGTTATTTAATTTTGACTTTGTTATGGACAAGGCACTAGTCTAGTATGCTTCTTTTGTGCAAACCCTAGAAGTAATCACCATTAAAAAACTTAATGAATCTTTTTCATTTTCAAGTTTAACTTATTTATAATTTCTTGTATCTTCATGGGGATTAAAGAACATAGAGGTTATGCTTAAGAATGATTCTGTTGTAACTTCTTTGTGTGCTTGAGATGAAGATTTCTCTTAATTTATCTATTCTCAGTGTTGTTTCAAGGTGTAAAGGGATTATCTCTAAATGTAATCAAATGTATAACACCCTTTATACATTTATCTGAGAACCATCCACATGCTAGAAATCTTCAATGAGTTGTTTAGTGTAAGTCATAATATATGTGCAAATATTTGAATAGGAACACCCTCCTAAGTATTGTGGAGCTCAAAGTGGAGAAGGATGATTATAGCCTTGTTCATTATCCTTTCTTGTCCTTGATGTGATAATAGTGCAAGACCTTTGTCTTAACCTCTTGATCCCTTGGTTTAGGCATTGTTATTTTCCTTAAGATTGGGTGTTGTAAGAAAAATCACCAACAAGATGGATCCCAACTTTAATCATATGCACAACCCAATAAGTGGCATGAACTTTGGTGCAACAATTAGTGATCACACAAATTCACAATCTCAAAATCTCCCCCATTCGATAATTACACTATATGTGAGGTAGAACAAGGGCTCACACTCGAGGAAATTGAAAATGCATCACAAGATCCTAGGACCTTGAGGATTATAGATGAAATTGTTTCATCAAACCCTAACAAGTACTTCATGAAACTTGCACAAAATGGAGCTAGGCTTCCACCTAACTTTGATATATCCACCATCATAAGTGAGAATATGAATATAGTATCACTAGGATTAGGTGTCATGAATTGACCACCACTAGTGGCACCTACTACATCACCACCCACATCACAGTTGAACACAAGCATGTCGCTTGCCCAAATGACACATTTTGCATCAACTGTGAATATACCACCACTTCCTACATTCACCAAACCAATGGAAAATCCATTTTCCTCCACTTCTACAACTACAACACCAACCCACACTATGACTATAGCTCAAAATTCTACCGATTCGAACACACCAAGATATGAAAGACCAACCCTTCATATTAGGGACCACAAGTGGGTACATCATCCACTTCATATAAAATGAACACACCTCTAGCAAGGACTCGATCCTTTTTCAGAGCAGGTCAAAACACTCCACCACAATAGCAACCAAATATTCTTGGTTTGACATCCACATTAAGGTTTAATCAACCCCCACCAAAGAAACCAACTAGTCTTGGTTTGACATCCACATTTGGGTTTAATAAACCCCCACCATAAAAACCAACCAATCTTGGTTCATCATGAACATTTGGGCTTAATCAAACCCCTCCACAATAACCAAAAAATCTTGGTTCATCATTCAAATTTGGGTTTAATCAACCCCCACTACAACAACCAACCAATCATGGTTATACAATCACAGTTGGGGTTTAATTAACCCCCACCTTGACAACCAACAATCTTGGTTCATCATTCACAGTTGGTCTTAACCAACCACCACCATCATCAATTAATCCAAATCTCATGTACACATCACAATCTCAACACATCCCACCCATGTAACAACACTAGTTTGTTGTGACAGGTCAAAATATGCATAGATACACTTTCACCCCACAACATAACACCAATCCACTTAGGAACCCCTCACAAGGTTACACACAATACATCCAACCCAACACAACTCTGTCAACACCATTTCCCATGGATCTGTTGGCTCAACATTTATAGGCATTACAACAATAGATGACCAACATGCACCTAACTAGGAGTAGAAAAACCTACTCAATGGAGGACCTATGTCCTTACCCTTTCGATAGGAGAATTCGCATGCCCCCCTTTCCCACAAATTTCATCATTCCTAAATGTGGTAGGTATAAGAGAAAGGGAGACTCTGGTAAACATATATGAGAGTTTCATATAGCCTCCTTAGATGTGGCTCATGAACATACATACCTCATGAGACTTTTTCCATGGAATCTGGGAGGCCAAGCCCTCAAATGGTTTACACAGTTACCTCTAAGAATACACACTTAGAGTGAACTAATGGATAAGTTCATCACTCACTTTTCTATAATATATCAAACATCATTAACATCATAAACTTTTGTGCTAAGAAACAAAATGTTTGAGAGACATTTGCTTCATTCTCGCAAAGATGGAGAGGCTTAGCCAATAAGTGTGCTTGCCATATACCAAAAAAATAATTGGTCCAAATTTTTTTGGAGAACTTCGATAAGAAGGTGGCATTCCACTTACAGATCCATTGTTCTAACATGTTTGAGGAGGTCATAGAGAAAGGACTCTCCATCAAGAAAGCCCTCATTTATAGAGGGCTTGTAAAAATATTTAAGGAGAATAGCAATTTTATTCTCACAATAATTCCAACAACAATAAGAGAAAATTTTGGCCGCAAAATAAAAATGTGACAAATGATGGTGTCATGGATGCTAAGGTCATAAATAAGGCTCATCTTGTGATCAATCTCAAAGGACCCAAAATGAAGAACACCAATAACCCTCCACAAAATTAGGAGAAAGCTACTAATTTGGTGCAAAACAACACACCACATGGTCCTCCAAGGGACCCCAAGCCAATATAGAAGTACATGCCCTTAGGGGAACCAATTGAATTAGTTTTAAAGAAACTGATATAAAACAACGGCATTCCACTTATTGAAATTAGACATTATGAGCCAATTCCATTCAAACCATCCTAGTTGAATGACAATGATTGATGTGACTACCATAGAACCAAAGGATATAAAAAATCTGTCTTCTTTAAACTAAAGAGCATCATACATGATCACATAGAGAAAGGTGATATTCAAATCAATAACCAATCCGAGACCACAAATGTAGATCACACAATCTTCAAGGATCCTTTGCAATCCCATGGGGAAGGAAAATCCTCCAATTATGGAATAGGTGGAAAAGATGTAACAAATTATACCAGTGTTTACTATGATTACACGATAAATTATATCTAAAAATTAGATCGCAACATATCCACTATCATAATAAAAAATAAAAATCTTGAGTGTGTGGTTACCACCAGATGAATGAAGGTGACTTTGCAAGGAGCCCCTTCCAAGCCCCAATTGACACATGAGTATAACTCACTCGATCATCTAGGGAAAAACCCTACTCAAATCTCAATTCTTGAGTTGCTACACACCTCTCCTAAGCATAAGGCTATTCTAGACAAAGCATTACAAATTCATCTATACCCATCGATCTAGATGTAAACTAGTTTCAATCCATGGTAGGGTTTTTAGCTACCACCCATCATGTAACATGCGTCAAACAAGGCTATACTTCACATAAGCCAAATCATAATGAACATTTACACCTCAAAGTATACATTAACAAGCATAAAATTAGATGAGTTCTGATAGATCAGGTGGGGCTAGGCTAAACATATGCACTTTAAAACTGGTTATGACCATGGGATTCTCTAAGGCTTGTATAGATGAGTCAAGGAGAATTATGATATGAGAATATGATGGCATAGAATGCTCTTCTAAGGGAATTATCATTCTACCAATTAGAGTGGGTCATGTTGTTCAAGACATTGTATGTCAGGTTCTGGATCTAGATCTACCCTATAACCTTTTTCTTGGACACCCATGGATTCATGACATGAAGGTTGTCCCTTCAACATATCATCATTGTTTGAATTTTCCTTACAATGGTCCAAAGATTACTATTTTTGATGATCTTGACCCATTTTAATACTATAGTAACCTAAGGGGTACCCCTGAACATAATATACCTAGCCATAGGGAAGGCTCACCTTCCACCTCCTCTTCACACTATATTGACCCTACATCTCTATTGAAAGCTTTAGCTTTACCTAAATCCTTCCTTGAAAGCAAGGTCTCGATCCAAGATCATGGAGTTGAAGAGTATGATACTGAGAGTTTGTTTTGCATGGGGAAGCTACCATTTGCACCTAAAACTATGGTGAACCACGTCATATCAAGAAGGATCCCAAAGTGACAATTCAGTATCACCCACCTACAACCTTCACCAAGTGGGGCGAGTTAGGAAAGGAATGTATCAATGTAGACCTCTCCAAATGGATATATGGAAATGAAGAGGATGATATACATGTTGAGATACCTATGGATCAATATGACAAGGGTTTTGACATAATGAAACATAAATGCTACAATAGTCATAGTGGCCTTAGACTATAGAAAAAGGGTATGAAAAAACCTATACTAATGAGAAAATGATTGAGAAACAAATGGATGGGATATCAACCACTGAAAGTGAAAGCTCCTAGTACTAAGGTATTTTGGAAGAAAGCCACCAACATTTCTAAAGTTGTCAATACTTCTAGGATAGGTATGGAACTTGAATCCCTTACTAACGAAACTAAAGGCCAAGCCTATATCGATACCGCTTGGGACCTCGATGATTCCTCCATCTTTAGCCTATCTAGATCATCCTTAAGATTTGTTTATATCTATGATAACATGTCGTTAATCCATCTCCAATTAATTGATTGGGACCAACAAGGTCCATCGCACTCGGACATTTTCAAAAATTATGAAGCAATCACTAAGTTCATGGGGATTAGAGAAGGTATAATGAGTTGGGATCACAAGGCCAGATTCACTATTGATCTTGAAACTATTGTGTACTTCAAGGAGTTTGTCTTTCCTTCCAATCACAAAAATGAAAGAAAAGAAAAAAATTCTATAGGTGAAAACTAAAAGGTACCTACAGACATAGCAAAAGATAATATAAATGGCGTATCAAAAGGTGAAAACCTCTCTAAGGCACCCAAGGATGGAAGGTTGAACATTCTTCCCACAAATTTTCAAGAGAAATACCCTCTATTGGTTGAGAAATCTAAATAAATCAACATAGGTACAATAGAGGATCCAAAAATCATACACTTTGCTATGTCCCTGATCAATACAGAGAAGTTGAGCTTTATCAACTTTTTCACTGAAAGGAAAATCAACTTCACATGATCTTATGTAGACATGCCTAGGCTAGATCCTGAGCTAGTCCATCATCACTTACCTTTTATTCCTAACGTTAAACCTTTCAAGATGAAGTTAAGAAAGATGCATCCACATATTTCCTTGCTTGTCAAAGTTGAATTGAAGAAACTACTAGATGTTAGTTTCATAAGACTAGTAGACTATGTAGAATGGATTTCAAATCTGGTAATAGTCACCAAGCCAACTAGGCTCATACACATTTGTATCGAATTTAGAGATCTGAATAAGGCTTGTCTGAAGGATGATTTCCCTTTACCAAACATGGACATGATTGTAGACCTCACAGCAAGGTACGAGATGCTATCACTGATAGATGGTTTCTTTGGCTATAATCAAATCAGAATTGCACCTAAAGATTAACACGAGAAAACTGTTACCTATGACCTTCAACCTTAAAAACGTTGGGGCTACCTATCAAAGTGTTATGAACACTATCTTCCATGACATGATACACACTTTTATGGAAGACTGTGTTGATGAACTACTAGCAAAATTCCTCACAAGAGACAAACATCTTGCAACATTGGACAATTTTTTTATAAGTTTGGAACAATATAAGGTTTAATTGAACTCAAAGAAATGTGTCTTCGGAGTAACCTTAGGGAAGCTGCTAGGATACATAGTTTCAAATAGAGGTTGTTCTTGTAAAGGTGAAATCCATCATGGAAATTCCCCCACCTTCTAATCTAACACAACTAAGGAGCCTATAGAGGAAATTGTAGTCTATCCATAGGTTTATAGCACAACTGGTAGACAAGTGCCACCTATTTCAATATCTCCTTCACAAGGATTTCCCTTTCAAATTGACCAACTCTTGTCAACAAGCCTTCTAGAAAATCAAAGACTACCTAATGTTGCAACTAGTAATGATGTCACCTATCAATGGGAAACCACTCATCTTGTATGTATCAACCAAATCATCTGCACTAGGAGCCCTCCTAGCACAAAATGACAAGGACAGAAAAGAAGAGCAATATATTACATTATTCATATCCTCATGGGATATGAACTCAACTATAATCCCATCGAACGTGAATATCTTGTTGTCATCTTTGCTATGCAAAAACTAAGGCATTAAATGTTGAATCTACCAACCAAGCTGATAGAAGAAATAGACCCTTTGAAGTACTTACTCAACAAGGCCACACTAACATGTAGATTGGAAAAATGGGTAATGTTCCTCAATGAGTTTTACATAGAGTACGTAGAAAGGAAAGTTATAAAAGGATAGGTAATAGTAGATTAGCTAGCCGACACTCCTAATCCTATATTTTAACCTTTGATATCAAAATTCCCTAATGAGGCAATATTCACACTGGATACATCCACTATATGGAAGTTGTACTTTGACAGATCCTACACACATTATGGTTCAAGAGCTGGTGTCTTTTTCACCACACCCCAAGGGGACACGATCCCTAAATCTTATAGAATAGCATTACCCTGCATAAATAACATTATTGAATATGATGCCTTGCTAATAGGTCTTAGGGAAGCTATAAGATGGAAGACCAAAAACCTGCATGTCTATGGTGACTCATAATTGGTCATCCAATAGGTCAATGATGAGTATGAGAGAAAAGATGAGAACTTGGTACTGTACAAGGATATGGTGGACCATTTGAAGGAGTAATTTGATGTTATCATGTTTACACAACTTTTAAGGGTTCAGAATAAAGCAATCGATACAATGGATACAATCAGATCTCTCTTACGCATACCAAATAATGTGCATCAATGTGAGTTCTTGGTGGAATAGCTTTTGATCCTTGTGTTCAATGTCCCTGAATCAAATCTCATGTGCGAGATTTTTGGTTTTGATTCCCCCTATTATATGGACATACACAATTACCTTCATGATCAAATCCTCCCTCCTGACTTGTTGAATAACCAACAAAAAACCTTTATTCGATGAGTGGCTAAATATGTTATCATCACAAATACCCTATATTACTATAGTCTAGATAGTACCCTTCTTAGATGTCTCGACATGAAAGAATAAAAAATGACTTTACAAGCACATGAAGGTATACACGTAGCTCACTCTAGTGGTCCTACCCTAGCCAAGAATCTTATGAGAACAAGATACTATTGGATGACAATGGAATGCGATTCCTACCACTTTGTGAAGAAATATAGACAATATTAGATCCACGGTGATCTAGTACATGCATTGGCATAGGGACTTCATCTAGTTACTTCACCTTGGCCTTTCTCTCAATAGGGACTAGACCTCATCGAAAAGATTCACCCTACATTGGCTAATGGGCACAATCAACAAAATACTTTACTAAATGGATTAAAGCCATACCAATGACATATATCATTGGTAAACAAATGTCAAAGTTCACATTGAACTACATATGTCGGTATGGCGTTTCTTTCATCACCGATAGTGGGAATCCCTTCAAAAATGAAGGCATTTGAGAATTATGTGAAAAGTACCACATCCAGCATCACTTTGCCACTCTGTATTATCCCTAGGGTAATGATCAAGCAAAGGAATTGAATATAACCATTGTAAAGATCTTGAAAAAAATTGTCAATGGCATTGGCTGAGACTAACACATACAACTAAATCCAACCTTATGGGCTTATCATACTATCATTTGTACTCCTACTGGTGCTACACCTTATTCCCTTGTCTTTGGTTTTGAAGCTATTCTACCAATTAAGTTCAAGATCCTATAATTGAGTGTCTCCATGCAACAATTCATAAACGATGAAGATTACTAGATCTCTAGGCTACATAAGTTAAAACTGTTAGAGGAATGAAAAAAATTTAATCTGGTCCACTTGTAGGCATATTAGAATTGCCTCAGATAGAGTTACAATAAGAGATTCAAGGTCCAAAAATTTTACATTGGTGATCTATTCTTAAAAGAGATTCCTAAGAACCAACAAGAAAGAGAAAAACTGAGCAAGTTTGAACCTAACTAGCTAGGTCTTTATATCATTATAGTAGCCTATGGATCTGGTGCTTATCAACTAGCTACCCTTGAGGATGAACTACTACCTGATCTAATCATAGCATGCACCTTTGAAGGTACTATACATGAGCTTTGGAGATCCCTTAAAAAGAAAAATATAAAAAAACAATAGAAAAAAGAAAAGAAAAAGAGAAATAATCTATCCTATAGTGAAAACCATTCGGTGGCACTTTGGATAAGTACTATGGTGAAAACTTGGAAAATAGGCCCCATATGTAGTTGACAACTTCTCTACCATCTATCACTACTCTCAGATTCCACCCATAATAACCCGAGCAAATGCTCCTTCATAATAAAAAACTTTCCCACCCCTTCTCATGGCTTGAGATTGATTAACATTTAGCGTCAACCGCTTATCATATTCACTCCTTTCATAGTAATTGGTCCTATTCCAAATTGGGGGAAATCCTCAACCTAGGGTTCCATAAGAATCTTGCACATGGTATCCAAGGATGTTATGACAAAAAAAAACATCAAAACATGTTAAAATACAAAATCCAAAAAAAATCAAATATGCTTTGAAAAATCCAAAACATTCAAATATCCTTTGAAAAATCCAAAAATAGTCATAAAATGTCAGAAAGTCAAAAGCAATCTCAAACCAATGGTATTGAACTACATTTTCTCTGCATGTGTACATACGCAAGGTGAATCATTGATGAGCCCCTGAGGCATAGGTTAGTCCCTTAGAGTCCATCGTAGTCAAATCTTCATCATAGTCTACATTTCTAGAATAAACTATCACTTGTCATGGTCAGTCGAACTACATTGTCTTTGCATGTGTCAGTGTAGGAAAGGAAATCATTGATGAGCCCCTAAGGAATAGGTCAGTCCCCCTAGGGTCGATCACAATAAAATTTTCATCACAATCTAAATTTCATAATAAAACTATTTTTTGTTGAAAATCAGCATTGTTGGACACAAACAAACAGGATATCCTACATAGAACCAAGCTTAATAATCATGGAATAAAATATGGCACTACCCAAAGTAGCCTTTAGTTAGGTTGATCAATTGTCTAGGTATCTATAAATTTTACCTATCTTATCAAAAATTATTTATCTTCTAGAATGTTGCATTATCAAAACTAGACCAAGTGTCTTACACAAAAAATTTCACTCCTTAAAACAAGCACAATCTTTTGAAAACGTATCACACACTTATTAGTGGAAAAAAGATCTAAATAGTTGTTTACTTGTCTCATCTAGTTAATTCTTATCTTATCTAATTTATTTTATGTTATATTTCTAATCTACTTGATGATATCCACAAGTGATGAGGGGAGCAATGATGGATTGTAACCTTTTTCTCTTTGATTTTTGTTTATGGTTTGTCTTGGTAACATGACTGGGGAAACTAAGTTCCTTGTGTGTGATTGGGATTCCATCTATAATAATCAAAACATCCTATGCAAGTCAAAGGTCAACTATGCTTTCTTGCAGCAGGATTAACATGCTCTATGGTTATTTCCTCACATATTCCAACAAGGTTCTATTGTCGCTAATCTGAATCAGAGCACTCTGTCTAATGTGTATGAATCTTTAATAAATGAATACTAATGTCACCAAGGTTTGTCGTAACTTGGTGCACACTATCCACTTTCCCATATATCATAATCTTTAAGAAAATAGAAAAAAAATCTCCCTTCACAAGTCATGCATAGGTGTGCATACATCTGCTTGTCCCATAATAAAATGCTCTCTGATGATAAAAACATGCATTGTTGAAAGCTCAAATGTTATCAATTAGTACATAAATCTTGGTTTGGATGAAAAATACATCTAACTATTCTTTACTTGAATCTAATTATTTCTTCGGACTAATATTTCCTTTTTCAATCATGTGGTCATCTCTGTAGCCTGCTATGACACACAAAAACAAATGTATGAGTTGAATCATCCTACATCCATAATCACGTTATAGAATCATATCAAATATGGCATAACATATCCTAAAAATATAATTTCATCATGCATATAGATCATATAAGCATCATAAATCACATCATAGATCATAAACATTAAATATCCATACATCATGACATACATATAAGTAAAAATTACTATCATGTGTATCCATCCATACATAAGCATAAAACATATCATAAATCTATAAGCATCCATCACATAGAAACATGCATACATATAATATATGATGTATTCACCTCCAAAAATCATGTATCTTGTATATATATCCAAGAAATGTGTCATAGTACAAAATTGTGATACTATAAAAAATGTGGAGCTTGCAGGCTCGATCAAAAATATACATGTCCATATACAAAAATAGGCCTATCCTATACTACCTTTGTCACTAGATGGTGACTCTTTTGAGGGTGGAATTTCCTCTCTATGTTTGGATCCCCAATGGTCATGACTAATCCCTGTGTGAATGGTTAGATGACTGGTATGGGGATCTCCTCGGCTGGGACACCCCTTTACTACTCCGTGAACTCTGGGAGTGGGACCTGCTCTAACTATATGTGTAACTAGGCACCCTTTGAGATTGTGGCATTGCATCCTCATATAAATATCTATAATATTGAGCCTCCATGCTGGCTCAATAAAATATCCTAGAAAAATTGACACTACCTCCACTGGTAGTAGCAATAAAATCAAGTGACCATTGCTTAGCCTTTTGTACCTGTATCATAGCCATGTTGCACTCTATGGTTAGATAAGTGACATGCCCCTATAATCATTATATTTATGCAAATGCAGCCTAAAATTGTGCCTTCATAGCTTCCATATGAGGATCTTGTGCCCTCTCCTTCACCTCCTCCTCCATCACATCTAGGATGGCCTCTCTGATAGGTATATCCTCTAGCCCCTCATTGATGGTTATCCCTTAGGCAACCTCTTCTGCCTCCACCTCTACCCCAACCTCCTCCACCTCCACCTCTACCCAAACCTCCTCCATCTCCACATCCACGCTCACCTCCTAATCCCCCTCACCTCCTAATCCACTTGACTGCCTCCTCATGCTCCTCTTGAATGGATAATAACTGTCTCAAAATCCTAGGTGAAAACCCACCTCTACCTTTGCCTTTGTCACCTCTACCACATCCCTTCCTCTACCACCCCCTCCATCATCACCATCACCTTTTCCTCCACCATGACTTTCATCATCCCCTCTCCCTTGTCCTCTCCCTCGTAGCCTACCTTGAATACCTCTCCCAAGCCTCTCCAAAGGAGCAAGAAAATTTGGATCTATAAATGGTAAGGGCATATGATGTTCCCACCATGCATCATACTCAAGTGTCATCCTAGCATCTATCAAATCTACTAGGGCATCCCATTGAACTAATTTTAACTGATCAAAATCCTGTGTAACAACTTGCACACTAATCATGGGTCCCTACTAGGACACCTTGCAAGATGATCTCGTAAACTTAGCAACACCGATAGGCTCCCCTTGTCACTCACCAAACTGTCTAAGAGCTCACTTTGACAATGTCGCTCTATAATGTGTTAACTCTGCACTATGTGACCAATCAGATCTCATCTACTTGCAATATGGAAGGTGCTCAACGTCATCCTCCCAAGGTGGACATTGATGGTATGGTCTCCATATGAAAGAATCAAGTAGATCAATAGCATGTCGCCAATATCTAACATCCCCAAAACAAATGTGTAATGACACCTCTACATATATATGCATACAACAGCCTTGGTGGAAAGTCTCTCTCTCTTGGTGATCTGAACATGACTATATGCTCCCACACCCAAACCATAAGAAAAGTAGTCCCACAACCAATCGAATGAACTCCTCGATATGTGACATCATGAAGCTAAAAATACATGGCTAGCATACAAGGACCCCAAGCATACACTGTGGCATGCTCCATCATACTAACTAGCATCTGGCCCCATCCAACAAGAAATCCATGACCTCGATGATCTAGAACAACCACACCTACTACAACACTACAATGAGTTGCCCATATCTGTCCACCAAGGTGTCCTAGAAGATCTCATAATCCTCCACACCTAGCAGGGCTACATCCTTTGTACCAAAACATCGATGTATCACTACTAATCCAAAATCAAGATCATATAAATCACGCTTACCATGGATTGAGAGCTAAAGAATATGCCACATGTCTTTTAGTGTAATTATGGCCTCGCCAGTTGGTAGATGGATGGAACTAGTCTTAGATTGCCACCTCTTAGCTAAAGTAGTTAGCGACCCTTGATTATCCCAAATCATGGGCATGAATGTCACATGATATAGACCAAGTGAATGTAAGATATCCCTCTTTGCATCATCCAAATGATATCGCAATCTGAAATAGGAATGTCAACTCTCGGGTGTGTAAATGGGAGGAAATCTCAACTACACACAAAAAGATCATATCAATCAAGACACCTAAACAAACCTATTTGACCTTTTACACATTGATAATTTTGAAAAAACTTAGTAAATTTTTTCAACAATTAGATGTGTTGCACAAACTGATAGATGCAGTTGACCAATGCAGTGTACATTCATTTGTGGGTAGTTTTTGATAGATGTAATACACTGTCACACATTTGTGTTGTACATTCACATATGCAACTTTGTTTCCTACATATGTGGTGTACATTTACACATGTGATGGACAAAATAATTGTGAGCAGCCTAAAAATGTAGCTCGAGAAAATGATTGCACCACACCACACAAATGTGGTGCATTCATCAACAAATACGGTGAACACAATTACAGTTGTAGTGCAAAAACTACACTGCATCTATTTGTCTATTTCAACCCCTAAAATATAGAAAAAATTGAAAAAAATTCAAAGCAAGGAAGGGTTATATACCACGTTGCTCAAGCTCTTAGACTGTCATAAGGTTCGTACATGGTATCCTCGATGTGAACCGACTAGAATTGGTGCCATAGCTCCACTAATCCTCAACAAAATCTAACCTCAAAACTCTCAAAATTCTAAAACTCAAAAGCACAAGTGAGTATTTTTGACCCCCCTAGAGCCTATTTATAGACCTTAGGTGGAAAAGTGAACCCCCCTTTATAACTAGACACATCAACTTTGAGTTTCAAATGCAAATACAGACACCCCAAATGCCCTAAAATTGAAATCTTTTGCTACCAATGCATTTTACCATTATAAAATTAGCTTGTCAAAATAATTTCCCAATTTTTTTGGAATTTTTTGAAAATTTGCAAATTTTTCCAAGGGGGCACCATCTTATCTCGTTGTCATTAGAGAATACTAGGGAAACTCCCGAGCACAATTTTTTAAAATTTCTTTGACAAAACACTATAAAAGTGCATTGCATCAAAAAGGGGCAAAATGTAGATACCCGAAATTCTCCTAGTCTACGAGTAACACGTTTTTACTAATTTTCACCCTTTTTCACAATGATTAAATAACACCTTATTATTTAATCATTATTGAATATCATATTCTACTATTAATTAATTGATATTACCTTATTTAATTAATTCGTTTTATTCACCCTTTCTGACTAATTCAATAAATCTTATTTATTTAATTATGTTCTAATTATCATTAATCTTCCTAATTAATTAAATAAACCTTAATTATTTAATTATGTCATTAATTACACTTATTCCTCTATTTTAATTAAACAATTGTCATTAGTTGTTTAATTGATGGCCAACAAAAAAGTGAAGAAAAGGAAACTTATATTGGAAAAAGAGTTAGATTCAGAGGAGGATGTGGACATTGTGTTAGATTCACTTGCTTCTTTAGAGGTGGGTCCTCATTCCCCTACTATAGGAAAGATGAAAAAAGTGGAGCGATGTGCTAGCAAGGGCTATGTGACTTGTAGTGATGAGGTGGTTGTTGATATGCCAAGTAGGGGTGTGAAGGAGAAGAATGATTTGTATGGTGAGGCTTCTTCGCCGCTCCTTGTTACCAAGAAAAAGAAGGAGCCAAAGAAGGGAAGCAAGAAGAAATGGGTTCTGAGGTCTGCGAGTCAATTATTGGAGAGGGGATTTCCTCTCACTATAGTGGGTGGTCTCAATGCTAATGACTCTCTGAGTGTTAAGTCATACTTGTAATAGAAATTTAAGACTGGGGTTGATGGTGTTGTTGTGGATACCCAAGATGCAAAATTGGAGAGGATAAAAAAGAGAGATTGTGGCGGAGGAGATTGTGAGCTCCATCCGCAAAATAAAGACTCTGGTTGTTGTTGGGAAAGGTAAGGAAATTTATGCTAGTCAGGATAGAGTTAGCTCCTCTGAGGAGGAAGATTCTTTAGGGAAGGGGGTTTTTAATATTGATAGAGAAGAAATGTTTGATGTGTTGGGAACTGCTAGTGAGGGTTCCAGTGTTTTATTAAAACTGTTTAAATGGTTTTTTCATGAACTCAATAAAACTAATGTCAAAGTTAGGGGTGTGGTAAGGTTGAGGAGTCCTCTATCCAAAATTAGATAGATGAATTATTTGATTCCTTAAACATTGTGGCAGAGGAAACTCTTAAGATGAAACATAATCTGGAAGGTAGAATCCTCACCCTTAAGGATCAAATGGAGAAAATTTGGGCTACTGTGATGAGGGATGGGGAGGTGTCTAAATTTGTTGGTAAATTTGATTCTACTAGTGTGATTCCTCCTGTGGTTAGTTCCAAGAAGCTTAAAAAAAGTGCTCATGCTGAACAGATCAATGTTGTTGGTAAGTTGATGGAGGAGGAGGGTGTTGCTGAAAAGGGTGGGGAGAAGGGTATTGTTTTGATTATTGAGGTGAATACGGATGGTCTTGGTGCTAGGAATAGAAACAATACTAAAGCTCAGGTTGGGGCTTCTAGTAAAGAAATGCCTAATGTTTTGGATGAAGCTCAGATGGTTGCGGCAAGCAATGTGGAGGCGGCGGATATTCTGAAAAACATGTAGTGTTGTTGGTTGGGGTCCTCCTTTTGGCTGACTTTTTTTTGTTGGGCTGATTTTTGCTTAGTGTTCTTTTCTTAAGTTTTAGTGGCTTTTTTTTGTAAAGGGTTTTGGGCCCCTTCAAAACCTATTTTTTACCTCTAATAAAAAACATTCAACACCATTATTAAATTAAATAATTGTTATTAATTATTTAATTGACCACTTTCACACTTCTAGATTAAATAATTAAATTAATTATTTAATTCCCTTATTTTGTCTCAATATCATCCATTAATAAATAAAAATTTTATTTATTAAATAATCCTCACTTGCACATTCCTCCAATATTAATTATTTAATTAATTATTCTCATGCATAATTCCCTCAAACTAAACTAACACTCTCTTCCAATCGACTAGATAATCAATTCTAGTTCACTGATCAATCAATTCACTTTACTCCCACTCGCTTCAAGTCTTTGAATCAATCAATTTAGTTGACTAATTGTCAATATTAGTTAACACTTCGATCTATTCTCCATTCAATCTGTTGTAGTCAATTAGTTGGGCAGTCAATTCCTCTCAACAATCCTCAACCATTAATCTTGAGCTTGCACCTTGTAATCTAGATTGTTCATTCAAATCAACCATTTCTATAAAATCAGCCCTCACAACATGTTGATGGATAACTATTAACTTTGGATTTCTGCATCATTTCTATCATTCCACACACTTGAAGCTTAAGGAGAAAGAAGTGCATACTAAATTTTGAGAGAAAAGCAAGCAAAGACAGACAATGGAAGCAATCCATGACAACATGGTGAAGGTAAATGTATTTTTTATTTGAATCTAATCTCATTCATGTTGCATTTTTTCTATAGATTGATTTGGATTTGTATTTGAGTATTGAATTGCAGATTTGTGATTACTACTTAAATTCTTTATCTCTATTATGACTAACGTCCATTTTTCAAGATAAAAATATTAGTGATGCAGGTACTACACTAGAGTATAATGGTAGATGGTGGGCAAGGATGAGAGCTACATAATTGAAAAATCTCATAGGTGATGATGGTAGATGATAGTGGGTAGGGAGGTGTGGTGAGGAGGAGAGGAGAGGGGGAGAGGATTCAAGGAGGAGGGGTAGGCGATTATATCACTGATTTGGGCATGGGGATGATGGAGGGGTGGTGATGATGGGGGAGATGGAGGATAGGTACCCAATGTTTAGGTAGTAGCAGTTCTACCACCTATGGTATAATAGGCAGTGTAGTCACCATCACTAGGAGAACATGCAATACAATATCCACCAATCGGAGAGGAGGTAGTGGGTCATGATGGGGATGGTCAAGTTGTAGCTCTACAATCCCAAGTATATGGCTTATAGGAAGAATTTTGGATGCATAGGCTTAGGTATAGGGTTTGCAGGCACAATTATCCTATGACATGGTCAGTTAGTTAGTATGACAATGGAGAGAGATGCAACAACTATTCAATCTTGACGAGTAGAGCAATTGTTATTGAGGATTCAAGATGTGGCATAGAGTCCTGCTACAACAATGGCCTTAGATATTGGATGATATCCATAGGAATATTTGTACTATAATTATTTGTATGAGGGAGTAGTACCTCCAGATGAGCGAGCTCCTAGTTTTACATGTAGTAGATCAAAGAGATCCAATTCATGGAGATCAGTGAGTGAGGGTGTGATGGGGCCACTACCTCCTAGATTAGTACCAAGGTAGAGTGGATAGTAGGGAGAGAGAGGGTCATAGGCTCCAAGACCTTCAAGATCGCATCATCCTACTCCTACCCATTCTAAGGGAGGGAGCTCTCTAAAGATCTAGGCATTTAGATGATACATTTTTGTAGACAATTAATTTTTTTGGCTTGTGGGCATGATGTATTGTATATTTATGGTTGATGAGCCAATGTACAAACTTTATTTAGTGTTGTATCATGACACATCATTTTTTAACATATATATGTGATGAGATTCATTTTTAGTTGTGACAACTATGCATGTTACATAATGATGTTATGATGTGATGCATAGACTAGATGTTATCATGATGTAATGCTATGATATATTTTTGAGTTTTTTGAGGATATAAAGATGATCACCTATATGACTTATATGACTTCTATAATGTGGACCTAATGGATTCAAGATATATACATGTGATGATATCTATATATGTGGTATATGATAGATTATTCTATGATATGTATTTGTATGGTTACTAACATGTGTATGCAAGATATGTGGATAATGTGGATGTGTTATGCTTTGTTTTTTTTGTGTCATAATATATTCATGGATTGAAATTAGTATCATAGAAGATAATGATAAAATGGTTATTGTTGATTGGTGTCATATAATGGGAAGTATGATAACTGGAATGAAAAAGTAGAAATGAGATAGGCAGATATAAATAGATTGATGTAGATTGATATGAGAAAAATGATAGATATTTTGCTTTCTATTTTATACTATTTTTATCTTCATGGAGTGTTTTATTTGTAGCCATTGGATGAATGCACACCAAAGTATTATAAAATATGGTGGCATTGGTATCCTTTTTATTAGAGTGTTTGATATGTGGAAAATGAGTACATGGACACCAAGTTGAGACAAACCTTGATGACTTCATTATCCTTTTCCTAGACAAAGACACAACAAATAATGATTGTCCTTTAACGTAATAGATGGGATGTAACCTTGTTGGAATATGCAAGGAAACATAGTTTCACAACATGATAACCCAAATTTATAAAGGTGTTTAAATGACCTTACATACAAAGGGAAATTTTGTTAATGTTAGAGTTTAGTCCCATGTACACAAGGATTATACCTGTCATAGAAATGCTTAAAGACATTCCACAAACACAACATACAACAGAAATGAACTTGCCCCATTATTTCTCTTCTAATCATTTTGAGATATCCTCAAGGAACATTAGAATAGGACAATATGATAACTCAAGTAATAAAAAGAATCTAGGACTAAACAAATCAGCAACTATCATATTTTCTTTCTAGAAAATATTTTCTCAATAGTGTATAATGCCCATTGTAGGAGGGATGCATATGTTAAGGCATGATTTTTTGGATAAGATGTGTAAAGCGGATTCAAAATTTGACTAGTAAGTTGTATATAGTTTAGCAAGAGTCTCCTATTTGTGATTGTTTCAAGAACTCTCAATGTCTTTTGGGTTTTGCATATTTTGTTTTCACTTAAATCCCTCGTTTAGGAAAATGGTGATTTATTGGTGTTATGGTGAGTGAGTGTGATGCAGGTTTATTAAGGAATGTTATGAATAATTTTGTTTATTATGGATGGTATGAAATGGTTCTATGGAATGCATGTGCAATATTCTTCCTCTATCACTGACTTCAAGGATCCAATATGAACTCTAGGTCAAGGAAATGCCCCTAGTTAGGTATAGGATTTGTTATTAATGGAATGGATGACATGATCTTATATTGAGTTGGTGTCGTAAACTAGGATGAATGATCCTACTATGGACTAGTATCAAGCCATGATAGGGGTGATGGGTGTATGAAAAATATTTTATTGTGGATAGAGTGGATGAAAGCGCTAATAAATGGTGGAGATCGGTTTCTATACATGGTGCCTATAAATAGGTTTTCACCATGGTACCTACCCAAGGTGCCATTGAATTTATTTTCACCATAGGGCAGATTATTTCTCTTTACTCTTTTTGATATTTTTCTTTTTTTTATATATTTTTCAATTAAGATACTATGAGGATCAAGCATAAAATTTATTTAGGTGACCACTATTGATAGGCTTATCTAGCAGTTCTCCTTTAGGTGTGGAAATTTGGTATGCTCTTGATCCATAATTTATTGTGATAACAAAGGGTCCTAGCTAGTTAGGTTCAAATTTCCCTTTCTTCTCATGATATTTTTGGTTCTTTTGATTTTCCTTAAGTACCAAGTCTCCTACCTCAAAATTACATGAGATAACCTTCTTATTATAGCTACAATGAAGGTGGTTTTGATAAACATGTATGTGATTGAGTGCGTTGATATGTCATTCATCTAGCAATTCCAAGTCATTTTGTTTGGAAACTCTATATTCTTCATCAGTAATGATATTCTGGAAAGAAACTCTAAGTGAGGGAGCTTGACCTTGATAGGTAAAATTACCTAAGCTTCAAAGACTAGGGAATATGGGGTAGCTCATGTGGGTGTGTGAATGCTAGTTTGATAAGCCCATAGTGCAGGGTTAAGGTGAATGTGCCAGTCATGACTAGCATCATTGACAGTTATTTTGAGGATTTTCAATATGGTTTTATTTGATTCCTTCACTTGATCATTACTTTGTGAATAATAGGGATGGAAAAATGGTGTTGGATGTGAAATTTGTTGTAGAGCTCACGAACATCTTGGTTCTTAAGTGGTTGACCATTATCAATGACAATGGTCGAGGGAATACCATACTAACAAATGATATAGTTTAGGATAAACTTAGCAATTTTCTTTTTAGTAATGTCGCTTAGAGGAATGACTTGAATCTATTTTGTGAAGTATTCCATGGTGGTGATAATGAATTTGTGTTCTTGGATGATGGGGGATGGATTTTTCTTGCAAAGTTGATCCCCCATTATGAGAAAGGTCATAATGCGGTAATTGGTTGAAGCTCCTAAGCTGGTACGTGTATAAGATCATCATGTTGTTGACATTTTTTATATGTTTGAGAAAACTTGTGGGTATCTTGTTCTATTGTTGTCCAATAATATCTAGTTCTCATGATTTTCTTTCCTAAGTTTGGACCACTAGAGTGTGACCCACAACTACCATCATGTACCTCTTATAGAGTTGTTTGGGCTTCTTCCAAGTTAAGACATCTAAGGAGAGTACCGTCAAAGCTCCTTTGATAGATTGTATTTCCTAGAATGAGGAAGTGGGATGAACATCTAATTAAATATTTTCTTTGATTGTTGGATGAATTGGGTGAAAGGATTTTTTGATGGAGGTAATTTTATATGTCTTGGTACTAGGGATAATTTGGACCAACAAGTTCACACACAAGCTCAGAATCTAGGACATCAAATGTCAGGATCAAGAGTTCTACTAAGAATTCACAATGTTGACTATTGTGTTGCATATCCAAGAGAGATCCAATGGTAACCAAGGCATATGTTGCTTTGTTGTTTAATTTGGGAATCTGCTCAAATGTGATGTCATTGAAGTATTATTTGAAACTATCTATCATCTTCTTATAGGGTAGAAGTTTTGCATCTTTGGTCTGATATTCATCATTCACCTATTTTACAACTAATTGGGAATCACCATAGACTTGTGATTCCTTGAGTTGCTACTATATTATTGTCTTGAGTCTGATGATTAATGCTTTATACTCAATGATATTTTTTATACATGGGAATACCAAATGATATTATTTGGGTATCATTCACCTTGGGATGTGATAAATAGTATACATGCTCTTGATCCATGTTGAGTGTATGATCCATTGAAGTAAAGCTTTCATGTCTAGGTAGGGGTTATCGTGAATATACCTTCATTTGGTAAATCTAATACTAGTGGGTGATCTATTGTAATAGGTGCATCTACTAACTGGTCTACAATCACTTACCCTTTGATGGCCTTTTTGTCTACATATTCAATATCAAATTCACTCAGGATCATAACCCATTCAACCAGTCTCCTTGTGTTTCCTTGATCAATAGGTACTTAAGGGGATCAATTTTTACAATGAGTTTATTCTGATGGTTTAGCATGTAATGTCTTAGTTTCTATGAGGAAAAAAACCTGCTAAGTAGGCACATCCAATACATAAATAGTTAAGTTCATATCTAACCAGAGTATGACTGATGTAGTAGATTGCCCTTACTTTACCCAAGTCATCATGTTGTACGAGGAGAGCACCTAGTGTTGTTGATGTGGTAGATCTATATATAATAACAAATGCTTTTCTTAGACTGGTGATATTAACATTAGAGGAGATACAAGATAAAATTTCAGCTACTAGAATTCCTTTTGAAAAATTTCATCCCACTTAAAGGTAATTCCCTTGTGCAAAAGGTACATAAAGGAATGAAACTTTTCTGCTAGTTGTGAAATGAATCAATGAATGGACTGGAGCTTTTCTTGTAAGCTACATAGTTTTTTGATATTAGTAGGAGGAGGCATGTCGATTATGGGTTTAACCTTTGCTAGGTCCATCTCAATTCTTTTTCTAGATGCAATATACCTTGGTAGTTTTCTCAATATAACCCCAAAGACACATTTCTTATGATTCAATCAAAGGTTGTACTTTTCTAGTCTCTCAAAATCTTGGCAAGTATATCTAGATGACCTTATCTTTTGAGTGATTTTTCAAGGATATCATCAACACAATCCTCCATAAAGTTATGCATCATGTCATGGAAGATAGTGGTCATAGCTTGTTGGTAGGTAGGTGTAACAATTTTGAGGCTGAAGGGTTTAACATTCCAACAAAAGGTTTCCCATGGACAAGTGAATGTTGTTTTATGTTGATCTTTGGGAGAAATGTGAATCTAGTTGTATCCTAAGAATTCATCCATTAAAGATAGCATTCCATGCCACATTGTCAAGTCCTCAATCATATCTATATTAGGTAGAGGAAATTCATCTTTAGGACATGCCCTGTTTAGATCTATAAAATCTATGCATATTTTGGTGCCCATAGTGGGTTTTTTGACATGTACCAAGTTTGATATCCATTTGAGATAGTCAATTGGTCTAAAAAAACCCACATCTAATGATTTTTGAATTTTTTCTTTGACTAATAATGCTATTTGGGGTGCATTTTGTGTAAATTATTCTTTACTAGTTTCCCCCCTAGTGTTACTTTTAGATGATGTAACACTAGATTGGGGTCCAATCCTAGCATATCTATGTAGAACCACATGAAGTTCACTTGTTTCTTTTGGAAAAATTCCATGAATTTAACCCTTTTTTTCTCATATAGCAAAGTTAAAAAGTATGTGATCTTGATGTTGTATGTGGCATTGATGTTTACTTCCTTGGATTTTTCGATAAGCATTGGAGATCTCTCTTGATTCATGGGGAGAGGTTACAAGACATAATAACCCGACCAAAATAACCCTGGACAGAATAACCCAATCATAATAACCCAAGGAAAAAATAACCTAGGGTCATAATAACCCAAGCCAAAATAACCCATGGGCAGAATATCCTGTAAGAATATAGAGAAAGGAAAACAATGACCACGGGTGATTCTGTCCATGGGTTATTTTGACCACGATTTATTCTGTCCATGGGTTATTATGACCCTGGGTTATTTTGTCCTTGGGTTATTATGATGGGGTTATTGTGGTCAGGTTATTATGTCCTAATACCATGGGGAGATTGTCAAACCTTCCATCCATGGGTACCTCAAAAAGGTTTTCACCCTTGTATACTTCCTTTTTTTTACTATTTTATGGTCCAAAAGTGTCACATGGTAATTTTCACCTTAAAGGGACCTATTTACAAATTTTATATTTTTGTGACTAGAAGGTTTGACATCCTTCCCAAAGTATGTCATTGTGTCAAGCTCAATAATAAAACCAACTATGATCTCCTACGGTATCCCATCTTGAAGTCCCAAGAACTCAATGATAGCTTCATTTTGGAATGTGTCTATACTAAGTGGATCTTGTTGGTCCCAATAAATGACTTGGTGATAGACAAGTGAGAGGTTTCCATTAGAGGATGAAGGATCAAAAGATAAATAAGATATGGTGAAAATTGTATGATCTTGGAATAGGTCAATGATACACTCAAAAGAGTTATTAAAAGTATCCTCATTAGAAAAAATAGCAATGGAAGGAGTTTTACCTACTTCTATATGGATAATTTTAATATTTGAGGACACAATATCCAGTTTTGCAAATCCAAGCCCTTGAAAGTGTGGTTTGATAGTTATTGAGATAGGCTCCATCATCCCTTGTTTTTGTGAACCAAGTCCATTGTGACCATCATACCCCATGTCTTCTATAATTTGAAATCATTTGGTATACTTTTCAAATGGGAGCATGACAATATCTTATTTATCATTGTAGATCCATTTTGATATGTCTTCTTCAAGAGTTTCCTTATCAAGTTCACCCCATTTGGGAAATGTGGTCAGAATGCATTTGATTATTACATTGGATACTTCTTGTGATTTGACTAGTTTCCCATATGATCTGGGTAATGATGGAAGTTTGTCGATATAGAAAGACTATGTCATGGCATATTCCCCATAACCTTTTTCCTTGACCTGAAATTGTGGATTGAGTGAATTTCTTAGTTAGTGCTAGTGGATCAATGTAGGATTTGGAGGAGGCTTCACCATTATTAGTAACATGAAGCATGGTGTATCCCCTCAAGTTGCTATAGTATGAAAAAGGATCTAGATATCTTGGGATGGTTACTTCATTTCCATTATGGTAGAACTTCAAACACTTGTGAAAGGTTGATGGTATGGTCTACATGGCATGTATCCATGGGCAACCAATAAGTACAGTGTATGGGAGTGTGATATCGAGCACTTGGCATATTGTATCCTTAATTATTGGTCCCACTCAAATAGGAAGGGTTATGGTCCATTTGGAAGGTCATTATGCATCATCATAAGCTTTGATCACTATCTTCTTGTTTGGATCTATAACTTCCTCTAAGTATCCTAATATTTTCACCAGTTTCAAGGTGCAAATTTTTAAACCAACACCACCATCTATTAGGACCCATTTTATTCTATTCTTATGAACAAAGATTTCTAAATGGATGGCATCATTATGAGTAGGAAAATGGGATGTCATATGTTTTTCAAAACAAGTCAAATGATGGGTAGAGGTGAGATGCCTGACCATGGCTTGAAATTGGTCCACATTCAAATATGTAGGTATTGATGATTCCCTAAGAGCTTTATTTAAGATATCTTTATGGATCGATGATATATGCAAGATCTCTAGGATAGATATATGCACTGGTGTTTCACCCAATCGATCCATAGGATTATATTGTGGTGTAGCATGGGTTCTAGATGTGGCTCCTTGTAGAGAAATTTTTTCTTTGCTGGTTGTAATGACACATTCTGAATTCGTGTTCTTTGTAATAATGGTGGATAAATGGTTGTCAACTTCTTGAATATGGTTCAATGTATAGTCATAATTGACAACCATATAATTGGAATTATTGTTTGAGGTGCTACCATGGTTGGAAACATTTCCTTTTCCATGATTGTATAAAGGATCCTTGAAGATCACATGGCCATTGTTCGAGGAATTACTTTGGTTCTCAACACCAATGTCTATTTTTTCAATTAAGTCCTAAATAAGGTTATTTAGTTTGAAACAGTTAGGAGTGTTGTGTCATTTCACTCTATGGTAATCATAGAAATCAATGTCCTTCCACCATGTAGGTTTGACTTGTGGCTCATATTGCTTGTTTTTTGGTAGAGTGACTAAATTTTCTTAGATTAATTTGCAAAGTATAAACTTGATGTGCTCTCCTAGAGGACTATACTTCCATCGTGGGTGTTATTTTTTCTAGGAGATATTTTTTGAGCATTATCCTAGATGTTTACTAATGTTTGAACATTGTTTGGAGCTTGTATCTATAAGGTGGGTTGAGAATTTTGAGCCATTTTGGCATCAACCACACCATCATTAACAACATTTTTTTTCTAATAACGGGATTTTTCATTTGAATAATTTGAATAGTGTTTTTTATCTTTGAGAATTTTGACAAGTCCTTTGGCAATAAGGTCTTTCTCGATAATAAGTCCCTTTTTGATAACTTCATCAAAAGAGTTTGAGCATAGAATTTTTTAGATGGAACTCTATTTTAGTATTCATGTTTTGAATGAACATTTTGATTAGTTGTTTCTAAGGGATGTGGCATGGACATTTACTATATAGGTTTTTCCATCTCTGTAAGAAGGATGCGAAGTTTTCTCCCATGTTTTGTTTCATAGTGCATAAGTCAGTGATTAAAAGTTCATGCTCTATAGTCTAGGAGAAATGTGAGATAAATTTCTCAACTAGTTCACTAAAGGTTATAATGTCAACTTGGAGTCAATAAAACCACTCCATGGCTTTCCCTCCTAAACATATTGGGAAGAGGTGCATGAGATAAGTATCCTTATGCATAAAATCTAAGAAAGCTACGTATAATTCTCTAATATGATTGTGAGGGTCTCCCTTTCCTTTATATTTATCAAATTTGGGCATCTCAAAGTGATGCAGAAAGGGTAGCAAGGGTATAGTCTTGTCAAACAGATAGGGGCATATGTCTTCTAGGGTATATCTCTTTTTTATTGGATCCATGTGGATATTGGAATTTTTTGTTGTAGATTATGGATCTAGAGAGCTAAATTGTTGGAAACATTGATGGCATAATAATTGGATGTGGGATGTGATGATGGATGACCTTGGGGAAAGTTTGATAATGAGGAATTTAGACAAATGTATGAATGGTTTGGGGGAATGTAATTATGAGCATATGTGTTGGAATTAGTAAAATGGTTTAATGAGGGGTGATCCCACAATACTGGTTTACAATTTTTGGCCAAACTGGACATTGAAATAATTTTTTTGAACTAAATCTTCACTTTCGGGCACCTATAGCGGCTAAACCGTGAGGAATTTGAAGATGATGCAAACTAGTGATTTGTGACATTTTTTTTCTGTAGATTCTAAATATATTTTTTTCAAAATTTTGGAATCAGATTGCACTTCTTTTCCATCTCCTTCAAAAACTATTTTCAAACAACATTTTTAAGGAGTGACACTCATATAACATAACTTTTTTCCATGAAGGATAAAATTCTATTTTTTTTTCAATTTAGATTTGTAACTATGATATCTAGTGCTTCCAATTGGTTTCATAGTGTTTTATTGAATATTTTTTCCTTAATCAAGTTTCAAAGTCAAACCAATTACAATTCAGACATAGGCGGACCGTATAACGCGTAACTTTTTTTGTATGTATCGAAGAAAAAAAAATTGTTGGATTAAGGACTTCAATATTTAGCGCAATCATATTTTCAAAAAATAAAATGATAATCTGCTATTTTTCCACGTGCAGAACAAAGAGCTTGATTTTCGGTGAAAAACCTATGTTTAATAAAACTAAAAAAACAAATACATAATAAAACTAAAACATATTAAAATTATATTTGTTGGATAGCTCATTCTAAAGACTACCATCATCCAATTGGGTTGATGAAGTCTCCTCCATTTTCATCCTCAACCCAAGCTTTGAAGTGCAAAATTTTGGAATTTTTTGGTGCCTAGGGGAGAAGGGAGGAAAAGGGGGGTTCGCAAACCCCCTTTCCACAAGCCTTCACTTTTGGCTTTTTGTCAAGAATGGTGGGCCCCATCATTAAATGGGTTCACTTGAAGGGGGTGATGAGAGCATCAGAATACTTTCATTTAAAGCATTTTATGTTTAAAAGACTTGTTATTTTTGTTAATTAACATGACTGGCGGTAGATTATAGATTAACATATTTACTTATTTTGCTTTATGTTTAGCTAAATTAGTAGATATATTTGAAGTAATGGTTTATGTTGATTGCGTTACTTTATGATGATCTTTGCTAAGATAATTATGTTGCGTTGATCTTTTACTACCATAAATGTTATCCTTTTCTTAAGGGTTTTGAACAAGGTATTTTAAAGATTGATGATGTGGTTAAACTCTTTGTTTAATCATGATGATGAATACACCATAGATGGGCCCTATTGGATGATGATTCACTCAAGTCCAAGTTGACTTCTTCATAGTTGGTTATGGAACTTCCACTTCCAGCACCAATCTGGCATAGTTCTCTTTAGTTCAGTTTCAGTTATGTTTTAGTTTAAATTGTAATCTTTAGTTTAATTGCCTTAAGTTTTAGTAGTTAAGGCCATGTTAGAAGTCTAATAAGGATATTCTTATAAATATCCATGTTTCAGTTTTAGTTAGGAGTTAGATAATTTTCAATCAAATTTCTATAATTCAACAACAATACTTTGTTTTACGTTCTACTTTTGATCAATGGGAATGAAAGCAAGGAGTTAATTCAATCTTTGTGTTAAGGGATCTTACCTGAGCAAGAGCAGGGCCTGCTCAACCTTTGGAATGATCTTGTGTTGGTATTTTGTCAAGTTATACTATTATGCTATTTCTAACTCATTCATATTAAATCTGAGGTAGATGTTAATTCTGAATTATTAAGTTGTTAAATCATTTTCTGGCTTAGTGAATGTTAATTCTGGATAGTTACTTCTGCTCGAGTTACTTTCAAGTTTTTGTTTGTTATGGTTAGATTAAGTTGTTGGAATCAATATAAGGTTTATCAGATTAGTTGGATTTAGATGTTCGAAATAGTTAAGTTTGATGTTATTTATTAAAGTTTCATTAGAAGCGATGATAGGAACTTATGGAAAGATGAAGTTGAAGTTTGTTGAAAATCTTTTCATGGAAGATTAGTTTTTATGTTTTCTATAGTAATTTCCATTTCCTTGTAATTCATTTATGTTCTTAAATAGTGTTTAATTTCCAACAATTAATTATGGATTTCTTTTAAAAAGCAAAATAGAATTAATTTGGATTTTCTGTTAAAGTAATCATTATTTGTCTCCATCAATCGATCTAAATCAAGTTCAATAAAGTTAGAAATAAGTCAACAGGATTTTAAATTAGAAAATAAGATAGAATTAAACCTTAAGAATCAGTCGCTATAGTTCAACTCCTGAGAGCTCTTGAAGAGCTCATGACAGCTCCTAAAAGCTCCTAAAGTAGGCAAATTGATACTGAAAGTTGTTTACAGTGCAAACCCCCCCAAAGAATATGTGACAACTATCCTTATCGTATATTGCTCTGAGACACACCCGGTTCAATACATAATTGATTAAATGATGCAACTTGTGACATCAATGACCTTGCCCATCAGGGGGTTCGCTCAAACCAAAAGTTCGTTTGAACCCCTAAAAACCAATTTTTTTTGCATAGGGTCATTTTTTGCAACTTTTCCTTCCTCACTGGAATTGTAAACCACTTTTGTGGGTTTACCTGACATATTATTGTTGTTGGTTTATGATGTTCTGATTTGGGTATTGTTGATGGATATAATGATGTGGATGTATGCAGTTTGGTGGATTGGTATATTGTTGTGAGGTCATCATATTTTGGGTGTATTTGTGTTGATAGGTGTTTTTATTAGATAGATTTACATTGTGATTAGGATTTAAAGAGAGAGCATGTGGAAATTGTGTTGTGGCTCGATGTAGTTTTGATGGGTGATGTATTGATTGTTTGGTATATGAGTTTGAACATTAGATGGGGGTCATTTCATATTTGTTATTTGATTGGAGATGTTGGAATTGTTGAGTGGAATAGTATGTTGATATAATGGATTAGTATTGGCTTTTTTATTTTGGATATTTTTTGTATTAGTGTTCAAGTGAGGTGATGATGCTTGGGAAAAGTGAGATGATATTATTGAAGTTTGTTGATTGGTCATGGAAGTAGGTGCAATGGTATAACTAAATGTTTTATTGTATAGTGGTTTGGTTATTTATATGGTATAGGTGGGATTTTGTGTGAGTGTAGAAGGTATTGATACTTGTGTAGAGTTAGTTGGTATAATTGTTTGTGAATGGTGGTAGCAATTTGTTTAGATGGAGTTGGTTGAATGGTTAGGTTATTATATTTTGATGTGGAAGGTGGTATGATACTGTTGGAACTTGTTTCCCTCAAGGTCAAGGATGTAATATTATTAGTAACACCACAAATGAGTGTTGTTTCAAATGAATAAGGCATTTTATCCCCTTGTTGGGTGAGTAATAAGAAATATTGGTCATGATTGGCTACTAGAATTGAGTATACCAGTTTCATAGCATTAGGATCTTGTTGGGATTCATCCAACTCTTCAAGTGTTACATCCTTTACTAATCCACCTGTGTTGGGACTATGTTTAGGACTCAATGGGAGTGGTGTTTCAAATCCTCTTTCTACAAACATGTTTGTGAATTCTCCTAGTGTTACAAGGAAAGGATCTAAGTTCGTGGGTACCATGTCTAACTCTTGTTGTCGTTGAATTTTCTTCTTATTTTTTGACCTTGTTTCTATTGGAATGTAAAAGATTTATAACCTTTTGACTTGGATGATTTACTTAGGCAGATGAATGAGGTGGATACAAACAAGAAGTATAACTAGATCTTAGGATTTTGATGGTCAATATTTGGATAAAATATGTTAAATCTTGGACTAGACTTGTGAGTCCTGGTGGAACCTTCAAGGTTTCATGTTCCACTAGTCTGAGTGCATTATATTTGGTGTTCTTTTGGTTTGTTTAAGGTTAGGGTTTAGGGTTTTATGTTGGGGATTTGTTTTACTGAGAATATTTTCTCCTTTTGTTTGAAACCCTTGTCTTTCATTCTAATCCTTGATTGACTTGCTATTGTCCATTTTTCGGTCAAGTTAAAACAAATTAAGTCCTTGAGGTCATCCAATTGACCGACCCCTTGTGGTTAGAGTTCCCCATTCTATGAGTCACCTAATATTTCCCATGTTATCTTGGTCTGGGGATTTAATTTTTATAAAGTGGAAAATCTTAATTATTTGGCCTTTACATCCTTTGCATAAAATGGTTAAGTCTTTCTAAGGCCTTATATTATGTTGCTCCTAGTCAGTCCCCTTGTTAAAACAACATGTGAGCACATGCAAAATTAGTTCACTTAAGTTCCCATTCATTGCTTTGCCTATTGCTCATTGAGGATTACTTGTGCATTGTCTTGGGTCAGTGGGAATAATCAAGATATGATAAAGAAATTTGATATTTTGGTGAAGAAAAAGGCTAAGGTTAGGGCTAAATGATCCCTAGAAACATGCTAGGGAAATAAAGACTATAAAAAACCCAAAACATAACATAAAATTGTAAGGGTATACAATTTTCTATGTTACAATTTGATCCTATGTGCATGTCTTAAATAAACACATTTCATTTAGCTAATTTATTACAATTTTGATAGCATTGAGAAAATATGTGAATTAAGTGATTGTTACTTTTGAGTTAGAATATGATGTTGAAACATATTAATGTTTTTTCTCTATGAAATGGTATGATAATTTTTAAACTTGTTAGTGATTACCATATTTATAAGAAATGCATAATAAATAATGTAGTGGTATGAATTTGCACCATAGGAAAATTCCCCATTATTTACCCTTACCTTAGAGATTATACGTCTGATGATGCAAACCCATTGCCACCAACTTATTTCTTCTATGTGGCCTTGTATTTTTTGTGTCGATGGAGGAATTTTTGTTAGGGACACGTGCGTGTTGTACAAATGTAAGCATGTCACACTAGCATCTTGACAAGATTCCTACCCCTGGAATCTACAAAACCATTAAATTTTTGGTTTGGTATGAAACTAACATCTTCGATTGACCCTTGACCAACAAAAATTTACTTCTTACCTCCATTTTATCAATTCAAACTCATTCTTTCATCCCTTCATGTCATTCTTTTGCTCTCTCTAGCTCATTCTTGCTCTATTCTTCTTCATTATAACTTCTTGTTGTTGCAAGCTCTCTTCTTGGCTTCTACAATGTGTTCTCTTGCTACAATGCCATTGTTTTGCAAGTCTATGAAGCTCCATCCTCTTGGAAAGGCATAGCCTCTCATCATCTTCTCCTCTCAGCTTTGAGTGCTAGCAGAAGGGAAGGTGATATTACTCTTGTTATTTACTTGCATCATTGTGTCTTATAGAGTAGCATTCAAGTTGTCTTTGCACTTTATTTGATATTATTTTTTTCTTTTCTCTTCTTTATAGATTTCTCTATCTTGTTGCATATTTGGTTTCCCATGGAGGTGGGAATACCAAAACGGGGGTCTAACTAAGGCAGACCTCAAAACACATCCCCAACATTTTCCTATTCTTTTGTGTGTAGGTATAGGCACAATTTTGTCTACTTGAATTCAAATAGAGCACCAAATCATGAGTGGAAAGGTATATTTTGCTACTCTTTCTTTGTCAATTTTGTACTAGAGTAGTTTTTCAGTATTCTTCTTGTTGCACTTTCTATTTCCTGCATTCTCTTTGTTAAACCATAAAACCTCAACAATTAGGTAGAAGTAGACCCTTTGTGTTTTCTGGCTATTTATCAAACCTCTTTCTATATAGGATTTCATGCTAGAGTCCAATTCCCACATTTCCATCCTCAAATAGTGAGTTGTTTAGTCAGTAGTCTAAAATCTCTGTGACTAGCTTGCTTGATTCTAAACACACCTATCTTTAGCAAAAGGAAAACAATATGTTGTTTTCCCTTCCTTTTCAGCCTCTCTCTCCACCTATCAAACAATCTAAGATAGTTTATGGTAGATTGTTCCTTCGGGCTCTACCATGACCTAGAGCCTTGAGGGTGGCGAACCTCCCTGCTCTACATTTTTGGTTAAGCTGATGTGAAAGTCTTATTTTTATTTCATAGTGTTGAATATCTTTCTCTCGTACCTTGGGTGTGTTGTGGGCTTGTGTTTTTTGAATATTTATGAGCTTTATGACTCAACTAACAACCTCTGAGCATGTTGTTAAAAGAAACTTATGACACATAGAGATGGATCCTCAGAAGGTCACTTCTAGTCCTACCTTTGAAGAATTAGTTTCATGAACAAATACAAGTTTCTCTAGCCCTTTTGGGGAAGCTCCTCGTATTCCTACCCCTCCTACTTCTCCTTCCACTTCGTCTGTGGAGGAAGATAATGTTCTCAAGGTTCTCGTAAAGCAACTTCTTTCCCTAGATAGAAGACTTGGGGAGTTCGGGAAGTATCTAGAGAAATAAAGGACTATGACTAGGGCTACTAAGGTTGTTAATGACTTGAGAACTATGTTGGATAAAGACCAGGTAGGTATAGAATTTCTCTAAGGCCCTACAGACATAGTGGATACTCATTTCCCATCATAAAATCCTAGGTCAGGTGTTTCTCGAGACCTTGGATCTGAAACCATTGAAAGATAAATAGAAATCTCAATGCCTAAGGCATTGGTATGTATGGCTGAGATTAATCCTCGACTAACCCCCATCATTAAAGTAAACAATGTACCCTTGGGTTTCAACTCCTCTAGTCCTCAACTCCTCTAGTCCTAATATTCCTAGTGGCAATCTTGGAGTCCATGTTGGTCCTGGTGGTGGATTCTCTGTTGGTATGGGGTTTGGCGGCTCTGGTGGTTCTGGTGGAGGTTCCTATTGTCAAATCAGATTGCACCCGAACGCTTGAATGACCAAACTCAGGTTGTGGGTGACCTATAATGAGATTGAACCTCCGGATTCTAGGTCAGCTTCCTATATGATGGTCAATTTGATACTTGAATAATTTATTCTGAGAAAAGGGTAAGAAACTTAATCTAATGTAAAACTGGAAAAGCTGGATTGTGGCAATGCACCTAGTTGATTTAAGAAAATAGACTAACTCACAACTGATTCATCAAGAAGCTTACTTTCACAACTCAGATTGAACAATTTAACTGCATTAATGATTCACAAATAGGCCTGATAATTCATTCTTTATTAAGGAAGAACTTATTTTCACAACTTAAAGATATGGATATACTTGAGACACAATTTATGACTTGCAACTAAGATTGTTTCTTCATGTACATGTATTCACAAATGTTGACAAAAATTTAAAGGTTCTGATATCAAACACATTAAACTTTTATCCAAAACATTCACAAAATAAGACACCTGAATCTAAGAAGGATAATTTTTAACTTGCAATGACAAATGAAGGAACGCTCTGCAAATGATACTCCAAGATAACTTGTAAAGACTGTTGCAATATCTATTAAATTTTAAAAGCTGAGTTACAAGACAATTCACTTTGCAGAATGCAAAGGCTGAATAACAAGAACTAGTGAAAAAATGACTAAGTCATTTCACTTTATACAATAAGCCTCTCAAAGGCATGAAAAATGAAGTTGGAAGTCAAACTCAATGTGTAGATGATAACTCCAAGGAAAAATCTGAGTAGAAATAAATATCTTTAAAAGAAGAGCTCAAACTCATGCAAAAATGAGTGAACTTGGGTTCTAACTGGCTGTCAACTCATATGCAACTGAAAAGTAGCTCAAACTGAACTGGAAATCCATGAAAAGTAAGTCCAAGCATGCAAAAATTGCCTCATTTGAATCAATCCGCCCATGGTAACTGAAACTCCATCTGTTTATGGCATGATCAATCTTCAATTGATAAACTGATGTGAAACTGAAGTAAAGCACCAAAAACCTCAATAATTTGCATGATTCTAGTTTTCCCTAATGACTCTGACTTCAGTTAGCTTTCACTTACCTATTTCACATGATATTGGGTAAAAGTATTAATTTGATTAAATATTAAAGATAATTATCTTAATATTTAATACATTTGGCTCCATACTACAAATTAAATATTAGGGTAATTACATCCTTAATATTTAATTAAGTTGTTATTTTTGCTCAACATTTGCAAAAATAAAAATGGGAAGATTTTAATATTTCAAAGCCAAATGTCAAATTGGAAACTTCATGGCTCCATGCATCATTAGGTTTATTGACCCAAAGGTCAAGACTACATTGATAATGAAATATCATAATGATTCATTAAAATCATTAGTAAAATTGATTTAGGGCAGATAAAGCTCGAACCCTAATCACTCATAATCATTCCTCATTTTGCACTCTGTATTTTCTGGAGACTTCTTCTGCCAGCGCCACCATGTTGATCAAGTCTGGAGCTCGACTTGCAGATTCTTTGGGTATTTGTGATGAAAATCTTCATGAAATTGATGGTAAGTGTTTACCTTCTATTGTATCTGCAAAATCTTTTGCTTTTTCTTCTTATCAAATGCAATTTTGGTCCTCTATAGCCGTCGCCATTATTTCTTTCCTCTGATTGCATCTCTTTGTATTTGTGTGTGGGCTTTAATGGGTTGTACCCTATGAGCTTGAGCTCTGATCTGGAAACTTTATTTGCTCTCCTGGAGAGTTTCATTGTGATTTAAGAAGAAGAAACAGAGGTAAATGCCTTTAAAAATATAAATATGTGTAATGCCTTCATGTTGCAGCTTATCTATTATACTTGATGTCTTTTCTTCACTTTACCTTCTATAGCCACCATGAGTGTATTTCTTGAAGCTTTTTTTAAAATTCCATGAACTTTCAATGTATTCCTCCCACAAAAAGCAATAGATAAATTTGCTTCATGTATTTTATTGTTGAATATGCTTTATTCGAGCCTTGGAGCTCATTCTGTAGTAGGTGACTTATCATTTTGGGAACTCTTTGCCAACCTTTGGCTGCAGCTATCTCTCTTCCTAATGATAAAACATTCAATTTAAGCTCTGGGTATTTTTTGAAACCTGTACAAGCTCAAATAACCTCATTTATTCTGTATTCACATGGTGAACAAAACTGATCGTGATTATAAAGATGACAACCACTAAAATTTGTTTTAGTTTTTAACAATTGGAGCTTCTGTATTTAGCCATGGCTACCCTCCTTGGAAACTTGGATGCCTTGATTTGTTTTATGCTAACCTTTGGGTCCTCTTTTCATAGTCATCGATCTAAAACCATTCCTTACTTTGCATTATGCTTCAGTGACACATGATTGACTGTGTAGCAGCATTATGCATTTTAATTTGATAGAAGACTCTTGCTCTTTCTCATTGTGTGGTTGACAGTCTCTTGCTCCCTGTGAAGGATTTTTTGTCATGTGAAATGGACTTTAAACATGCCTAGCACCTTGCAATCTGTGACTTTCCTGGTGTAATCTAAATGGTTGAGTCGGCCTTAGTGTGTTCTCTATAATTTTTTTGAATATGAAACAAGATAAAATCTTTGATAATAGATGGGAAACTCCTTATGCAGTGAATTCCATGGATGATATGATAAAAAGCTTCTATATAAATGCATTTTCTCCTCATGCATAGATTACCCCTTATAGCACTGTATCTACACTTTTATAACATAATTCATTGCACCATTCATTGTTAGTATTTCTGCTCTTTTTAGCTCATAGTTGGAAACCTGTAGGTATAAAATATTGACCCAAATGACTGTTATTTTCCTCTATATAAGCTCACTCAAAAGCATTTATCTCTATGATTTTCATGACTTTGCTCCACTGTGCAAATTACATAACGGTTATAATGGCACTTCACCAGTTGATCACAAGCTCTCCCATACTATGGTTACACTCTTAAAGATCCTATAGTAGCTTATTTTAGATTACTGCCTTCCAGTTATGGAGTGCAATATCATTAGTATTATTTGATCACTGCTTTTTGATCTAATGCCATTACATTATCTTGAATGTATAGGCTGAGTCTCTATTTGATCTGGATACTATCATTTGGCATTTTGAAACATGTATGCCCATTTACTTTTATCAATTTTGTAGCAGCAGTCTTGTTCATGATTGTCCTTGACTCTTATGAAGTTCTCAGGAATGAATGTTGTTCTGTGTTTTGTAGTTGTAAGAAACAAATTAAATTGTTGAATTCTCTGCTTTCCTTTTAGTATAAAGAGGCTATGTACTTTATTAGAATGCAATGTAAAATGCAAAACAGAGCTGAAACAGAATTTCAATGAAACTGATGATCTCTTTAACTGTTCTTTTATTTCTCTGTTACATTCTGTAGTTGTTGTTTTGAATATCTTTGTAGACAGTGACTATCATTTGAAATCAGATGCTCCATTTATTGTTAATGCTGATTAATCCATACTTCATTGTTGTCTCACTTTGTTCAAGCTTTCTACTAGCTTTACTTACTGTCAAGGATGCTTTTCCAATCCTTTATGACTGTCATAAACTTCTGTAACCATTTCTCATCACTATGAACACTTGTAACAATAGTCCTATTCACTTTATCAATTTTGTAGCAGCCTTCATGAGTGTTCTCTATAAAATGCTCCTTTTCTTGCTAAGGTTGTCTACTTCAAGCGTATATTGCTACACTTTGAAATTAATGTTGTTGTTCATAATTGTTGCTCATTCTCCATGCCATATTATTACATATATGTTTCTCTTGAGTCCTCTGTAGACTGTGTATGTGCTTCGGAGTTGTAGGAAACAACTTGATTGTTGAATACCCTGTTCTCCTTTCAGTTTAAGGAAGCTCAATGCCTCATCAAAATGTAAATATGGTTGAAAGGCAGAGCTAAAACAATGGATAACAAATGTAATCAATGCTCTCTTGATTTATTTCTTTAATTGTTCCTTTGAATGATAAGAAAAAGATAATTGCTTAATCTATTTTCATCATGCTGAATTAGACTACTTTCATTATTTAATATTGCTTTACAACAGTCATGTTTGATGACTATAATACTTGATGACTCTCATGTAATAATGTGAATGAGAGGTGTCCTTATGATATGTTGGGCTCTACCCTTGTGGGAGCCCGTTTTGCTCTACATATTTGATAAGATGATCATGAATATGGTGAACCTGTTCCTACACATTGAAACAAACAAGTTAGTAAAAATAATCGAACCTGAAAACTTCCATTGAACTATGTTTTTTCTTGATTGTCAGCCTTTGTAACTCAATCATCTGGTGAATGCCTGATTGAATGTAATTTACATTCCTATTGGTAGCATAGGCATAGAGTAGAATGTAATTCATCATTGCTTAGAGTAAATCTCTAACGCCATTCCTTTACAATTTTGCAGGTTCATGGAGTGCGCAAACGAGGCAAAACGAGGCTGCAACTTGGAGACACGACGACTGAAGACATCAAGCGAAATTGATTCATCATCATAGGAAATGATGAATTGCTCCTCTTTTTTGCACTTATGTTATTTTCAGTAGTGTAGCTTTCATTGAATTTTGTCTTCACTATTTTATTATCATAATAAAATTTAGTTAGTCTCGCGGCTTGTGCGAGATTCAGTGTTTTTACTAAATGAATAAAAGGAATTATTATACAAATTTTCAATTTTTTGTTTCAAATACTTGCACAATAAAACTATAATTCAGATGTAATCTAATCTTTATGATGAACAATGAATACTTTAGCAGCAAAACTTGAAAATCTTTGTACCTATCAATGATGAATTCGATTCAACTCTACCTATTTGAGCTTGTAGTGAAAAATAGGTAATAGTTCCATTGGTCATGTTTCATCCTCTGACCCTATCTTGAATGCCTTGTTGTAGAACATGGGTCAAATGCAAAACTAGCTAGTGAACCTATCTAGTTCTATCTCTCAACCTATCTTTTAGCCTTTTCTCTGACACAATCCTCTATCCATTGCTATTATAAACACTCCTATACCTCAGGGGGTGGAGATTCCAAAAATTGAAAAGTATGGTGGTCATAGAGATCCTTAGACACACGTTTTGGCATTTAATGCTATGTGCGCTCATTTTCTTCCATCATAATGCTCTGAGGGCAAAGCTCTTTTTGAGATCCCTTAAGGACACTACCCTTGAGTGGTACTATTCCTTACTGGATAATTCTATCTTCTCATTTGATCAGTTGGTAAATTAGTTCCTCAGGCAGTTCCATTCCAACATCAGACTGAAGATGACCCTTTTGGATCTCTTTCGGTGTGAGCAAGGGGACCAAGAGAAGGTAACTGATTTTATTGCTCAATATCAAGCACCGTTCTCTCAAATTTCTTATCCTTTGCTAGACCCAGATGTGTAGAAGGTTTTCATTGGTAACTTACAGAATTCATGGCAAGAAAAGTTTTTCTTAATGAAATATCCTTATTTTTCACACCTGTGTGTTGTGCTGCATGAGTACCAGCAGATGGTGGCATAGTTTAGGGGTTCATCTTTGTGCTCTCATTTTGATAACTAGTCTATAGTGTTAGTTTCTAGTAAAAAAAAAGCTATTATGAATGTGGTCTCTATGTCTAAGGATAAGGGCCTAGGGCACAATAGAAATTTCATAAAATTATCTTAGTCTTATACCATTGTTTTGAAGAAGTTATTAAAACATAAAGTTTTGACATTGCTAGAACCTTGACCTCTAACTGAGTTGTATCCTGAGTGGTATGACAAGCATCATTTTCTTCAATTCCATCGAGTGCATGGATATGACACTAAGCGATGTGTGTGCCTACATCATGAGATTCAGGATTGCATCGATGATAGGACTATTTGTCCCAATGGAAAGAAACAAAATTCTAATAATTATGTGGCCAAGGATAATAGTGAATTGCAAATTTATACTGATTTGTTTCCCTCTCATTCCACAAATTTGGTAACAAAATCTTCTACATCATCTAAGTTAGTTCCATATGAGTACGTAAAAATTCTTTCATTTACATGTATCCCTCCTCCTAAAAATGTGTGCTACATTTGACATAACATTCACCTCGCATGATGAGCCTCTTAATAAAGAGCCTTGCCCGCTATAAATTCTTGCCTAAATCAATGGAAATGTTGTAACTAGTGTCTTAGTTGATTCAACGGGTCAGGTTAATGTGATAATAGAGGAGACTTTGTTTATAAATAACTTACATAAGGAGAGATATGAAGAGTTAGAGACCACTCTTTGTACGCATGATGGACTCTCAGTTGTCCCTTTGGGCTCCATTTCTCTTTCAATCTCAGTTGGACCCAAGGTTGTTTATATTTCATTTGTTATCATTCTAGAGTCTGACATGTTCCGAGTAAGGCTAGGTATCCCCTAGTTGGCCTCTATGGATAATGTTACCTCTATTTTTCATAAATTTTTAAAATTCCCTCATGAAGGTTGTGTGCATGTAGTGCATGACACCGGCTATAAGTCGTAAGTGTCGCATGGGGGTTTCTCACTAGATCATTTTTGGCCTGCTTCGGCCAAACCTCTCCCTCCTTGGGGAGATTTTTTATATAAGGCTTATATTAAATATAAGACCAAGAGCTCAATGCTAAAGGTTAGTCATCCGGTGTCCCCTTGTGCAATCTCTGTGAAGGCTTCCATGGTTGTGCAACAGCAAGCTACTTCTTATGCCCAACAAAAGGGAAAGGGGAAGCTTTCTCATGCTCAAGGGCCTTCTCCTTCCATGTCATCTACTTATTCTTCTACTTCTTGTCTTGTTGTGACACCTTCAGCTCTTGCTCCCATGCCTCGTATGGCAAGTGTGATGGTGCATGCATGGCGAAAAGTGAAGTGTCAAGTCTTCAAACTTCTTGTTTTTCCTACAATTCCTAGGCCTATTGTCTATGGAAAGAGGAACAATCCTTGTGGGGTTGCTCCTATGTCTTAGTATCCACAAACTCCTACTATTTCTCTACTTGCCCCTAAGGTAGAAAACAAGAAGAGGTCCATCACTAAGGCACCTATTTATGTTTCTCTTCTTCAAGTTTCTTTTGCTCTTGTGCTTCCTCCTCTTGCTCCTACCTAGGAAACCATCCTTCCATCAAAATAGTTGTGAAGGATACTCCTATGGCTAAGAAGCAACCTACGATCTCTTCTTAGGCCACATCTTCCAACACCTGTAGTCGATGCAATTGGCTTGCACATGAGCGCAAGCGTAGGTGAAAGGCTTTGGCCACTAAACACACCACCTTGCAGAAGAAGGAGGGGGAGCCAGTGGCCCCTATTTTGGTGTCCTCTTTTGTTGTTCTATATTCTTCTACTATTCCTACCTTAGTTCCAATAACCTCTATTTTGCTTTCGGCTCCCCTAGTGAGCCTCGATGATTCTCACCCCAAAAGGGTGCAGTTTTTCATCACTCCCTCCATGGAGCCCCCTCTTTTGATGTCCCTCCTAGACATCCCTCCTTAGCCCATAGACATGCCAAACATCACAGTGGTGTTTGTTGCAACTTTGTCTTCTTCCTCCTCGTCTTCCACTTCTTCTATGGGGATTTTGTATCCTTCATTGAAGCATAAGCTAGAGGATGACCTTGCTACAAGTGGTCAGAAGAAGGGTTTGGCTTCTTTGGAAGTTGGTTATGTCTTAGCTTAGGTTGTCCTCATAACAAAGGCAACCATCGTTTCCCCTGAGTTTGTCACTACCCTTCTCAATGAGGTTGGCAGTGGCTCTCAAGTGCCTCCTTCTCCCACCCGATTAACACATGGCACTTTGGTGAAGTGCATGTTTAATTCAATGGATGATATCTCAACTCTATCCTTAATATTTGCAAGATCGATGAATTTTTCCTCACAAGAGCTTAGTGAAGAAGACCTTGAGGAGCCTTCTTCCTTGGCCCTTATTGCAAGCAAGTTGGAGGGTATCGCTCTTACTATCCCACCCTTACAGGCTCATCCAGCCTCCCCCTATAATGATCTAGATTGGGAGTGGGATGACCTGCTAGTCGATGAGGACTAGGGTGGTACCTCTTCTTTATTTGAAGTGTATATTTTTTTGTGTGTTTGTGCTCCCCCGTGCTTTTCTTTTTATGTTTGTGATCCTACCTAGAGGACCCTTGCTACCCTTGTAGGTGCTTGGATATAGGCACCAAAAATCTATCGTACACTTCTTCTATTTGTATCATCATTCTTCTATGTGTCGTGAATTTTTTTTTTGGTAATTGGGGACGATTCAAAGCGTTGGGGGCATTTAGGCATTCTTCCATGTTGACCCAATTTTTGTTTTTACTTTGTCTTCATGTTCTAAGAACTTCGGGGATTGATGACCATTCGTTCATACAACATGTTATATTTATTTGTATCTATGAACAAATATGACCCCAAGCTCTTAGATCCCCTTGTCTCTTTATTTCTTCGTCTCTATTTGCTTCTTGATGTTGTTGTTCTTATGTGTTATCCCTCGTGTGTGTGTGTGAAAACATACCATGAATTAGATCTTGGCATGTGTTGTGTGCCACAACATCTCTGCCTCCCCTTTCTCTCCTTAGGATGCCATGTGCTCCTCTACGTAGCACACACCATCCTAAGGGGGGGCTACCATGATGTTCTAATTTTTTAGTAAGGAAAATTCTTTCAAAAGGATTCTTTGGTGTCAATTTTTCTTTACAATGGATTCCTTGATGAAAGAATCCCTTATTGAAATGTGTTGTCCCTCGTGTGTGTGTGTGTGTGAAAAAACATACCATAAAATACATCTCAGCATGTATTGTGTGCCACAACATCTCTGCCTCCCCTTTCTCTCCTTAGGATGCCATGTGCTCCTCTACATAGCACATAGCATCCTAAGGGGGGGCTACCATGATGTTCTAATTTTTCAATAAGGCAAATTATTTCAAAAGGATTCTTTGGTGCCAAATTTTCTTTACAATGGATTCCTTGATGAAAGAATCCCTTATTGAAATCTCTCATTTTCCAAAATGTTGTATTCTCTCAAGGTTTCAGGATGAATTTTTCTTCTGAAAATGATCTTGTATGAAAAACTTTGAAAAAAAAGAACTTTTTCTAAAATGAAAGAGTCTAAAAACTTTCCTTTGAAAAGGAGCATTTTTTTCCAATGGATTCCTTAACAAAAAGGATCTTTCAAAATGATCCCTTGATGACTAAATAACTTGTATAAAATATGGTGTCTTTCAATAGGAGCATTCCTTTGAATGGACCCCTTGGTGTCTTGAAGGGTTCCCAGCCAAAGGAACCCCCTTTCAAAGCTTCTCCTTCAATTGAATTCTTTGGTGTCTTGCAATTGTGTGTCATTTATCTGATATTAGATGTCACTGTGTCTTGGTGTTAGACATCATGTATCCTTATGTCTAGCTTGGCGCCAACTCGACTATACCCATCTTTTCTATGCCTATCCTGCAATGGATTTTATAGCAGTCATGGGTTTATCTGATCAATGTGTGTCTTGTGTCTATTTGATCAGTCTATATCTTATCACATTGGCTTGTGTGTCTTATGAATGTATGTCTTATGATTTTTTTCTTAACATGTTTTTCTTGTAGCCTGACATGTTTGTGGTGAGATTGTAGCTTGCTTTGTAGGATCAAGAACCTATGGAACCATCTCTCTTCTTTCTTCACATCTAGGAGTGTCTGATCAAAGATCTGCTTCCTTGACGCTATTGGTATATTCTCTTCAATCTCTTTCTAGTTTAGCTCACATTTGCACTGACATGTATGCTTGCTAAAGTGGGGGAAAAAGTAATGGTGTGAATTTTCACCTTAGGAAAATTCCCCATTTATTTACCCTCACATTAGAAATTATAAGTTTGATGATGCAAACCCACTGCTGCCAGCTTATTTCTTCTATGTGGCCTTATATTTTTGTATCTATGGAGGAATTTCTATTAGGGACGTGTGTGTGTTGTGTCAACGTTTTCATTCCACACTAGCATCCTAATAGGATTCTTTCCCCTAGAATCTACAAAACTATTACATTTCTAGTTGGCTACGAAACTAACATATTTTGTCGACCCTTGAATGACTTCTTACCTCCATTTTAGAAATTCAAACTTATTCTTTCATCCCTTCATGCCATTCTTTTGCTCTCTCTTACTCATTCTTTCTTTATTCTTCTTCATTCTAACTTCTTCTTACTGCTACAAGATCTCTTCTTGGCTTCTACAACATGTTCTCTTGCTACAATGCCATTATTTTGCAAGTCTATGAAGCTCCATCCACTTGGAAAGGCATATCCTCTCGTCATCTTCTCCTCTCAACCTTGAGTGCTAGCAAAAGGGAAGGTGATATTGTTCTTGTTATTTACTTGCATCATTGTGTCTTATAGAGTAGCATTCAAGTTGTCTTTTCACTCTATTTGATAGTATCTTTTCCTTTCTCTTCTTTATTGATTTCTCTATCTCATTGCATATCTAGTTGTTCATGGAGGTGGGAGCACTAAAATGGGGGTTTGACTGAGGCAGACCTCAAAATACAACCCCAACATTTTCTTGGTCTTCTGTGTGTAGGCACAAGCACATGTTCGTCTACTTGAAGTCAACTGAAGCACTGAATCGTGAATGGAAAGGTATCTTTTCCTACTCTTTCTTTATCATTTTTGTACTAAAGTAGTTTTTCAATATTATTCTTGTTGAGCCTTTTATTTCCTGCATTCTCTCTATTAAACTGTAAAACCTCAACGTCGGGTAATAAGTAGTTCCTCTATGTTTTCTAGTTGTTTATTAGACCTTTGTCTGTACAGGACACCAACATGGCACATTGGAGTCTGATTCCCATGTTTTTGTCCTCAAACATGAGCTATTTGATGTGTAGTCCGAAACCTTTTTGGTTGGCTCACCTAGTTCTAAACACACCTATCTTTAGTAGAAGGAAAATAGTGCATTATTTTACCTTCCTTTTTAGCCTCACTCTCTCAACCTGTCAAACAATTTGAGGTAGTTTAGGGTAGTTCATTACTTGGGGCTCTCTCATGATTTGGAGCCTTAGGGGTGACAAATCCCCCTACTCTACAAATAATATAAAACCATTTGAATGAATATCTTAAGTTTATTCATATCAAAACGTATTAAACAAATAATGTTCTAGGTATATGTTGCCTCAAAAAAACATTTTATAAGCATGTAATATGATATTTATTTCTATTTTAGCATGTTAGGCATGTGTAGGAGTACATAATAGAAGCATCTTGCAACTATCATTTCTTCATAAGTGTGAGAGAGTGATTAAATTATTTTAAATAAATAACCTATTCATTCAATCATCACATAATGAGAAAAATTAGAGTAGGACAATATGATTTTTCTTAGTGTTTGTGTGTGTGAGAGATAGAGAGATAGAGAGAGACAGGGAGAGAGCATACTGCCTATTCATTTAATCATTATATAATAAAGAAACTATAAGGAGATAGGCTATGAACTTTTTATGTTAATCCTTCTATTATTTAAGGAATGCATGTCTACTCAAAATGGTTACTAAACATATTTCTATTTCTCTTGAGAAAATATTGGTAGAAGCAAGTAATTAAGTCTTGAGATTTTTTGAGGAAAATTTGAATGATATTATTTTTATATAAAATAAATTATGTGATTTCATGTTTAATTAAATAATATTTGGCATTTATAATTTGATTTGATTTTAAAAAAATATCTATTTATTTTATCAAATTTAGCAAGAGATTAACCATCTTTGATTTTAATGGAGTTCTCCTCTTTAGAGTGAACTCATACACTTTCACTTTTAACCATCTTATTCTCAAGGACACTTATGGAAATTCACTTCTCACACTAAAATACAAGTATACACATCATTTTGGGGCAGTGGACCTAGCTCGATTGGCTAAAGCATCTTGTTGCAGGCAAGAGGCCACGAGGTCTAATCTCCCCACCATCCATGTGGTACTGGAGGGCATGGCGCACCAGTATCACTAGTCACGTGAAAAAAGTTTACCAAACACACTACAATTTATAAGGGGGCTACCTGATTCTTGCATTCTAAAAAAATTATACACATCATTTTGTATCTCATTTTTCACATCACTATTATTTAATTGATCTCATGGTTGCATACCTTCCTTTACAATGTGATACTCTACACTAGATATAAGAAATCTCTCTTGGAGATAAGATGGATGGTCAAAAACCATTCTTTACTATGATGAAGTCTTTGATTTTACAATGAAAGAGTGTCTCCTTATTTTTTGTTCTTTCTTGTCTATCTTTCGTAAGAATAGTTTTTAAATATTTTGGTTAAAGCATCTTGTATAGGTAAAACACAAGTGTTGCAACATAGGGATGTTTCTTGGTGCATATGTTTTCAATCAATGTATTAATTTTGGTGTAAATCACACTTTCATGATGGATTTGATTATCATGCTCAAAATCTCCCTAGTGATGCTAACCTTGTAAGATTTGGCTATGGAGATAACCACCCAAGATCTAAAGGCCTATGGAAAGCACATGATAGTCAAAATATCAATATGGTAAGAATAAATTATTTTCCTAACAAAGAATGAAAATCTAGAATGGATATACAATGTGTCAGAGACCCTTGGTTATATAGGCCAAGGTGAGACATAGGATTAGACAAGATCATGAAAATTGTCTTAATCCTATGGCATGAGACAACTAATATTAAATGACCTAGGACACAAAAAGTAAATGATAAAGGACAACATAAGATTATGATAATTGTCTTAATCTTATGATGTGAGACGTAAAGTGATAAGTATCCCATGTTTACCCTAAGCAAACTTAAGTGATAAGATGTGGAAGTGACTTAATGGTGGAATTAGTTAGGTAATACCCTTATTTACACCAACACGTCCTTTAAGTGCAACTTAGGGGGAACAAAAATATATAAAAATGTAAGGATGAGTCCTAAAAACTAGGCCCAATGAGGTATCCAAGTACAAATTTAGTTTCTCACACATTAAATATCCATTATATTTGCATTATTTGATAGGAATACAATTTATTCTTGTCATATTGCTCTTCCAAGTATCTTGTTCTTTTTTTAGGCCTTTATATTTTGGCTAGCTATCTCCATAACCAAATATTATATGGTATTAGAGAAAGTTGAGTGCCTTTGGTTAGTCTTTTAGGAGCTATTGAGTGTAAATCTTGTATTTTCTTGAAATATTGAGTATGCTCTTCTCTTGCATCCTTGGATGATTTGAAGAATCAAAAAGGTGTGATAGAAATAGTAGACTCAGAGGGGTTCCTCTTCTAGTTTTATATTGCAAATATATTTTAGGAGCTTTTTGAATCAAATATTATCTCACCATCACGTTTAGAGTGCCTGAGAAAATCAAAATTTCCTTTTGTTTCATCTCAATTGAACATTTGAGGCCAAATCTACAAGGATTTGAAGTTGGGTGTAGGGTTGCTAGATCTATAAAGTAGCCACATTTTTAAAGGATTTTGGTTCAAATCCAACCTTTCCATCATGCTTAAAAGGCCCAAGAATCTATAGATTGATTGTCAAATTGTTGATTTTGGAGAAAGTTGCTCTTTGAGTCAATTTTTTTGCTAGTCGAGTCATACAACCCAACCCCTGCATGGTACAATTTTTTTAAAATAAAATAAAAATATCTATGATTAAAAAAAATTAAAAATTAAAAATACAACAAAGTTTTTTATTACAAAAAGTTAAAAAAATAGGGTACCTAATAGGTACCTTGCGTATGACTTGTCAGGCCTTGTACAAAGAGTTTTGCCCCTTTAAAGAGGCCACAACCTTTTTTAAGAGGTCTGTAAACCTCTTTTAAACCCCACTTGGGGTGTTGGGTGTGACCTAAAATGCCCCCCCTACTTTCTATATTTTTTAAAATTATTTTAAATCTTAAAATATAAAATATAAAAAAAAAAATCGGGAAAAATGGCGCTAGGTGGAGTGCTAGAGCAAAATTTTGCAGAGGGAGAATTGCTCCAGGAAGCAATCAACCAAGAGAAGAGGAGATGGGGTGACTAACCTAAGGTTAAGCCACTGAACAAAATAGGGCTCAAATCAGACAAGGGAAAATAAGCAACCCACATTCCTCAATGGGTGTTCTTGAATGGGAGATGGATTGATAAATGCAACCCCTGGTACAAACTTCAAGAAGATGACTATGGGAATAATTATAGTTGGATCGATTAGAGGAATGGCCTCCATAGTGATCATTGGAATGGAAGCTGGCAATCACAAAATCTCAGAAATTGGATACCAAAGGACAAATTAAACTCTGGTGTTGTCAAGAGTGGGCAGTTCGGGAAAAATGGGAGCCCTAGGGCACCAGGAACAAATCACTGGAGCAATGCTAGGGATAGAAAATTTGGCCATCACAACATCCCTAGCCAAGATGTTTTGCATCAAAAGAAGACTGACAACAATAACAGTTAGAGCCCCCAAGATTTTCATCCAGGGGACGATCATACTCGCAGGGCCAATTCTCAGAATCATGAAACCCGTTGGAACAACAAGGTACCTCCAAGAGATCAGAATCATCAAAATTACAAATGAAAGTGGAGGAATGGAGGCCCTTTTGGCAGAAAAAGAAGGAATGGCTTAGGACTGGATACGAATCCCATGCCCTGGGGTAGCAAGCTTTTCACAATGCAAACATAATTTATAAAGGGAAGAGTGGAGAGGTTGTGCGATCAAGCCCTCTTCGCAAAATGGTGTGGCCCAGACAATCCAAAAGAAGAAATAATGAAATGGTGGCTACAAATTTTTAAAGACCAGGTAAGCATTAATCCCCTTCCTAATGCTTTCTACTTGATAGAATGCATAGATTGGAATCTAAAACAGCAAATAGTGTTTGGTAAACCCCTATTCTTTAATGGTCACAATTTTCATTGTAAAAATTGGGAATCCAACTTCAATCCATGGCATTACAAGATCAAACAAACCCCAACATGGTTAAAACTAATCGACCTCCTATCAGAATATTGGAGTGTGGAAGCCATGACCAAGATAGGTTACTCATTAGGGGTGTGCTTGGGTATAGATGAAGATTTCATAAATGGGAAAGAAGATGCAGAACCAAACATCTTGGTAGATATTGAGGAAGGTGTAGGGATCTATAAGAGCTTGGAAATCATCTCTAAGTTTGGGTCTTGGCTTCAGAAAGTATCCAAGAGTGATGTCAATAAGTTAGTGAAGTGTCTTTCCAGAGAGGACATCAAGAACAGAAGCTCTAGCACAACAGAAGTGGATACTTTTGGTTTTAATCAAAATGTTAATATAGATCCATTAGTGAATTCTGATGGAAGTGGGAGTAATCTAGATATAAAGGGTGTTGAATTAGATCAACCATCTAGAAAGAGCCCCAAAAAAAGAAAACTGGGAGACCTTGAATGGAAAATAAATGTTATCTTAAGCCAAGATATGTCAAAGACTGAAGAAGTAACTTTGCAGGCTCAAAAGGATTTGAGCACTCTCCTAGAACATACCAAAGACTTGGAGAAAATCATTTCTTCTCAAATAGGAGAATTTTTGAGCACCAGAAAAACTTGGATACCACAAGCCTGAAGTCTGAGATCGCCCAAAGGAATAAAATAGAGGAACCAAAGGATAAGGAGGAGTTAGGTGTCAAAGAAGATAGTGCTTCTCAAAATTACCATCAAGTAGAAAAAGAGGGAGAAGAAAATGCCTAATCAGATTGTGAATCAGGTGAAAATTGGGTATCAGATGAAGAGAGTGCAGAGGAAGCTGAAGAAGGGGAATTGTGGGAGGAAAGAATGCTAGAACAAATCCAGTCCAAGATAAATAAACCAAATATAAAAGGCTTGGGGAGGAGAGGCCCCAAAACCAACAAAGCCAAACTAGAGATAGCAGCCAATGCAGCAGGGCAAACAAAACTCTGGAAAGGGAAGGAGACTCTCCTTCCCCAGACACAATGAGAATTATAACATGGAATGTTAGGGGCTTAAATGCCCCTAACAAATGGCACATGATCAAGTGCCAAATTGACCAATCAAAATCAGATATATTTATACTGTAAGAAACAAAGTGGGACTCAGAAGAAATCAAAACCAAAATGAGGTGGTGGAATTAATGGGATGGCTGCTATGTAAGGGTAGAAAGAGCTTCAGGAGGACTAGGCATTATCTGGAACCCCATCATAGTAATAGGGGAACTTTTGGAGGAAAAAAAGAATTGGTTAGCAATAAAATGTAGAGTGTTACAAAGAAATGAACATTTCACTCTAATCAACACTTACGGCCCCACCCAAGTAGGAGAGAAAAGAGCAGTCTGGCAACAAATCACCCAGGCCATCTCGATCCACGAAGGAGCAAAAGGAATCATTGCAGGTGACTTTAATGCAACTCTAAATCATGAAGAAAATAAAGGTGGGGTAGGGAGAATTACAAGAGTCCAACTGGACTTCCAAGAGTTTGTAGACAACAACCATCTGATGGATATAACTACAAAAAATGGCACCTTTACCTGGACAAACAAAAGGAAAGGATTTACAAACATAGCTGAGAGGTTGGACGGATTTCTCCTATTTGGTGAATGGGGGAGATGCAACCAAATATATGAGGCCACTATCTTACCTTACATGGGTTCAGATCACTTCCTAGTACAACTTCTAATTCAACCAGACACAGCCCCCTCTCTCTGCCCTTTCAAGTTTGAGAAAATGTGGCTCAGAGATGACAAGCTACCAGATTTGATCAGGAAATGGTGGAAGGAGCCCCAACTTGGGAACCATGGTTGTTTATTTATTCTGAACATAAAGCTTAACTATGTGAAAAATAAACTAAAAGAATGGAATAGAGTTGTCTTCAAGGATATCTTTCAAGAGAAAGATCGGGTGACCAAAGATTTATTCACTCTCAATGAACATATCATAGACAATGGAATGGACAAGGAGGAATTTGAGATGGAAAAAGCTCTCAAAGAGGAATTGTTAGAGATCTTGAAAAGAGAAGAATTTTTTTGGAGGTAAAAATCTAGGGAAACATGGATCAAAGAAGGAGATTGCAACACAAAATACTTTCACAGAATGGCAATAACCAACAAGAGTAGGAACAAACTATCTTCCATAACAAGAGATGATGGATCGCTAGCTCAGTCACTGGAGGAAGTCAATGAGGAGGCTGTAAATTTTTTTCAAGCAATTTTAAATAGACCATCAAAGAGCAATGAGGAATTCAGGAACAAATTTCTAGCCTTAATTCCAAGCATCATAGGAGAGGAACATAATAAAGTGCTAGTCAAACAAATAAGTAAAGAAGAGGTGAAAACGGTGACCTTCCAACTAAATCTAGACAAATTGCCAGGCTCAGATGGCTTTCCAGCTTACTTTTTTTAGAAATTTTGGGATATAGTAGGAGAGGATTTATACCTAGCGACAGAGGAATCTCAAAAAAAGATGACCATGTTGGGAGAAACAAACCACACATTCTTGGCACTGATCCCAAAGAAAAAGAGCACTGTGAAGATGGAAGCCTACAAAATAATTGCCCTATGTAACATAGTTTGTAAAGTGATCACTAAAATAATTTTGAACAGTCTGAAGGGAGTACTGAATAGCATTATCTTAGAGGAACAAAGAGGTTTCACCCCGGGCAGATCAATTGTGGAAGGCATAATATCAACTCATGAAACACTCCACTCAGCCAGAAAGGCAAGAGAACCATGCATGATTATCAAGCTAGACATTCTTAAGGCATATGATATGGTGGACAGAGAATTCCTTAAAGAGGTTCTCAGGAAGTTTGGTTTCCAAGAGGATTGGGTTATATGGATTACAAGTTGCATCTCCATGGAAAAGTTCTCAGTACTGGTTAATGGGGCAGCTCAAGGTTTTTTCTCATCTTCAAGAGGGATAAGGCAAGGAGATCCCCTCTCCCCCTTTTTATTCATCATAATGGCAGAAGTTATGGGTTGAGGGATAACTGCTCTTAGACAAGAAGGAAAATGGAAAGGTGTGAGAGTTGCCAATGGAGTTGAAAACTCAACACATCAACAATTTGTTGATGATACAACCCTTTTTGGAATGTCTACCAGAAAAGAAGCAAGAACCATAAAATAATTTTTGGATGAATATTGTCAAGCATTAGGACAAAGCATAAATTGGCATAAATCTGAGGTCTTCTTTCTTAATACACAACCAAGCCTTCAAAGAGATCTGGCAAGAATATTGGGATTAAGAGTGGCAAACTTTCTAGGTAGATTCTTGGGCACCCCCCTCTTTGTAGGCATCAATAAAAAATGCTATTGGGAAAAAATAATTAACAGTTGCAAGAATAAGATGGGGACATGGAAAGGGAAATGGATTTCTGTAGCAGGAAGACTTCTGATGGTGAAGTCAGTTCTTGCAGCAATACCAATTTACTCAATGACATGCCTAAAAATACCAATAGTAGTAGAGGAAAAGCTTAACCAAATCTTTAGGAATTTTTTTTGGAGTGGCACAGGAGATCATCAAAAGTTTCCACTCATGCCCTGGAAAAAAGTATGCACTCCTAAAGAGGCTAGTGGTGCAAGGCTTAGACAATTAAGATTGATGAACATGGCAGTAGGTGCAAAACTGGTTTGGGAAATGTATGCAAAAGGAAATAAGAGATTGGTCAAAATCTTGCAAAGAAAATATCTAGATTCAGATTCTCCAACCCAAATCCTTAGAGTTGCGTACCCTCCTCGAAGTTCGGCCATTTGGAACTATTTATTAGAATGTAGGGATATAATCACTAAACATGTGACTTGGGAGTTGAGGGATGAAAAATCTGCATCCTTTTGGCAAGATTCATGGAATGGCAAAGAAGCATTAGCAACTCTTCCTGGGCTGGATTTGATCAGAACAAAACCTTAAGAAAGTGGGGTGACAAGGTAAGTATCTATGGAAGAATGATAGTCGGGAAGGAAGGTCTAGAGTGGGAATGGAACTCTCTACAAGAGCTAGAAGCCCCATAAAACCAGAAGGATGTTCTAGTGTCAATACTCAAAGAGAGAACCTTTTTTCCCTCTAATCAAGATGACATTATTGGGTGGTGTGGCTCCTTGACTGGATCATATGCAGTGAATTTTGGTTACAAGCTAAAGGAACAAGCAAAGACAAGGAAAAATTGGCCGAGCAAACTACTTTGGGGGAGACATTGTCTACCTAAAGTGGGGGTTTTGCTTGGCTGGCAATCCAAAAGAAGATCTTATCCGAGGACAGATTAGCCACTTTCGGAATACATGGCCCAGGGAGATGCATTTTATGCAAAAAGGATAATGAAACCTTAGATCATTTGCTTCTCAACTGCCCTTTTTCAATGCAATGTTGGCAACATTTCATGAGAAAACTCAATTGGCAAATCCCCCTACCAAAATGTCTACTTACATGGTTCAATATGTGGCCTCTACCAAGAAGGAAGGAATTTTTTGATAGTATTTGGCCCATTTCCCCTTCAATAATAATAGGGGAAATATGGAAGGAGTGTAACAGAAGGATCTTTCAAAACAAATGAATGCAGCCAGCAAAGTTGTGTGAGAAAATCGAAGGTATGATCACTGAAACAGTTAATGAAGTAGTAAAATCAAACTTGGGGAAGAAAGGTACATATTCAAATTGGGATGATCAAATGAAGCATGCATTCAAGGGGCTCTTTATTCCTAAAATTTCAGGACTAGGACCCATGGCTTCCTAGCTAAAGAGAAGGGATTTCAAATGGGAACCTCTAGATATAGGTTGGATTAAGATCAATTTTGATGGGGCATCTCGAGGTAACTCGGGACTGGGCGGGGTTGGATGTGTAGCCAAAAATGAGAAGGGGGAGACAATGGCGGAGAATTCTAAACCTCTGGGAATCTGTACAAACAATGAGGCAGAGTTCCAACCAGCTTTAATGGGAATTCAGTTAGGTATTCAGTTAAAGGAAAATAAGATTTAGTTAGAAGGAGACTCCCTAATTACTATAAACTCGATAAGATAGAGCATCTGTCCCAATTGGAAACTGAATCACTGGCTCTAGGCAATAATATGCCTTTTGAGTGGCTTTGAAGATTATAAAGATATTTCCAGAGAAGGGAACCAAAGAGTAGACTTCTTGGAAAAAGAGGCGGTAAGCAATAACTAAAGATATGATCCTCAAATACTTGAGAAATTTTGAAATTCAATGTCTAAAATTCTAAGGGATTGGCCCACATATTTTAGTAGCGCCATCAATTTTCTATTGGTGTAGGTTCTACAACTCATCCCTAGTATGTGCTCTCATGGATTCCATGTCGTTGGGAAAGTAACTCTTGGGGCCCACCATGGCTCCAACGTGGCTAAGAGTAGTGCTTTGTAAATTGACATTCTTGAATCCAAAAGGACAAGCTTAATCATGTGAAGTACTTGGAAGGACATCTAATATGGCCTGGCCATTAGTGATGAGTTGGATAATTATTTTAAATGCCAAAAGATCTCATTTGTAATAGTTGGGCAGCCAAAGGCCTTACTTCCTAATAATGAGTGGCCATGCATCAGTTTCAGTGTGGAACACATCTTTATTACCTAAAGGAAGTCTCTCAAAATATTGGTTTTATATTTACTTGAAAAAATGACGAGTGGGTCATAGGTGCCTTTCTTCTCTAACAGGTGTTAGCAGTCAGCACATAGCCTATTATGGGGACTCCGTTGGCTCTTAGCTCGGACAAACAATAGTCGTTTAGAGGAAAAATCTCTAATAAGCGTCTCCAAGGGAGGCTTTGGTCTCCGCATCCGGTAATCCTGTGGGCAGTAAAGCGAGTGCTGGGTCTCGAGTTTCTGCAAGCTTATCACAGAGCAAGGTCCAATTCTAAAATTCTTGCTATGTTTTTGGTAGTACTGTTGCAGATGGAGGCGTCAAAGGAATTAGCCAAAAAGCTGACTCATATGACCTTCAAGCATGCCTGGCTAGCATAAATAGATGCGGCTTTGGACAATGTGGATGAAAATAAATTGATTCCCATGCCTCAGAACTACTATATGATTCACATGCATGGTAGGGAGATCATGAATGTTCCCTTGATTAGAACCATAGAGCCTGAAATCTATGAAAAGCTTTGGGATGTACGGGAGCGTAGCATCTTTTTCTTGCTTTGTGCTGCGAAGTTGGTCTCCAATTTGCCTCAAGGTTGGGCTCTACGCTATGTGGAGGATGAAGAGCTGGTGAATGAGATTGTGGTCAGTCATGAGGAAGATTGGGAACTAGGGTTGGGAGAGGAATGGCATAAAAATGACGAGCAGGATCCAGAACAGAAGGCCAAGAGCCTGACTCATGCTAATTGTGGTCCAGATTGCCCAGTAATTGCAGATTTCAAAGCCTGGAAAAAGCGCTTCGACTCCGACGAGGTCAGCAATGAATAGGGTTGGTTTTCTGGTGTTCAAAGGTTTCTTGTATAACATCCTATGTTAACTCTAGCTAAATTTTTAAAGATTTCTCTAGTCTGTCCGTCCAGTGGGGTTACAAGCCTTAATAGGGTTTTTTGGGTGTCAATTCGTCTTACCTGTAGTTTGGTTTAGGTCATGTTGATGGGTCGGATGAGCACAACAATAGTAAGCAAAATATTACTATTCTGCTCTCCTGAAAGAGAAAGAATAACGCATGGATATCTAACTCCCAAGGTCTTGGTAATCAGTTCTCGACTGTGTTAATTTCACTCAATGGTTCATGTGAACTATAATGTTCAAGGGGCCTACTGGTGTTGAGCTTGTGGATTGTTCTAAGATCAAACATAAATTTAAACCTACTTTAACCACGGTTTTTAAAGAAACAAAAAAAGATAGATCAAAGCTTTGGAACTAAAGAGAATGCTAATTCATCCAACTTAATCAGACTTGATACCTTTCAAGGAATTTCTAACTAAAACTGGAGAACAAAATTAACTTGTGATTAACACAGTTTCATTCATTCACAGTGCTAACTTCAATGACAGATTGTAAATCACCATTTAGACAAAACATAAAATAAAATTTCATTCCTTGAAAGCTTTGCAAATCAAATGATTAACCCAAGCTAACTACCATTCTAAAGCATAATATGAAGTAGATTTAAATACGGTTGCTTCTACTGTTGGTGAAATAGATAAGCAACATTAACAAATTTGGCACAATCACTAGTGTACAAAAAATCCATGTCCTCAAATCATCTCCATCTACGCTAAGAAAACTTGAAAGATACATTACTACCTCTTACTCTCGAGTTTTTCTACCTTCTAATCCTAACTTGCTAACAAAAGAAAAATCCCTGTATGTCTGTCTCTGAAATCTCTATCTATCTCCTTTTTTTTTTCTCTTTACCCCTACTTATCTCTCTACTAGTTCTTTTTTTTTTACAAAAAGGTCCCAAAAGATGTCATATACATAATCAAAAAGAATGTGATGCCCCCTGTTTTAGGGTTTACAAAAATATCCCCCCTTCAGAAGGGTTAGCCCTCAGATCTTTTGGAATGAATTTAATCGCATTCAATGTGCATCCCCGTGTCCATGTCAGTAAAGGATCGCTCTAGGGATGTCCCTTAGATCTTTTTCAACCATCGCATTAACTCCTAGCCTCTGTGTCCACCCTCGAACTTCCTTGTAGAGCTACTTTTAATGTTTTGAAGCACTATCATTAATGTCGATCTATCTTTTCCAGGAGACACCACAGCTGTCCCTAAGACTCGTGACCTCTTCTTCCTTTCAGATTTCTTCTTGCTCTATACTTTTTGCAAGTTGACCCCCTTTGGAAACAACATCTAACTCTCCTGTTATATCTCCACACCATTGTTCACCAAGCTCTTCCATTGCTTTTGATCTCAGAGTAAATCCATGTCGATTATGCTTTGTTGATCTTCCTCACAAGAATAGTCAATCAATCAAACTACCAATGGTTTTTCATTAGCTTCCTTTGATTGGTTGAACACACTCAACATAAGATTCTTAGGCAGTCAAAAGTTCCTTAGACATAATCACATGTCGGTGAGACACTAGCCGTGTCTCCTCAATGCGATTATACTTCACAACAGCAATCGACATAGCTTACAACTATCGGAAAGAGGTCATACCGAGTAGCAAAAGTTATATTGATATCCAAAATTGTCGCCCAGACTATCGCTATTGTCCAGACATCATAGCGAGCCCTTAAGAGTTATACCGATGTGTTCTAGCTTAGTTAGACATTCACATTCGACAAGACATTGTTCAGTCAGCAAGAGGTCATAATAAACCATAATCATTCGGCTAGGCTATCACCCTTGGCAAGACTTCATAGAGATGACAAACCATTCGGCCAGGAGTCTTACAGAAGTCACAAATTCTTGTGTGGCACTATCGGCGAAACCACCTTCATTCAGCGAGACATCACACCGAGACCATTCCATGTTAGTGAGAGATCTAGCAATCGGCCAGACTTCTCCCCGAGCCACTATTCTTTCGGTGAGACCTCACCGTGTTAGCCATACATTACACTGAATGCAAAACATTACATCGAAGGCACCATCCCATGTCGGTGAGACTTCATCGGGTCGACAAGACCTCATGTCGAACCATTCCACTTACTGCGAGACCTCCATTTGTCAGTGGGACATTACCCCTTCCTCCATCCTTTCTCCCTGAGCTCAAACCATTTCATTTCAGCAAGACTTCCCCCCAGTTGGGAAGACATCAGACCGAAGGCACAAACCTTCGGCGAGACCATGATCATTCGGCGGGACATTACCCCGAAGCCACACCCTTTCGGCGAGACCACCTTTGGTCAGTGAGACATTACATCAAACGAGCCTTCCTTTAGCGAGTGCAACTTCTTTCAGTGAGACCTTGCCCTGTCGGCCAGACTTCTTCCCGATGCAATCCTTTCAGCGACAGATTCATTTGTTAGCCAGAGGTCACGCCAAAAGAAAACCATTTCACCGATGCCAGCCTTGTGAACAACTGTCAGCATGATTTCCTCGGGTTGGAGAGATATATAAAAACTCATGGCAACCAAAATGTCTGTTAGCTCTCAAAAATGCAGGCAGAATGCCTCAAGAGGCTGCCAATCTCTTGATACACTTTAGGGTAAGAGACAAGGTCAAGAGAACTCAACCTTCTAGTCTTTAGGTGCTGCTAAACCCAGGCGGGTGTACATTTTGAATTGAGTAGACTTATCTTATGATTATCCTTCTAAAAATGCTTTGTCCACAATGGCAGATGGAAGTGAATAAATGAAATCAAACTTGATAGCAATCTTCTGATCTAAATCCTAAAATGCTTAATAAACAGATGTAAAGAAACTGAATTAATCAAATGATGAAATACAGAGACCAGTGCCTTGTTGGGTATGTGGAGTCAAATGATACAGAAGTGGGCAACTTATTCTAGCAGAAAATCAAATTGATGGCATATAATCTGTTTATAACTTGTATAAACATGCAAGATTTTGACCACTAAGCTCTACTTTAATAATCCAGATGAATTCCCCCTGATTACTGTGATCAACAAAAAGGATTTAATCTTTGCTTGAGAGAACCAATAGATTACTCACACAGATATAGCAAATGTGCACTGAAAAATTGAAAATAAGCTTGTTACTTCAATTTAAATAACCAGAAAGAATCAACTTGGAGATAGCTTAGCAATACTTTTCAATAAACTCAACATACAATTGATACCAAAAATAAACTACCACACCAACTGAATTTCATCAGAATCACCATTTGAAAACATGCACCATAGTCTCTGACATGAGAAAATCATTCTACTATATCCATTCCTAATCTAATGTATCTATTCTAAGATCTGATATAAAATATGATCATTCAATTACAATCGGGAGTGTATATATATACACCAGCAATCAGGAAACAAATCGCTTCCAAATCATGTCAGCCACTGTAGAAATTGGGCTTAGTCATGTCGGCTTCCAATGGCATTTTAGAAAATCTCATATGTCAGCCCACAACATTTGAACTTTATTAATCAACAGTGAATCAGTCGCCATGATAGCCCATTAGTATGTCGAAGGCAATTCAATCATATATCGTTGTCTGCCCATGTTCCCCTATTCCTTGTGTTATTCGCTTTCACCATGACCATCTGTTTGCTACGTCGAAGTCAAGAAGTATCCAATTTTCCTCCTTATGTTTCACTATAGCTTTGTGATATCGGAGAGATGTCATACAACACGTATTATGTCTTACCGAAAACCCCTTTATCTCTCGCATGTCGCTGTGACCTTATGATGTCGGTGAGAGGTCCCGCAGATTACTTCATGCTACACCAAGAGCCATCCTGCGTCATCGAGACAAGAGCGAACTCACGCTAAGAAGCATCTTCCACCTGCTTTCGCTGAGACATTTCAAAATCGGGGAGACGCTATATAGAGTTCTCCTTGTTACACTGAAATAATAGAGCTCACACCTGTTCGCCAAGAGAATGCCAACCTTTCGCCAAAAGAAATCCATTCATTAAACATTGCCGGAAAGACCCAATCTTTTTGCTATGACCATACCCCGATGCACATGAGTGTTACCGAAGAGTATATAATTATGTTGCCGATCGGCAAGACAAAGGAAGATCACTATGACCTTACTTCGAAGAAGAGTCTCTCATCAATAAGCCAATTCCCCCACTACCGGTCGATGAGAGAATATGGTCTCGCCAAGACCCAATGCCAAAAACAATCTCTCACCGAAGGAGACCCACATGAGCAAATCGGTAAGACAAAGCAAGTCATTATAACATTATGCCGATACCAACAAGTTTGGTCGAAATGAATCCATAATGTGCCTGTCGCCGAGACCAAAAGAGTTTGCTAGGACATTTTACCGATGTCGCAACTCGTGCCAATGCACCCTCATTCAAGCTGGTCACTGAGACACAGAGCACTTAGTGAAACATTATATCGACGACCAGACTCCTACTGAAATGTGAACCAACCCCTGTCACCGAGACTATGAAGAACTCTTGCCAAATTGTGCCTGCAAGAAAATTTTGATCACTATGACATCAAATGAGTCTTGCCAAAAGGTAACACAGACTCATGTTAGCAGAAAATGCACAATGGGCCGGGGAGACAATGGTATTCTTAGGCCAATACAGAACATGATGTAAAAATGCATGACTCAATGGATTCAATGGGGCAATATGGCAAAATATGAGTGGAATATGCACATGGTAGGACCAAATTTGGAAGTTTATGAGTAAAACCAACATGTGAAAATATTAGATTTTTATAGTTCCAACAGTGGCTCCATCTGGGGATGAATGATAGTGAGATCATTGCAAGGATCCAAAATCTATGGGTGAGTAGACCAGACGCAAAATGAGCAAAACGGAAAGGAAAAAATAGCAAAGAGTAGAAATGGAAAGAATGGAAATGGAAATGAATGGAAAGTGAATGCAAAACGGAGATGGACCAAAATCCTAAACTACTGTGCATGGAAAAGAAATTTAAAGAGGATAAGCAAGAGTTGTCCATGCACTGGCAACCCTCAATCCTCTGTGATTCATCATCACCTGTTATGAGCTGTTACAATCTGAAACTTCAAACCATACTTTCCCCTGTCAAAAACTTGGTTTTGTCTTGAGTTCATCAAATTCTTCTTGAAGACATTCATGCAATCTTTCCTATCACTGAAAGTTTTTAGAGAATCATTATGCTCAGCTTGGCCCAAATTCCCTACATCATTCTGCAGTTTGTATTCTTCACCATCGGACAAATATTTGTTATCTTCAACATACAAAATATACACATGTTCAATGCAAAGTTCCTCATTATCTTTCTCCCTATTGTGTACTATAAAACACTCACTCAGCTGTATTGAAAATTCATCATCAAAGTGCTTCTTTTGAGAAACAAAAAATTATGTCATATCAATGTTGTCTGAAACAAACAAATCTGAAACCTTTTGCACCTCTTTAACAATACCAATTGGATACAACACTAGATCATGACTCATATCCTCAACATCATGCATATGTGAACCAATCAAAGTTGTACCTCTATCATCCTTAGTATGCAAATAAATGTCTCTTCCATATGAGTTAGAAATTTCAAAATCACATACCTCTTCTTGAATAGTCACAGACCTCTAATCAACACCAAAGGTTTCACCATCACTCCAAGAAATGCACTGGGAGTCATAAAAATCTTTACACAAAGATCTCTCACTGTCAAAACAAATGTAAGCTGGGCACAAATCTTCAAGATCACCTTCATGAGCACATCCCTGGTATTTAGGAATTAACAAATCTAAAATATGTCCACTGCTGAGCGAACAAGTCCCAACATTTTCATCACTACAGTTGTACTTTTCATTTTTATCATCATCAAAGAGAGGTCCAAAATCATCAGAAAAAGAAAAATCAAAAACATTACCAGCGTAGTCATTCATTCCATCATTTTGCTTGTTTGAAATTATCTCCTCCTTATCATAAAGTGGATTTGAAAATACCTGAAGTTCATTCATGGGCATACCTTCACAAAATATCATCTGATCATCATTTAACTCTTCATCATACAATGGGTTTGAAAAAGTTTTGAAATCACTTTCAAATGTACAAACCTCATCATCATCAGCTGTATCTTCATAATAGGTAGAAGAATCCCTTGATTGCAGATCAAAATCCTCTGGTTCATCATCAGAATCTGAATATTCACTGGATTCCTCACAACATGCACTACTTTCCTTGTCACAATCTATTATGCAAGAGAAATCTCTTGTACCTTCATCTTCCTCATGCAAGCTATCATAGGAATCATCTTGACTTGTACATATCTTATCTTCTATTGGATGCATCATCTGATCAACTTCTCTATACTCATCAGAAATACAACAATTGGATTCAACATTGATAATGTTCTCATACCTTATTCCCTGGGACAACGCTTGAATGAAATGAAAAGAGAGGTCTACTGCCTCAATCCTTTTCTTTTGCTCCAATGTTTCTCCTTTGTTTTCTTCCTTTTGATCAACAACAATTAGTCTCTCTATCTCTTCTTCAATAAGTCTCTTCATACTGTATTGAGCAAGTACCTCAACAGAATGTGGCTCTGTATAATCTTCTTCAGAGTCAGAAAGGACCTGCTATTCAGGCATATGAACATTGTATTTCTGATTTGAAAAATCATGCTGATAACCTTCATCCTCTGAAGATGAATACCTCTCCACAACATGGTGAAATTATTTGAAGTCAAATATACCATGTGATCTTTTCCATTATTTCCCATCAACATTCCCTCCTCTTGCATTCTTTGGGCTACAACACAATAATCTAGGGAATGTGGCATATCACAAAATTCACAGAAATAACTATTACTTACCATATAGGTTCCCTTCTTGCTTAATGGATCAGGAGCCCCCTTGCTTCCAGGCCTAGCTGTTATAGGTTTCTCATCCTTCCAGTCTGTATTATAAAGCATGTCATGCAACCTCGGCCTTTCATTCCTGTATGTATTCTCCTACCTGCACTGATAATTACTGCTTTGCTGAGGAACCTTAGAATTGTCTCTTTTATCAATTATCCATGCAACCCTCCTATTGTTTTCAAATGTCAGTGCTATCTTCTGTGCTTCAGCCAGATCTCTTGGGAATCTATTTCTCAATTCATACCCTGTCTTAGGATCAAATGCATTCAAATAAACACTCAGTGCTACAGAGTCCGACAACTTTGATCCAGGAGTTATTTTATTCTACAACTTATTGAACCTCTGATTAAAGTCATAAACTGTATCATTTTGATCTTTCTGAATCTGTATTAATTCATGAAGAGCAGCATCTGGTGCACTTGGATTCCCATATTGCTCGAGGAATTGATCCTGAAACCCTTGGAGAGAATCAATAGAAACTGCCGGTAGGCTATTGAACCAATCCCTAGTGTCTTCAATAAGTGATATCATGAATAGCCTCATGTGTAAATCTTCATATGGCACACCCAAATCTTGGATGAAAGCATTGAAACTTCTTAGATGCTCTTCAGCAGTGATTGCATCACTCCCTGTAAACTTTGGAACAAGACCTCTCCAACTGCCCTCCATTGGATAAGGGGATAATTGAATCCCTGCCAAATCAAACTGTCTGATCATTGTTGTGTATTGATGAGGGGGGGCACTAGGTGGGTATTGATGTTGGTACATTAGACCATAGAGTTGTGTATGATGATATGGCACATACTATTGACCATGAGGAGCTCCAGCATGACCTCCCCTAAACTGAGATCCTCTTCCATTCATGTTTGAACAACTGCAAAAATTCTTTCAAAGTTGCCACCTACTTTTCCAAAAGTAGGAAAATCATTATTTCTGATCTTTTCCCCAACGGACTCACCTTTTTTTGAAACTTCTCAAATTACAAAATCTTTTCTTTACTGGCTCTATATGATGGTCTTCAATCAAATTTTCTGATGTTCGTCCCCAGTGGAGTCACCAATTTGTTAGCTCTCAAAAATGCGGGCAGAATGCCTCAAGAGGCTGCCAATCTCTTGATACACTTTAGGGTAACAGACAAGGTCAAGAGAACTCAACCTTCTCCTCTTTAGGTACTGCTAAACCCAAGCGGGTGTACCTTTTGAATTGAGCATACTTCTTTTATGATTATCCCTCTGAAAATGCTTTGTCCACAATGGCAGATGGAAGTGAACAAATGAAATCAAATTTGATAGCAATCTTCTAATCTAAATCCTAAAATGCTTAATAAACAGATGTAAAGAAACTGAATGAATCAAATGAAAAAATATAGAGACCAGTGCCTTGTTGGGTATGCAGAGTCAAATGAAACAGAAGTAGGCAACTTATTCTGGCAGAAAATCAAATTGATGGCATATAATTTGTTTATAACTTGTATAAACATGCAAGATTTTGACTACTAAGCTCTACTTTAATAATCCAGATGAATTCCCCTTGATTATTGTGATAAAAAAAGGGATTTAATCTCTGCTTGAGAGAACCAATAGATTAATCACATAGATACAACAAATGTGCACTAAAAAATTGAAAATAAGCTCGTTACTTCAATTTAAATAACCAGAAAGAATCAACTTGGAGACAGCTTAGCAATACTTTTTAATAAACTCAACATACAATTGATACCAAAAATAAACTACCACACCAGTTGAATTTCATCAGAATCACCATTTGAAAACATGCACCATAGTCTCTGATATGAGAAAATTATTCTACTATATCCATTCCTAATCTACTGTATCTATTCTAAGATTTGATATAAAATCTGATCATTCAATTACAATCGAGAGTGTATATATATACACCAACAATCAGGAAAAAAATCGCTTCCAAATCATGTCGGCCACCATAGAAATTGGGCTCAATCATGTCAGCTTCCAACAACATTTTAGAAAATCTCATATGTCGGCCCATAGCATTTGAACTTTATTAATCAACAGTGAATCAGTCGCTGTGACAGCCCAGCAGTATGCCGAAGGAAATTCAATTGTATATCGTTGTCTTCCCATGTTCCCGTGTTCCTTGTGTTATTCGCTTTTGCCGTGACCATTTTTTCGCTACGCTGAAGTCAAGAAGTATCCAATTGTCCTCCTTATGTTTCACTATAGCTCTGTGATATCGGAGAGATGTCATACAGCACGTATTATGTCTTACCGAAAACCCCTTTATCTCTCGCATGTCACTGTGACCTTATGATGTCGGTGAGAGGTCCCACAGATTACTTCATGCTACATTGAGAGCCATCCCGCCATCCTGTGTCGCCTAGACAAGAGCGAACTCACACCGAGAAGCATCTTCCACCTGCTTTTGTTGAGACATTTCAAAATTGAGGAGACGCTATATAGAGTTCTCCTTGTTACACCGAAAGCCTAGAGCTCACACCTGTTCGCCAAGAGAATGCCAACCTTTCGCTGAAAGAAATCCATTCATTAAACATTGTCAGCAAGACCCAACCTTTTTGCTATGACCATACCCCAATGCACATGAGTCTTACCGAAGAGTATATCATTATAGTGTCGATCGACAAGACAAAGGAAGATCACTATGACCTTACTTCAAAGAAGAGTCTCTCACCGATAAGCCAATTCCCCCACTGCTGGTCGGTGAGACAATATGGTCTCACCAAGACCCAATGCCGAAAACAATCTCTCACCAAAGGAGACCCACAAGAGCAAATTGGTAAGACAAAGCAAGTCATTATAACATTATGCTGATACCAACAAGTTTGGTTGAAATGAATCCAAACTGTGCCTGTCACCGAGACCAAAAGAGTTCGCTAGGACATTTTATTGACGCCGTAACTCTTGCCGATGCACCCTCATTCAAGCCGGTCGCTAAGACATAGAGCACTTGGTGAAACATTATATCAACGACTAGACTCCTGCCGAAATGCGAACCAACCTTTGTCACCGAGACCGTGAAGAACTCCTGTCGAATGGTGCCTACAAGAAAATCTTGATCGCTATGACATCAAATGAGTCTTGCCGAAAGGCAACAGAGAGTCATGTTAGCAGAAAACGCACAATGGGTCAGGGAGACAATGGTATTCTCACACTGATACAGACCATGATGTAAAAATGCATGACTCAATGGATTCAATGGGGCAATATGGCAAAATATGAGTGGAATATGCACACGGTAGGACCAAATCTGGAAGTTTATGAGTAAAACAAACATGTGAAAATATCAATTTTTTATAGTTCCAAGAATGTCTATGTGACCAGTGTATTTCAAATGAATAGAACATAACAGTCAGTCGGCAAGACATCCAGCTGGTCTCAGCGACTTTATTATTTGAAGAGTTTTATGCCAAATCTGATTGAGGCATGCTTTCTAATTGACTTCCTTGTGAAATGCATCAGAGGTATGAGTTAACCCTGCAAAATAATGCCTCCATTAGTCCTCAAAAGCTATAAAGTATATCATTTTTATCATTTCTCATGCCTTCAATTTTAACAAAAAGAAACCCAACTCTGGCCGAGGTAGAACCAAAATCCGCCAGAACAAAAGACAAACTTAGGAGGAAAACAAAAGAACTCCTAAGACCAAACTAGACAACCAAAGGTGACGAAAGCAAAAGAAAAATGGGGACCAATTTTGTTCCAGAATAAAATGGGGTGGTTATGCAAGGCATAACAAATGGCGACTCGGCTAGGAAAATGATTTAACCATTTTCAAGAAACTGAAGGATTCAGCTACCCAGAACTCTTGGTTTATGAACATTACAAATCTAGTTGAGCTAGTTTTAACAACCAAGGTTGAGCTAGAATCTCAAATGTAAGTCAACACTGGCTACCCCTGAATCTATGTGTGTGCTTGATGGTGCATCATCCTTTTATAAAGTTTTCCTCATCTTTTGAACAACACTGTGCAAGATTTGAACTACATGAGTTGATTCCCTTTAGCTGTTTTGCAATGATATCCTGGACATTGCTCCACTGCCAGTTAGGCATCCATAGCCCCAATGAAGATACCTCTAGTTTTCTCACAACATTGCTCTACTACCAGTCAGGCATCCATAGCCCAGGTAGAGATACTAGAATCACCCATTCATATTGAGTCTTCCTTTCTTTTAGATAATTCTCTTTTCTTTTCTTTTTCTTTTCTCTTTGGATTTTTCAGATATTTTATTCAATTTTCTCAATATGTCAGATGTTTGACATATGTTCTAGGTTGAAGACTACCATGGACCTCATAACAACATCATGGGGGATCAGATTTTTAACTCAAATCTTACAACACTATCGCCCTAGGACAAATATACCATTACAAAGGGAGATGATCTCGATGATTTGTGACAGATTCAGAGGTAGCTAATGAAGATTGTTTAGTTTGCACCTTATTTTTGAGACTTTCCACAACTCTTATTGATAATGGGAATAAAACAATGAATTTAGGACAAAATCATCCAATCATAAAACCTAAAAATATCTAAACCACTTCTCTCCTAATAACCAAAGTACACGTTAGATAACAACCCACAATTTGAAGATGGAAAGAACAGAGAAACCCCAAAGAACTAAACAAGATAGACATAAAACAACAAAGGAAGCGAACAGAATGAAAGAAAGAACAAACGAACAAACAACAAAATTATTTACAAGCAGAACAACAAATTATTTACAAACAAAAAAAACAAACTATTTACAAATAGAAAAACCAATTGTTTACATAGATGTACAGCCCAACAAAATATCAGACTTTATGACTCAAAATAATGTTTAAGAAATTGTCCTTGACAGGCAATGGAACAGGTTCTCCTGTTAAACTACTCAACCAAAAAGCATTTTCTCCCAGGATTTCAGCAATTTGATAGGGGCCTAACTAGAGCTTATCAATTTTTTGGTGGTTTCCCTTCTTTTCATTGGCTTTATCCCATAACAGCACAAGATCTGATATTCTGAAAAGCCTTGATTTTGGCTCTTTTGTCAAACCAACGTTTGACAACAGCCTGGCGTCTAAAGAATTGTTGCAAGGTGACATCTCTCTGCTCTTCTAATTTCAATAAACCAGCTAATCTTACTTCAATCCTATCACTAGAGTAAAAATTATGTATAAACTTAAGGATAGGTATTTGCAAGTGAATAGGGAACATATGCTCTTGGCCATACACTAGCTTAAATGGCGAAGTCTTTAAAGTAACCTTGATCCTAGTCCTATCTTCCCATAACGCAAATCTTAGCTGGGTATGCAAGTCCCTAGGATTGTTCTCTAACAGTTTTTTGATTACCCCTAAGAGATTCTTATTAGTTGATTCTGCAACTCTATTTCCTTATGGGTAATAGTTTGAAGAATACTTCAAAACAATTTTGTGATCATAAGCCCATGAAATGAACTCAGCAGAAGAAAAGGAAGAGCCATTGTCACATACCAATGTGAAGGGTACTCCAAACCTAGTTGTGATGCATTCAGTGAGGAACTTGATTACCACCTTCGTTGTGCTATTATTGCAAGGTATAGCCTCTATCCATCTTGTACAGTAATCTATGGCAATCAAAATAAATTTTTGCCCTATAGAAGAATTTGGGTTAATTACCCCAATAAAATCTAGTGCCCATTGGGCAAATGGTCTTACCTCATAAACAGGTTGTAATGGCATGGTTGAATGGCATTCTTTTAATGTAGAAATTTGACATATGTGACATGTTCTTACATGTTGGTGGGCATCTTTGAACATACATGACCAGTAATAACCCGATCTGAGGATCTGATGTGCTAATGAATCTGCAGAACCATGACCTGTGCCATGTTTCCCATGGAATTCAACAATCACGTGTTTAGCCTCTTGCTGATTGAGGCATCGTAGGTACATTCCCTCAAAATTTTTCCTGTAGAGAAATCCTCCTTTGAGCATATAATGGGAGCTCTTCATTCTCAGTGCTCTCCTTTGATTCATGTTCATTCTCTCTAGGCATCGATTATTAAGCATGAAATAGATGATATCGGCATACCAAGGGTCGTTGGAAAAAGACTGCATTGTATATTGCTAACATATAATATTCTCGCCAGCATCGGCTATGGATTTAGATAGGCCCAGACCTCAGACAAGTTTCATAGGGTGAATCTCTAGATCGAACTCTTGCAAAATGACCATCCACTTCCCCCTTCATTCTCCCAACTCGCTTTGCATGAGTAGAGACTTTACCGCAGCATCAGGAACTACAACAATAATTTGACTTCAGAGGATGTAATGCCTAAACTTCTTGACAACCCTAACCAACACAAAAGCTTGTTTCTCAAGAGGTGGGTACTTAACTTCAACATTCTTAAACGGATAACTCATGAAAGCAATTGGCCTCTCCTCTCCCTCTTCTCTTCGTTGAGTTAGGACAGCTGCACACGAGTGTTCAGAAGCAAAAGAATAAATAAAAAATGGCTTCAAGTAGTTAGGGTTGGTGAGGACTGGTGCTTCCGAAATGGATTGTTTGACTTGAGAAAATGCGGCCTTTTCCTCGTTACTCCATTCTATTACAACATCTTTCTTCATCATTTCATTCAATGGTTTTACAATTTCTGCAAAACCTGTGATAAACTTTCTCACAAAGTTGATCTTTCCAAAGAAAGATCTCATCTCCTTCTTGCTTCCTGACATGGCTATCTTCAGAATGGACTCAGCTCATTCTGGATCGATCGATATTCCTCTTTTTGAGATTATGTGTCCCAAAAGTTTCCCTTCAGAAACCCCGAACACGCACTTCTTAGGATTTAGGGAGACGCCATACTGGATACACCTTTCAAGAACTTTAGCCAAGTCTACAACATAATTTAGTCTATCTTTAGAGAATACTGTCAGTTCGTCCTTGTAGATGATGATGCATTTACCAATCAAATCTTTGAACGCTATGCCCATGGCACGCTGGAAAGTTGCTCCAGCATTTATCAAACCAAATGGCATCCTTTTGTAAGCAAATGTTCCCCACTTAGTAGTGAAGGTTGTCTTCATTTTGTCTTCATAATTAACAATCACCTAATTGTATCCAGAATAACCATCCAGGAATGATATCATCTAAGACCCATTGACAGTCTGCAAGACTTCGTCTAGTGAAGGGAGTGGGTAGTTGTCTTTTTCTGAAGCTCTATTTAGATTCTTGAAATCTACACATAGCCTGACCTCTATTTTTCTTACGGACTAGAACCAAGTTAGCCACCCATGTTGAATATCGTACAGGGAAGATTATTCTTGCAGAAAGAAATTTCTGAACTTCCTTAAAGATCAGTGGTTCAATCAGGGCGTTGATAGGGTGATGCTTCTACTGAAATGGTTTAGCTTTAGGCTTCAGAGGAATAGTATGAGTCATTATAGAAGCATCAAATGTTTTTATATCTTCATACCCCCAAGCTATTGCAGCAATATCCTTCTTCAGTGCCCTCAGTATATCTTTTCTGATTGCTTTAGGGCAAGCTTTCCCTATGTAGATATTTCTTTCAGGGCCAGAGTCAGCTAGGTTAACAGTTTCATACTCACCTCCTTTGTCTTTGGCTGATATCTTCTCCTAAGCCTTTGGGTCTGAATAAAAAATTCTTTCTAAGGCCACCATTCCCTTGGGAATGCTATTCATTTTTAAATTGAGGACCCCCTCTGTATTGTAGTCTTCAGGGTTCCAGTCTCCTTGATCCTTGTCAAACTCATCGATGATTTGTCCTTCAAAAACATATGAGCTTGCTAGAAAAGCAAGGATATGTTGATCATTGCCAAAGACTTGAAAGTTCATTACATTATCAGGAACAGCCTCGGTGGAAATCAACTTTACTAAGAATCTCTTAATCTTGGAGCCTTACATGGGTTCCAGGGTACTTGCGGCAACAGCTAATGAATCAGCTATCTAATTCTCTTCTCTAGGGATTAAACTAATCCCAAAAGCATCGAAGTCTTCAATCAGGTTCCATACTTGATTTCTATAGGCTGCCAGCCTTTTATTGTGACGTGTATTGGCTACGCACTTGCTTGATAACTACTTATGAATCTCCTTTAACCATCAAGGCAGTAACTTTCTTCTTATGTGTGAATATCAACCCCCAAGCTAAAGCTTCATATTTTGCTATGTTGTTAGTGCACCTAAACTGCAATCTGGAAGAAGCAAAGAAAGTTTTCCCTTTTGGGTTAGTTAATTCAATCCCGACACCACAACCTATTTTGGACTTGGATCCATCAAACGTGAGGGTCCATAGCTGATCATGAGTTGGGGTAGATCCCTTTGAGGTTATTATGGGCATTTGGATAAGATGAGCCATAGGTGGGGGCACTTGATCCTTTGCATCAAATATTGGGAAGGGGTGTTCAATAGGTTCCTCAGCTACAATTTATTCCTGCTAAGATATATTATGTAATATGAGGCTATCCTTCTAACAATCACTTGTATCTTTGATTAATCCCTTAGGTTTTGGTATACTTGTGAGTGCAGGGGAATCAAACAGACCTTGGGGTTGTTCTTCATAACTATGTTGGTCTAGTATTGTGACCGGGGTAAGTTCAATTTGAGAAGGGACTTCCTTTGAAGGTATATTATCCCTAGTTAACACTACTGCATTTCTGGCTTCGAATGAGAAGTGGTCTGAAATGGTCTTAAGGTGACTTAGGCTAGTTTCCTCAGTTCGGGAAACATGATTTAAAATGCTAATGTAGGGTTGGTAGGTTAATTCTGAATGATTTTGGTAGTGTACCCTGCACCAATTAGGGAGTAGAAGACTCTACAAATTGATATCTTCCCCTAAGACCAACTGATCTTGTTGCAGCTTCCTGATCAATCCCTGTTGGTTTTTATTAATCATGGGATCAGGGAAATTTTTTTTGACAAATCTTTAGAATGAAGAACCGAAAAGGTTAAAATTTCTTCTCTTTTATAAACCCTTATCTCAGTTTCAAAATAAGCTACCTCGTTGGGACAATCATATTCAGTGATGATGTGTTTGAGGTGAGGTTCACTTTCAATTATAATCTACGTAGGTACTCCCCTCCATGGTAGCCACATATGTGAAAAGTCGAGGGAGAGATATCCCCCTATACTTTTCATCAAGTCTCTGCTCAACAGCATACCATAAGTCTCGGGAATGTTTGCTACTTGAACATCTATATTGGTTAAAATCCTAGGGTCAAACCCTACTTGCACATGTATATTTCTCAATTCTCCAACTAGATTAACTTTCGTTTTATCAAGTTGGATGACCTTCTTGTTTGTTTGGACAGGGTTTAGTCCCAATTTCTTGCAAATAGAAAATGGCATAACATTGCCAGAAGCCCCTGAATCTAGCAAACAATTATGTAGATTCTTCCCACAGATTCTTAAACTCAAAAGAAATGGTGGGGTACCTACCTTGCTTATGTACAAAGCTGCATTCATGTCTACAGTAGGTGCCACCTTGGTTTTCCCTTTTGGTTTATCAGCTTGTTCCAAAGCTTTCAGCATTATCTCTCGTTGGGCAGGGCACCACTTTAGGATGTCAAAGTATGATAAAGAGGTTTTATGTCTTTGCATCTCAGAAACAATATCAAATTTTTTGTTGTAGCTTGCGTTACTTTTGACAACACCAGGTGAATTACATTTGTTATGGAAGTCAGGTGGACCTTTTGGTGGAGGAGGGTTATTGTTAGCACTTTAATTTGAAGGCACCATGTGATTAGGTGGTGTTGATGTGTTGAACGGACCCTTATTTTGATTTCTTAGGAAGTGTCCTCCCTTTGTCTAGAAGGCTTGGACATCATAACAATCTTCCTCTAGTTCATTCTCATTTTTCATTGGGAATGAAGGTTCTTCTTCAAAGAGGTCATAAGTCATTGCTGTATCTATTGAGCCACCTTCTTTATTTGAATTCCCTTGGAAATTTTGGGCATCTACCTGTGCCATCTTCACGACTTTCTCCATTTCAGGGCAGTTTACCTTGGAATGGGTTGGAGTATCATGCAACCTGCCCCAATTAGTCATAAAATTAAGGTTAGCCACATTTGCAGTATGTGACCTGTCCTCATTAGCTTGATAATTGTGAGAAACTCCTCTATTATTTGGCCCTGTATTCCATTGTCAGTTGTTATTTGGCCTCTGGTTATATCCTATATTTTGATTTTGATAGCCTTGGCTAGTGGAGTTTTGGCCTTGATAATTTCTCTGGCTATGATTGTAGTTGTTCGAGTAATTACCCTGATTGTTATTGCTCTGATTAGGATAATTACCTTGGTTTTGAGAAGGGTTCAATCTAAGCTGAGCCATGTCATTGGTGACTTGAGATAGAGTTTTCTTAAGGTCTCCACCTCATTTGTGAGTTGAACTATCTTTTCACTTTCAACACTCTTAGCAACAAGTGGTTGACTAACATGATTTGGTGTTCCAGCTTGGTTACGATGACCATGTGGGCTATGATGAGCCTGTGATTGCTAAAGGAAGTTAGGAGCTTCATTGGAAAAGAACGAAACAAGAGGTTGAGTATACAACTCAGACATAGGTCCATAATGGGAAGGAGACATTCTTGGGACAGTATTGAATAAAGGGGTTGGGCTAGGCATCTGATACCCTATTGAAGGAAAACCTCCTCCCAAACTTCCTTGTTGAGAACTAATTTGTTGTTGCAGCTTAATGGCTAGATGATAGACTTTAGAGAGGGAATCAATATCTGCCAGTTGATATGTCCTTTGTAGGAATAAGCCAATCAAAGGGTCTATAACTCTAAAGTATGCTTGAATGGCACTATTCTTAGCAACTAGATAGGGGTCCTGCAATCTCCTATACATTCGTTGAAACCTGGTATTAAACAAGGGCAAGGATTCACATGGCTCCTTCCTAATGGTAGCAAATTGGTGGAACAAAAGGGCTGGATCCACATAAACTCTGAACTGATTGATGAAAGCATTCTCCAGGTCTATCCAGCTCATAATAGAACCTTGTGAAAGATTAAGATACCAGTTGTACGCCATATCCCCTAAGGAATAAGGGAACAACCAACAAACTACATCATGGTGAGCTATCTGAGCTCTGGTACAAGCGTCCTTAAAATCTTGTATGTGCTACTCAGCACTCCTTGATTCACCATGAATGTATTTGGGACTTAATTTCTTAGGATTCTTAGGCATATCATGAAAGCCTCCAGGAATAGTCCCCAATGGAGAGGGATTATTCTAGAAAAATGCCATTAGTGGTGGTGGTTTAGCCAGCTATTGGATGGGTTGAACCAACTGTGATGGCAATTGAGATGGATTCAGTGGCGGATTGATAGGTATCCACTGGGGTATTGGTGAAAATCCTGGTGGAGTGAGCGGAGTTGACAAGGGTGGTATGATGGTTGCCCCAGTCTTGTGAATCTTGTGTCTTATTGGGGTCTTGAGTTCTATCAAAGGTGGTGGATTTTTAGCTGAACGAAGAACTCTACGGGACCTTTCTGGTGAGAAAAACTCAGTATTATCTAGTTTTCTCTTATAGGCCCTCCCTCTAGCGCCAGTTTCCTGTTGATGGGTCGGATGAGCACAACAACAGTAAGCATAATATTACTATTCTGCTCTCCTGAAAGAGAAAGAATAACACATGGATATCTAACTCCCAAGGTCTTGGTAATCGGTTCTCGACTATGTTGATTTCACTTAATGGTTCATGTGAACTATAATGTTCAAGGGGCTTGCTGGTGTCGAGCTTGTGGATTGTTCTAAGATCAAACATAAATTTAAACCTACTTTAGCGAGGGTTTTTAAAGAAACAAAAAAAGATAGATCAAAGATTTGGAACTGAAGAGAATGTTAATTCATCCAACTTAATCAGACTTGATACCTTTCAAGGAATTGCTAACTAAAACTGGAGAACAAAATTAACTTGTGATTAACACATAGTTTCATTCATTCATAATGCTAACTTCAACGACAGATTGTAAATCACCATTTAGACAAAACATAAAATAAAATTCCATTCCTTGAAAGCTTTGCAAATCAAATGATTAACCCAAGATAACTACCATTCTGAAGCATAATATGAAGTAGATTTAAATCTGGTTGCTTCTACTATTGGTGAAACAGATAAGCAACATTTATAAATCTAGCACAATCACTAGTGTATAGAAATTCCATGTCTTCAAATCATCTCCATCTATGCTAAGAAAACTTGAAAGATACATTACTGCCTCTTACTCTCAAGTTTTTCTACCTTCTAATCCTAACTTGCTAACAAAAGAAAAATCCCTCCATGCCTGTCTTTGAAATCTCTATCTATCTCCTTTTTTTCTCTTTACCCCTGCTTATCTCTCTACTACTTGTTCATTTTTTTTTAGAAAAAGGTCCCAAAAGGTGTCATATACCATATCAAAAAGAATGTGTTGCCCCATGTTTTAGGGTTTACAAAAATATCCCCCCTTCAGAAGGGTCGACCCTCAGATCTTTTGGAATTAAGTTAATTACATTCAATGTGCATCCCTGTGCCCATGTCGGTAAAGGATCGCTCCAGGGATGGCCCTCAGATCTTTTGCAACCATCGCATTAACTCCTGGCCTACGTGTCCACCCTCAAACTTCCTTGTAGAGCTGCTTTGAATGTTTTGAAGCACTATCATTACTGTCTATCTATCTTTGCCAGGAGACACCACAGCTGTACCTGAGACTCACGACCTCTTCTTCCTTTCAGCTTTCTTCCTGCTCTAGATCTTTCTACAAGTTGACCCCCTTTGGAAACAACATCTGACTCTCCTATTAGATCTCCACACCATTGTTCACCGAGTTGTTCCATCACTTTTGATCTCAAAGTAAGTCCATGTCGATTATGCTCTGTTGATCTTCCTCACAAGAATAGTCAATCAGTCAAACTACCAATGTTTTGCCTTTAGCTTCCTTTGATTGGTTGAACACACTCCACGTAAGATTCTCAGGCAGCCAAAAGTTCCTCAGACAGAATCGCATGTTGGTGAGACACTAGTCGTGTATCCTCGATGCGATTATACTTCACAGCAGCAATCGACATAGCTTACAACTATTGGCAAGAATTCATACCAAGCTGCAAAAGTTATGTCGATATCCAAAATTATTGCCCACACTATCACTATCAGCCAAACATCATAGTGAGCCTTTAAGAGTTATACCACTATTTTCTAGCTTGGTTAGACATCTGCATTTAGCAAGACATTGTTCAGTCGGCAAGAGGTCATAGCGAACCATAATCATTCAACTAGGCTATCACCCTCAACAAGACCATCACTTGTCGACAAGACTTCATAGCGATGACAAACCATTTGGCTGGGAGTCTTACCGAAGTCACATATTCTTGTGCACCACTGTCGGTGAAACCACCTTCGGTTAGCAAGACATCACACCGAGACCATTCCATGTCGGCGAGAGATCCAACAATCAGCCAGACTTCTCCCCAAGCCACTATTCTTTCGGCGAGACCTCACCATGTTGGCCAGACATTACACCAAAGGCACCATCCCATGTCAGAAAGACTTCATCGGGTCAGAAAGACCTCATGCCGAACCATTCCACTTTCGACAAGACCTCCATTTGTCGGTGGGACATTACCCCGTCTTCCTTCCTTTCTCCCTGAGCTCAAACCATTTTGTTTCGGCAAGACTCCCCCCCAGTCGGGAAGACATCACACCGAAGGCACAAAACTTCGGCGAGACCATGATCAGTCGGTAGGACATTACCCTGAAGCCACACCCTTTTGGCGAGACCACCTTCAGTTGGTGAGACATTACACCGAATGAGCCTTCCTTTAGCAAGTGCAACTTCTTTCAGCGAGACCTCGCCCTATTGGCTAGACTTCTCCCTGATGCGATCCTTTCGGTGAGAGATTCATTTGTCAGCCAGAGGTCATGCTAAAAGCAAACCATTTCCCCGACGCCAGCCTTGTGAACAACTGTCGGCGTGACTTCCTCGGGTCAGAGAGATATATAAAAACTCATGGCGATCGAAATGTCTGGGCGAGCAGTGTATTTCAAATGAATAGAACATAACAGCCAATCAACAAGACATCCAACTGGTCTCAACGACTTTATTCTTTGAAGAGTTTTATGCCAGATCTGATTGAGGCATGCTTTCCAACTAACTTCCTTGTGAAATGCATCAGAGGTATGAGTTAACCCTGCAAAAAAATGCCTCCATTAGTCCTCAAAAGCATATAAAATATATCATTTTTATCATTTCTCATTCCTTCAATTTTAACAAAAAGAAACCCAACTCTGGCCGAGGAAGAACCAAAATCTAACAGAACAAAAGATAGACTTAGGAGGAAAACAAAAGAACTCCTAAGACCAAACCAGACAACCAAAGGCGACGAAAGCAAAAGAAAAAGGGGGACCCATTTTGTTCCAGAATAAAATGGGGTGGTTATGCAAGGCATAACAGGTCAATACATGTATCATTTCTAGAATTTTGTATGTGGCACTGGAAATTTTGCTCTAAAAATATTAAATTAAGTGGTCAGCAGGGTGAAGGATAATATGCATATGTCTATGATCAACTGTACACTCTATTGTAACATCTTTTAGAAATCAATATAGGGTGCTACCCCAGAACACAACTATTTAACGATCAAAAAAATAAAAAATCTAAAAAAATAAAAAACTTCAAAAGACCTCCATACAACAAATATGGCAAAGTTGGTGGATTATTTGGAAAATTTTCCAAATTTAGTAGTTCCATCAAATCTAGCAAAGGCTCTAGATTTAGCCCATGTTTTAGATTTAACAAAGGTTCAAAACTAGCTAGAGGAGTTCCACATTTTGTGGGACCTCCAACTTTTTGGTGGAAGTTCCACCAAACTTCGTAGTGATGCAATGTCAATGTCAACAAGTGACTTTTGATTTTTGGCCCCCCTCTCCATTACAACTTTCGAATTTGCAGTTCAATTTTTGAAGGCAATATCTTGGGTTCACAACCTTCTTTTTTAGAATATATATATTTTTATTTAGGCCAACTTTCCATGCTCTACATGTTGGTGAAGATGGTTTTTATTTTTATGTGCACTTTTTCCATAAATTTCAATTTGTCACAAGTGTTGATAAATCATTCTTATTTTTGGAACATTCAAGGATCTATTTAGGCTCATACGAGCTTATTTTCAAGTACATTATTTTTAATGTGCATTTTTTTTGTGTACTTCATAGCACAATGCTATCAATTTATAGTCATTATGGTAAAAAATGTACTTTCAACATATAACCTTATTTTGGAAATTGTATTACATTGATGACAACTTGATCTATTAAATGATGATCATAATTTGATCTAAATATTATTTTGGCAATTGTAAGAATTGAGATCAAAATTCTACTTAGTTTTTTATTACAAATGACAATTGTAACTATGCTAAGTATAAAGTATCAAATCATTTTGCTTAGGGGGGGTTCTTTGATTGAGTAATTTGGGGGGGTTGTGTTGTGTGATTGTTCCTCGATTTCTTTCTTGTGCTCTCAAATTTTAGCTAGAGTCATCCTAAGTTTCTTGTTTAACTCCATGTAACTATGCAACATGGAAAATAGATGCATGGAGTAAACTAATATGCAAAGGATTAATTCACTACATTGATGGATCCATTCTAGAACCAATATATCCTAATTTAAAAAGTGAATGACTCATTAAAAGTACTATGGCTCTTGGAACTCTATGTAATTATTCTTCTTATGATCTTATCTTTCATATTGATAGGTGTAAGACAATTAAGGATGCTTGGGCTAAACTTGTTCAATTGTATAGAAAAATTGATGAGATTAGAGGATACAAAATTGATAATGAACTCACTAATCTAGATCCCAATAGTTTTAACACTACTTGTGACTATATAACTAAAGCCAATGAATTAAGAATGCAACTCAAGGATCGTGGCATTGATAATAAGGATGCACAACTGGTCTCCAATTTGTTAGATAAACTTCCTTAAGAGTATGCAACTTTTGTTTATAGTTTTTAGACTCGTCGGTTGAATATGGGAAGTGCCTATACTACACCATAATTTGATTCATAATTTATAAAGATTTTGATGCTTAAACAATCAAAGTTGATCTTCATGGGTATTCTCAATTCATCCAAGTCACAAGCTTTAGTGACATGTCATGAGACAAGATCTGGTAAAAACAGAAGTAATCAAAGAACAAACTACACAAAATAGAACTCAATAATATTCTCCTACACAAGGAGACTCTTCATCCTCTTACAAGAATGGGAATTCATAGAAGGAAAGATGGATTTATTCATACTAGAAGAAAGTTGGTCATGATGAGCATCATTGTCATACTAAGAATATTAATGAGTTGACAAATATTATAAAAAATTCACATCAATTTGTCATATTCCTACAAACAGGAAGCATATCCTTCCACTTCTTCAAATCAAGGAAAGGGAAAGGTCAAGAACTTGTTTTTTATTATAAAAGCAAGGAAAAGGGCCATGACCCCACTAGTACAAAAAACAAGCTAGGAAACAACACCAACCAAACCAGCAGAAACAACAAAACCAAACTAATTACTATTTAGCATCCACAAGAGGGCTTGAACAAGCCAGAGTAACATAAACCCAAGTCTACCAGACCACTTAACCATACATAGTATAATAAAAAATATTAGATTCAAAATTAAAACTATCCCATCTAGGGGCACAAAGGCCAAAATTAAATTAACCAGAGGCTCACAGGCCACATAACCATTCATGTCAATCAAAAAATAGTAGTCTGAGATGAACATCAAAAAACACTAGAGTTTAAAGACAAACATAGAAACGAAGTACCCAAAGGAAATAATAACAAAAACTAGAACCATGAGACAGGAGGCCATTATTTCGCTTTGGCAATTAGCTTCCAATTGTCGCCAATCTAGGAGACAAATTCTCTCCAGTCAGTAACACCTTCAGTAGACAAGTCTTTGGTCTCTTCCTGCCCACTTGACTTCTTGAGTTATTTCTTGATTTTGTTTGGTCATAAACCACACCAACCATAGCTCTGCACATAAGCCCATCAATAACCTTCATGAGAGTGATGATAGCTTTCTCCATATCCTCCACCTACACTTGCAAAAAAGTAATTTTTCTTTTCCAAACATCAATGTTAGCATCTTCTATAGAAGTAACAACAGGGGCATTATCTTCATCCTCCTGGGTATCCATCCCTACAACCTTGATAGCCTCCTCTCCTCCCATGTCCTCCTCCTACTTATTATCCTCCTCTTCCTCCAATTCATCTTCCTCAACCTCATTTTCAATATCATCACTTTCCATTTTGTCACTATCCTCTTCCAACTCAGGGTCAAATTCCTCAATTGTTATAAGCTCCTCTTCTTCTTCCACTATTGATTTCCCTTTTCCTTTCTCCTTATTAATCCATGGAGACCACCTTCGCCAACCTAGTCAATCTTCTTCCACCTCTTATAATTCCTCCAATCCCCTCTTCATTCTCCTCCTTCTGAATACCTTTAGAATCTCCAGAGATAGTGATAACATTCCCATGCTTCTTGTTCGACTTTTTATTTTTTTGGGATTTGTTATAGCCACATAAACTCCACAATAATGGATACTTGACTTTGATGCTACACATCACATGGGTTCTGATTAGGAACAATTTCCTTTATTAGAGCCTTGTACAATTGCACACATTCTTATAGGTGATGATACTCAAGTAGAAGTTGTAGGAAAAGATTCATTTGACGTGAATGATAGAGAATTTGAAAATATTCTTTGTGTTCTTGACTTGTATTCCAACCTTCTTCCAATCTACCAAATCACTCGTCTTGGGAATGGTAAGAAAGTTGAGTTTTCTCTTGATATAGTTGTGATCAAAGATCTTGAGGATGATACCTTGGTTGTAGTGGGACATGCCAATCACGAGTCTTTGTTATATGCATTCTCCTACTTTGTGCCATGATATCATTCTATAATATTACTCACTCATTCAGATTCGATGAGTAAGCTATGACATGAGTGGTTTGGCCATATTAAATACCACTATCTTCAACAACTCAACTAATAGGATATGGTCATGTGACTCCCTTAAATCAAATAAAGGGAAGTCTTGGAGGGCTTCAAAATAAAGGGAAGTCTTGGAGGGCTTCAAAATTCCTTCAATTGGTTCATAGTGATCTTGTGGGTCCATTTCCAACTTTGTCTTTCAATAAGGATCACTATGTACTTACCTTCATTGATGATTACTCCAAATACAATTGAGTATACTTCCTACACAAAAAGAATGAATTCTTTGACAAGTTTCAAGAATTCAAGGCTCATGTTGAGAAGCAATATGGAAAGTATGCCAAGATATTATGCATTGATAATGGTTGGGAATATGTGAACCACCATCTTGTGCAATTCTATACTCTTGAAGCTACTTAGAATATTTATATGGCAAGAATAAATTTTATTCCTATCAAAGAATGCAAATAGAATGAATATACAATGTGTGAGAGACCCTTGGATATATAGGCCAAGGTGACAAGATTAGACAAGATCATGACACGTGTCTTAATCCTATGACATGAGACAACTAATATTAAATGACCTAGGACACAAAAAGTAAATGATAAAGGAAAACATAAGATTATGACAAAGTGTTTTAATCTCATGATATGAGACATAAAGTGATAAGTATCCTATGTGTACCCTAGGTAAATCTAAGTGATAAGATGTGAAAGGGACCTAATAGTGGAAATAGTTAGGTAATACCCCTTTCACACCAACATTTCCTCATGCAAGAGGGTCACATAAAGGAAAAGATAATATTATCACCCTCCTTTATTGCTCAAAGCCAAAAGAGAGATATTTTTCTTTAAATTTTATGTACTTGTGCCAAAAACATAGAAAAGTAGGGTTAGGGTTCAAACACATAGGGTTTTATACTAAATTTGGAATATTTCACCAAACTTACTATAAATAGAAAGGGAAAATTGGGGTGAATGAACCTACCTATTCTCCTATTTCATTCAAAAAATGAGATCCCTCAAGTTAAAATCCACTTTCAAACCTTAGGTGAGTGAATTCTTTGAGGAATCTTGCAATTTCTTTTATTTATGTGTGGACAGGGGTCAAGGTCAAACAACACTTTTGGGAGACACACTAAAAATAGTAAATCAACTCAAAATTGAAATGTAAGGCTAGATCTGAGTAGATTAAACATAGAGCTAATAGACACAATTTATTTCATGCAACTTGGATGAGTGGAGGACACTTAAAACTGATCTAAAAAACAATCGCAAAGTGTCCTATTCTAGCACAATGCGTTTTGAGATAACTTTTGACAAAAATGACTGAACATGGGTTATGGGAGAAAGATTAAAAATACCAAATGCATTCATTCATGAATTGTAAATATTGGATCTGATAAACTAAACATAATATTAACAAAAACAATTTATTTCATGCAAATTAGATAAAGGGAAAATCTTGTGCACCTGTTACAAAATGTTGTTTCTAGAAGTTGTTTGAGGACCCATTCGCCCATTGGTGAATGGGTCCTTGTAGGGATTTTTCAAAATTATTTTTTTGGGTCCTCTCCTCATGTATCTACACTTCTAGATTCTCCAGATTTCATAGTTGGACATATAGAAATAAATTTAGGATCCGAGTTTCCATGAGATGACAACAAAGGTGACAACAAATGCAACTTTGCAATTTTGCACTTTTGAGATCTTTAACTTTTCTTCAACCTGAAAATTTGAAACACACAAGGAGAAGGAAAAAATGTTTATTTTTCGTGAATGGGGGTTTTCCTTGGTCAAACCTCGTTTTGGTAATTAAACCTTAAAATGAAATAAAATAACATGAAAGAGGGAATGAAGAATGAACAATACAATGTTGCAATTCAACAAACCCTTGAATAACCTTTGGAAATATGAAATGTTTATGTTGATCTTACATGAAATGGTTTCAATGGATATGGATCTTGATACTTGAATCTTGCTTTGAATCTTTGAATTGAATGCTTGAAACCTACATCACAATGTTAGCTCCAAAAACATGCATGATTGAACATAGCATTAACATGATGCTTGAGATCTTGAATGCTGCAATAAATAATGAAGAAATATGCTCTTGAATTCTCTTGACAATAATATTTTCTCTTGTTAAGTTCACCTCTTGCTAGATGTTTTAAATTGATGAAATAACCTTTTATTTATAGACACTTCTCCTTAATTTCCCGAAATTCAAACATTACAAGCCGACCTTTAGAATTTGAATTTAGGATCATAAAAATACCACAAAAAAAAATTTAAAAATGGGTTTCAAATCTTGGGGAGGACCCATTTTCCCATGGGTGAATGGGTCCTAGGCCCTAATTCTTGGAACACACATTGCTCAATGTGAAGTATTATGTATTGTCATTAATTAATGTCAAATTTCCCATTCAAAAAATGTAATTTATTAGACTTGTAGACGGATTAAAGGGCTTATAAGGCATAATTACACTCAATTAATTAAAGGATCCCTAAATTAGTGTGAAAGTGTAAATAAATACATTTTACAACACTAAATTAAGGCACAATTAAGTCCAATTTAATTAAGAGGGCCCAAATAAGTGTGAAAATGTAAGGAGATACATTTTACAACACTAAATTAAGGCATTATTAAGTTCATTTTAATTAGGAGGGCCCAAACAAGTGAGAAAATGTAAGGTGATACATTTTACTACACTACATTTAGCCCCCACTTTACTGAGAGGATGAGCACAAGCACAAACTCACACTAAAGTAGACAAACATGTGTCAAGAGGGGTCCAAGTACATGAATTAAATAGGATATGATGACAAATAAAAGGATGTGGCCAAGCCCCCAGGATCAAGATCCTATGGAAAACCAACATAAGTTCCATAAAGGGACACATACAAGATGTATGATATACAACAAGACGAGATACACAAAAATACAATGTAAAAGACTAAAAAGAAAAGAAAAAAAAAGACAAAAATAAAAAGGGTGGATCAAGGCTCGACAATCTATCTAACTTGATGTGGATTAGGCCTCAGTTGTTTGTAAAAAAATGTTCACAAGTGGAACTCGTTGTCCACTATGGAAACAATACACACCCTCACACAGGCTAATGGAACTCTGATTGTCCACTAGGTGAGTCCCCAAGGGTGGAAAATGAGAGAATCTTACTAGGCTCCCATACCATACCAAAGCTATACCTCCTATAACTTCAATAAGGAACCACAAAACAAAACATGAACTTCAAGCTTTATAAGGCCTAACAAGTTGTGTTATGATAAGCACCTATGAGCAAAATGTAAATAGGATAAGACAACATAAGATATAGTTAAAAGTTTCAAAATGATAATGCCAATGTATGCCCCCACTTTAAACACCATGTTGTGAGCAATTACTTTAGAGTAGCAAATGATCAATGCTAACAATAAAGAAGACATGAGAGCTTATTTGGAAAGCCCTATGCCAAGTCATGTGTTTTTGAATGAAGCTACATCATGAATAAAGGGTTTCCCCCAAAATGCAATGCTAAAGATAGCATAGAAAGAATGTCACACATGAGCCAACTTAAGGCATGTCGTCTGCATCCCAAGCTTGCTCTAATATATACATGGAAGGTGATCAAGTAGCCAAAAGAGACAATGACAAGTGCCATACTAGTACAAGGCTACCTAATCCCTTGCCCCCAAGGGAAAAAGGTGAACCGAAAATGGATGATGATATGCTACTCCTTGCAAAAAGGAAATATGATTGCATAAAGTCAAGTTTATACCCTCATGTATGGTAGTCAATATGCTATGATACTACAACTACCACATGACAAGGAGTTACAACTAATGTTATTGCTTATAATGAGTGAAATAAAGAAATAGGGGTTCCACCTTTTAGGAGATGGAACACAAAAAGGGGTTTAGGACCTTCCTCCTATTTCCTTATGTTTCATTCAAGGAAACCTTGGAGATCTCAATCTAGGGATGGGATTAGGGAAATAGATCTGAAATATAGTGTCCTAGGGGTGTGATTAAAGATTAAAAGGGGGTTCACCACCAAGCAAAGGCTTGGAAAGAAGGAAATGCAAATGATATGCAAATCTAACTATGCAACCTAGAATATGAAATTGAAAATTTGAATAATGAACTAAGAAAGGATAAAGGGGCACCTAGAAAACTGAAGATGCTTGAAACAAGGTTTGCACTCCCAAAATTATGAATTTTAATGCACACTGGGACTCATACGCCAGTAGGGGTGATTTAGTCCCAATTTAGGGTTTTAGGCTGAATCTGAAATATGAAACTACAAAACCAAGATCTACAGAAAAAGCCTAAAAGTTGGTATACTATGACTCATACACCACAAGTGGCAATTTAGTCCTAGTATTAGGGTTGATCTAAAAGTCTGATATCCTTTAGTGTTCTCCTATAGCTTCTCTCCTGTCAAATCTCTGAATCTGAAACTCTGAATCCTGCTCTGTAAGTGACTTTCCATGATCTTGCAAGAAAGATGACAACTTTGACAACTTTTCTCCAATCTTGCTCTTCAATGGATCTTCAACCTGAATATACAAATCATACATCAAAGAGAGGGAAAAATGTTGTTTTGTTAGTATATAGGGGTTTTCCTTAGTCAAACCTCATTTTTGTAATCAAACCTTAAAGTGAAATAGAAATAGAATGAAGGAATGATGAATGGACAAATATGCTATGTTGCAACTCACCAAACCCTTGGAACAAAGGCTACAATCTTGTATGAAATGGATAGCATGAGTGTGGATCTTGACTCTTGATTGTATGTTATAGAAATTGACTTGAATGTTTGCTTGAATCATAAGAACCTACATCACAAATGTTAGCTCAAAAACAAACATGATGCATGATGACTTTGACATGATGCTTGATTCTTGAATGTAACTCCAAAATGCTTGATAATCAAATCTTGAATGCTCTTGTAATCATAAACTTGCTATAGGAATTCTCTCATCAATTTGGTAGGAGAAAATATGTGAAATAACCTTGTATTTATGCTTGTTTATGCCAAATTTCCCAAAATTACAACACTACAAGCCAACATCAGATCTAGGAGAATAAAATCCCACAAAGAATTTGAATTTAAAATAGGTCCAAGCTAAGCAGGACTCATATGCTAGTTGGGGCGTATGAGTCCCAGTAACCTAAGCTCAGGACACAAATTTCAAGAAATGTTTAGTTTAATGCTAAATTCAAGACCAGGCCCTGAAACTTAGGTGGGACCCTTGCACCCAAGGTGGTGTATGAGTCCTAGATCACTAAATCTAGGCCATACAATCCAAAATCATTAAATTATGATTGGTTATTTGATATGTGTCGGGATTATCCTTGGAAAGATGCATTAAATAAGGCTCGTGGATGCAAAATAGGACCAAATAAGGCATAAAGAAGTCCAATTTTAGTAGGGAGGGCCCAAACAAGTGTGAAAATGTAAATTGATACATTTTTATACACTACAATGAGTAGACAAAGTATCAACTTGATGCATATCTAATGAGATATTCCCACATGCAGTATCTATCAGTTCAAGATGCACCAAAGTCAAAGTTGTCTTAGAAGAATCTTTTGTAATAGTGTTGATATTAGGTGAAGTATTTTTTGATGCTTTTGTTTCTTTCAAAGGACAATAACCAAGACCAGTTGTGGTTTCTTGTGTATTAGGCTCTATAGGGACACACATACCTTGTTCTATAGCACCACATCCTTTTCCACTATAACCAAGTTGTTTCATAAGTTCATAACATCTTCCATTAAGCTTTTTTCATTTCTTTTGGATTCGGTGGATGTTCATAATCAACTTCATCAAAGTGCGTTGTATAATTTGTTTCTTCCCCTAAAGTGGTTGAAGTGGACGCTTTTGAATTTTGTGTTGACATTACTACTTTTTCTTTTCCCTTTTTCAAAATCTTTTGTTATGATATTGTATTCACCCATGAATGTAGGTGTGAAATCTAAGGAACCCCAATCATCTTCCAATAACTTCATGACTTTTTCAATATGATTTTATTTTTCTTTTCTCTTGCACAGGTTCCACTTGTGTAGTTGGTGTCAATTTTTTCAAAGGATTTTCCTTGTCTATCTCAATGTTCAAACGACTTTCTGGTTTAGGGCTAGCCTTGATTGTGTACACTTTGTTATTGTAGACATACTTCATTTTATGATAAAGAGTAGAAGGCACCCCATTCATTGGATGAATCCAAGGTCTACCTAAGAGAAGATTATATGAAAGATTATTGGGCATGACATGAATAGGTGTTTGCAATGTGACCTTTCCAACTGAAATAGGTAATGTGATCACACCAAGTGGTTTTTTTCCTACATTATCAAATCCATGGATAGATAAAAAGGCTAGTTGTATTTAGCTTTTATCTACTTTGATCTTATCCAAAAGGTTTATGCTACACACATTAAGGGGCAAGCCATTATCAACAAGGGTTCTCTTTATCTCAATCGTATTAATGTGAGCGATTATCATGAAAGTTTCATTTTGTTTTTACACTTCCAAAGGAGGTAGCTCACTTTGGTGGAAAACAATGTCTACATTTATTCCTTGAATTATGGCTTCTATATCATTCGGGATTGTGGTAGGGGGAACCACAACTTGTTGCAATGCATTTTGAAGCATACTATGATAACTAGGTGAGGCTTGAATAAGATCCCATAAGGATATCTTAGGAAGATTTTTTTTAAGTTGTCCAACAAGATCATACTCCTTTCCACTATGTGAAGGGAAATGAGGAGCACTAGGAAAGATAGGTTGAGGCAATGGTAATGAAGTAATAATGGTTTGTAGTTTCCCATTATTCCTTGTATTGTATGTGTGAGCAACAATATTGTAACTCGGTTGTTGCAAAATATTGTGTTGAGGTGGTCTTAGGATAAGCATGGGTTTGCTTTGAACTTGAGGTTGTTGTGAGGGTAGATAGAGGATAAGTTGGGGCTTAGGTGGTTCGATTATAATTAAAGGATTTATAGGATGTCTAAGAATTAAAGGACTCGAGGGAGTTCTAACTTTCGTAACCTCAACAAACTTATCCTTATTTTCATGATCTCTTAGTGAAGGGGAGTCTAATGTCGCTTCATAATCTTCATCTAAGGAAGCCACATTACTATTGTTTGAAAGATATGTGTTAATGTTGTCATTTTCTTGCACCATGATATCTTCCCTAGTAGGAGAGTTGTTAAGAGAGCAACAAATTAGATTTTCATGAAATTCAATAGTTGGTTCTTCTAAAATAACTTCATCACAAGTAGGGGATTCATCAATGATTGAATTTTCTTGTTTATCAATGATGACATTCTCTTGTATCAAATCATTCTCACAAATAGAAGGAATAGACAAAGTGATATTAAGGATGTGTCAATTGTCTCATCCTTGTATCCAACAATGTCTTCCCAAGTAGGAGAGGTAGAGGAAGAGAAAAAATAGGATTCTCATAACCCTCATTGATTGGATCTTCTAACACCAAAATATCTTGTTCACAAATAGGAGAGATATTGGGAGAAAACCAAATTTGATTGTCATGATTGTCCACTATTGTATTCTCTTTCACTAAAACATTCTCATAAGTGGGAGAGATGAAATTTTTCTTGGCATGCTTAGAAAGGTAAGATACTAATATTGTATACCCAAAAATGAAAAGTACTTTACTCCACCTTATGCAATGCTTTAGGAATATAAACATTATGTACCCAACAATGAAAAGTACTTTTATCCAACTTATGCAAAGCTTCAAGAATGTAAACATTGTGTATCCAAAAGAGAAAAGTAATTTTATCCATATTATGCAAAGTTTTAGAAATGTAAACATTTTCAAATATGACGATTTTCACTACTGAAATAAATTAGAAATGATTTAAAATGGCTACACTAAATGGATATTTAGATCTAGATGCATAAAACAAAAATTATTAAAAATTTCTAGATTGATGCAGGGGGTCATCGGTAGCTTTAGGAAGTGTAGAAAACCACAAAAAGCTCAAAAAAGATGGTTTTTATAGGCCCTAAAGGACTCATTCACCCATGGGCGAATGGGTCCTAGTTCAAGGTTTTAAAAAAAATGAGAAATGCAATTTTTGAGTGATTATGTGTGTTCTCTATTCCATGTGTTCTCTATTCTAGGTCTTAGATTGTAACTTTTGTGACAAAATTTTCTAGAATTTGACTTCTAAATGCAAGTTAAATTGATGACAAATGATGAACAATATGACACTTTTTGAAATGCAAATTTGATCCAATTTTCTGATTTAAGTGATTGAAAGCTTGCTATTATGTAAATAATATGCAAAATCAATCTAACATTATGCAATTTTTGTTGAATTTTTAGATTTATAATGAATGCAAAATGTAGGTTTACTCCTAAAATGCAATGCAACTTTATGGCAAATTTAGAAACTCTAAATACAATAAATTAATGCAAATCTTAGATCAAGGGTTTGAATGCACTCCAAATCATAAATTAGAATGTTCAAATACTCGGGGTTCACCAAAATGAAACATAGAAAAATAGGTTTAAGGTTCAATGTTCACATAGGGTTTTATACTAATTTTGGAATATTTCACCAAACTTACTATAAATAGCAAGGGAAAATGGGGTGAATGAACCCACCTATTCTTCTATTTCATTCAAAAAATAGATCCCTCAAGTTAAATTCTACTTTCAACCTTTAGGCGAGTGAATTCTTTGAGGAATCTTGCAATTTCTTTTATTTGTGTGTGGATGGGGGTCAAGGTCAAACAACACTTTTGGGAGACACACTAAAAATAGTAAATCAACTAAAAAATGAAATGTAAGGCCAAATATGAGTAGATTAAACATAGAGCTAACAAACACAATTTATTTCACACAAATCAGATGAGTGGAGGACACTTAAAACTGATCTAAAAAATAGTCACAAAGTGTCCTGTTCTGACGCAAAGCATCCTGAGATAACTTTTGACAAAAATGACTGAACAAGGGTTTTGAGAGAAAGATTAAAAATACCAAATTCATTCATTCATGACTTGTAAAGATTGAATTTGATAGATTAAACATAATATTAATATAAACAATTTATTTCATGCAGATCAGATTAAGGGAAAATCTTGTGCACCTGTTACAAAATGTAGTTTCTAGAAGCTGTCTAAGGACTCATTCGCCCATTGGTGAATGGGTCCTTGTAGGGATTTTTCAAAATTAATTTTTGGGTCCTCTGCTCATGTATCTACACTTCTAGATTCTCCAGATTTCATAGTTGGACAAATAGAAATAAATTTAGGATCCAAGTTTCTAGGAGATGACAACAAAGGTGACAACAAATGCAACTTTGCAATTTTGCACTTTTGAGATCTTTAACTTTTCTTCAACCTACAAATCTAAAGCACACAAAGAGAGGGGAAAAATGTTTGTTTTTGGTGAATGGGGGTTTGCCTTGGTCAAACCTCGTTTTGGTAATTAAACCTTGAAATGAAATAAAATAACATGAAAGAGGGAATGAAGAATGAACAATACAATGAAGCAATTCAACAAACCCTTGAATAACCTTTGGAAATCTGAAATGTTGATGTTGATCTTGCATGAAATGACTTTAATGGATGTGGATCTTGATACTTGAATCTTGCTTTGAATATTTGACTTGAATGCTTGAAACCTACATCACAATGTTAGCTCCAAAAACTTACATGATTGAACATAGCTTTGACATGATGCTTGAGTTCTTGAATGCTGCAACAAATGATGAAGAAATCTGCTCTTGAATTCTCTTGACAATGATATTTGCTCTTGTTAAGTCCACCTCTTGCTAGATGTTTTGAATTGATGAAATAACCTTGTATTTATAGACACTTATCCTTAATTTCCCAAAATTCAAACATTACAAGCCGACCTTTAGAATTTGAATTTAGGATCATAAAAATACTATCAAAACATGATTTAAAAATGGGTTTCAAGTCTTAGGGAGGACCCATTTCCCCATGGGTGAATGGGTCCCATGCCCTAATTCCTAGAACACACATTGCTTAATGTGAAGTATTGTGTATTGACATTAATTAATGTCGGGTTTCCCCTTCAAAAAATGTAATTTATTAGGCTTGTAGATGAATTAAAGGGCTTATTAAGGCATAATTAAGCTCAATTAACTAAAGGATCCCTAAATAAGTGTGAAAGTGTAAATAAATACATTTATAATACTAAATTAAGGCACAATTAAGTCCAATTTAATTAAGAGGGCCCAAATAAGTGTGAAAATGTAAAAAGATACATTTTACAACACTAAATTAAGACATTATTAAGTTCATTTTAATTAGGAGGGCCCAAACAAGTGAAAAAATGTAAGGGGATACATTTTGCTATACTACAGTGCCTAGCCTAACAATTGCTTAGTTGTAGAAATATTCACCAATTATTTTATTGATATATTAATTTCATTCTCAACTTTAATAATCTTTGATATCATACTAATACATTTTTTTGGGGTGTTTATTTTATTTAGCCATTTCATATTACTATGTCAATTACAATACAAACATAGTAGACTATGTAGAGAGGTTTTATGCACAAGGTGTTGCATTTCTCCACACCCTACTTAAACATTATACTCTTCAACAATCCAACAATTAATAGTAATTTTACACTTCATCCCTACCAAAAAGTGGTAGCTAATGAAGTCCCTTTATTTTCTAAATATTGAACAAATTAGGGTTCATTAAAGGAGCTCAAATCACTAGAAAAACTAAAGGTGTAGATTCATTCTCAAAGATTTGGAGTGTATGTACACCATGATGTATAAGAGTTATTGAGCCATCTTAAGTATTTTTCAATAGATTTTAATTTTAATTATTTTTCTATAGGGAATTATAGGTACATTAATGAAAACATTAAATATTCTAACATTTAAACTTAGAACCTACTCGTGGCTAGTGAGATTTTCTACCACTAAACCACTTGTTCTTTCATAATAGAAACTTCGACATTCTATGAAGAAGTATATTTCAATTCCAACACACCCTCTAAGATACATTCACGTTGGGATCAACTAGGATACCAAATTCAAAATTTGAGACATTATATATTCCAATTCTAATAAATTTCATAAAAAATATAATTTCAACAATAATACATATTTTTAATTATAATTAGCCAATAGACTTCCCCTATGGACTTGCAAGTCCAAAATTGATGGGTAAACCTCTCGCACACATTAAAACAAGATTTAGTCATGTTAAACCATTGTTGAGTTGTTGGAAAACAAGTTTCAGTTGTTGATAAATCAACTGCCATTTAATAGTAAAATCCTCCAAAATATCATGTGAAATCTTCAAAAAATAAAAATCAAATAATACCCAATTTCTCTAAAGGAAAAATCTAGATTTATCTAAGTGAAAAAAATCTATTACCCTAATCCTTGATCCTCTTATAAATGCAAGTGCTAATTATTTTTTTGTTACTTCACAATAAAAATAATTTTAAATACAAATTAATTTATTTAATAAATCACACATATATTTATATCATCTTCCATATAATTATTGAAAATAATGTCTCCCAAAACCTGCCCATTGAGTACAATCCAACCCCTGGTGAGACTGACCACCAGTAAAGCTAATGTGAAAAAGGAATGGTTATGTCAACGTAAATGGAAGCATTCCCTTGAATAGACTAGGTAGGGCCCCCAGTTTAGCGTCTTTTGAGGGGCGGTACACTGCAGCTTTCTAATAAAATATATAGAAACACTCAACTTACCATATATATAATTTTAGCAGGACAACGGCGTGGATGCATTCCTGAGTACTTAGAGCATCTGGACCGCTCCATGCGGTCAAGAAAATTACTAGTAGTAGCCTGTACTTATAGCAAACGACGGGAGTATGGCGGAGAAAAAGGAAAAAGACAAGAGGGCCCGGCCCCGAGAGGAGTACATAATATGTGTTTGGCGCCAATAGTGCACAGTTTGGCTGTTAACCGTAACCTAGCGGTACCCACGAGGCCCCTCCCACCGTTGGATTAAGATATTTGCCCACACTGCGCGGAGCCGTCGGATTTAAGTGCAGAAAGATCTGAGGCGTCCACTGCGGTGGCCATGCGGCATATAAACCCTTCTTGGTAACACTTAAGTTTAGGTTTAGGTTTCGTTTAGAGGAGGGGGGCAGTTGGGCGCTGCACCGAGGGGCGCTCTGTCTGTATTTTTCTTGTTTTGGGTTGGAAACCATGGCGCAGGGTGGCAAAAGGACTGGTAAAGTTAAGTGGTTCGATTCGCAGAAGGGTTATGGATTCATTACCCCTGATGATGGCGGAGAGGATCTTTTTGTTCACCAGACGTCGATTCACTCTGATGGGTTTCGATCGCTGGCCGAGGGAGAGGAGGTCGAGTTCTCTGTCGAGCACGAGCAAGGCGGCAGAACCAAGGCTCTTGAAGTGACAGGGCCTAATGGGGCCTTTGTGCAGGGGGGTAGTAGTGGAGGAGGGGGCGGCAGCGGCGGTTATGGCGGTGGTGGTGGTGGCCGTGGTGGACGCGGCGGCGGCGGGGGTTATGGTGGTGGAGGTTATGGTGGAGGCGGTGGTGGTTATGGTGGCGGCGGCGGCGGATATGGTGGAGGTGGTTATAGTGGTGGTGGTGGTGGTCGTGGTGGCCGAGGAGGTGGTAGAGGCGGCGGCGGCGGCGGCGGTGGAGGAAGCTGTTATAATTGTGGCGATTCTGGCCATTTTGCACGCGATTGCCCCAACGGCGGTGGTGGAAGATAGTTAGATCTAGAAGCGTTACTTATATCAGGGTTTTGTTTTTGCAGTTAGCGAAGGGCTCGGCTTGACTTTGTTGGGTCGAGTACTTTCTTCGAGTATCGTGGGTTGGTTATATTGTGGTCCTTGTTTTTCATTATGTGATGTATTTGGGTTTTTGTCAAATGGGAGAAACGATAAGATCTATGGATTTAAGTTCATATTGGCTGGTTTTTACGCTGTGGTTAGTGGGGATGGTTACCTATTTTGCACTGGCGGCATATGATGATATGTCGCTTTGTATGATTTGGCCCGCCTTTTGTTAACAAATTTACAATTTCTTCTGCTATGATGTTTCAATGTTCTTGTCCTCTGTTTTGTCATTGCGATTGAGATTGATATAAATCTTTCTATTGAATGCTGGATCGGACTGTATAATTCCTGTTTTGTATCGATTAAAGAATGCCGGAAATGATATACAGAATGCCTTGCCATCATGTGCAGTTGGTGGTCAAAACCATTGTTGTCTCTGTGTATGTATTCTTATTTGGTTTTTTAATGCAAAAAATAAACTCGTTCCTGTTAAACTACATGGATTTATTGAAGAGGGTTTTTTCTGAAGTTTGACTTGTAAAGATATTTTAAACAAATGGGTTTAATTTCTGGATAAGGTACTTAAATATATTAGATGAGAGACGAGGCATGAAAATAATATAGGTTTTTGATGAAAAGACCAAGTTGATTATATCCATTTTAACTGGTTATTGATCCCAGATTGATTGGGAATATGTGATGGTAATTTATTTCAGAAGCTTTTTGAAATTAGTTGCTCCTTCAATTTTTTAGAGTTTAGATTAGGTGGTCTTTTTAATTTCTCTAGAGCTATATAGTTAATGAGTTGAAAAGAATGATTCAACCGAATCTTTTATCTAAAACATTATAATTTGTAGGTTTGTTTTTTTGGTTAGGTGGCTTTCGTTTAGTAATGGAGATACTGAAGGATTGAAATGAATAGTAAAGTTTTTGATGTCTAAATAATTTTCTGAAATGTTTTCAATCACATTTTCAGGATCCATTTCTTAATGTTTGCAGTCCCATTATGTTCCTTGTTTTTATCTAAATATTATAATTTTTGAGTAGATTTATTATTTGATTTTTAGTTCTGCAAGTTAATTATTTGATTAGTTTTAATCATATATAAATATGTTGAGAGCTGTTATGCAACAATGTGGATTGTATGATCTAAACCTTATGCGTGGTTATTACAACCATTATGTCTGGCTCCATTACTAGTTTTTTGGTGGGTTTTATTATTGATAGATAGCCAAATCAATGAATCATGCAATTGGTAAGTTGCTGCTTTGTATGTCATGAGCTACATTGGTGAAACTTCTTTTATTAGGTACAAAACTTTCAGACTTCATGAAAGTAGTAAAAGTATTTTTGGATTATTGGATTAAACTGAGTTTGCTTTTTTGAGTGAGTTTAATCCAGAAACACTTTTTACTAAACTTAAATTGTATGATTGAACTTAAATTGTATGATTGTGAGTTAAGTGTGTGCCCATAAGTAAGAAGGCATGAGAATGGCATCTACTTACACTTATATTCAAAGCATTAATATAATAAAAAATATATTATTAATATAAATAAATGAAATATAAAGTATATTTTTTACAAATTGTTTATTGAATACAAATTTAAAGAGTAAAAATAAAAATTTTAGAATTAAAAAGATAATAGAGATTAATTAGTTTTTTTGGAATGAAATAAATTTAGACAAATCTAGATATATTCCTTAATATTTGATTATGAAACATTTGCATACAAATTTAAAACATAAAGCCGATGCAAGTGAAAAAAGAAATACTTGTTTTAATGCCATATGTTTTTTCAATTTTTTTTTTAATAAATCATATTTTAAGAATTTCAATTGCATATAATTCTCTTAGTTATTAAATCTACTATTCTAACCTCACACAAAGCATCTTAATACAAATTTAAAAAGCCTCTAGTTTATAATTAGACGAGTCTCAAAACATTTTTAAATAGTGTCTTTCTAAGTTGGCTAGTAAAAAAATATTATGTACAATTCCATCCTCACACAAAGCATCTTAATAAAAATTTAAAAAGCCTCTAGTTTATAATTAGAGGAGTCTCAACATTTTTAAATAGGTTGTTTTTTTAAGTTGACTAGTAAAAAATATTATGAACAAGAAAAAGTAAAGAAAAAATAAGTATTTAAATATGCATTTTAAATTTTAATTTGTATAGAAGATGATAAAGTAATAATTCTTACCCACAACTCTTTGTATTCAAGATACCTCTTAAAATGCTTTGAGAGAGTCAATTTATCTATTGAGATTGATTAAAGTTGATATTTTGATTCAAGAGATCAATAGTTGGGGTTGATTGAGAGGATTAGAGAGAGGAGTCTCCAAATGACATCTTGTAATTAGTGCATTTGAAGAAGACAATGATTGAGGATATAAAATATATTTTTTGAAAGTCCAAAAAATTAAAGAGATTTGGGTGGACTTTTGGATAGATTGACTTGAGAGGAGTTTTGAAGAAGTGAGATTGATGACACAAGTGCATGCCAAGTTCCATTATGGCTTAAACATGTTTTAGAATGTGTAAGTGTATTAATTAGTTAACTAATTAATTTTAGTTAAATTAATTAATTGAAGAGACTAACTAATTGACGAGTTGGACCAACACTACTACACTTAGGTTAGAAAGGAAGCCGACCTTCAAGGTTTGATCTCAATAGTAAATGTCCCACACTTGGAGATCATTTCCATTGTGTAATTGGAATGTTGAGCCTAGTTGAGTAGGTTGCAATTTCATGTGACAACGGTTTCTTGCATGTTTAGTGGGACATAGTTTGTGAGCTTTACATCACTCGTTGAAGTATTTGGCGTGTACCTCAACACCTTTCCTTTTAGGGAAGTTATTCAAAATACCTGGGGACTTTGCAAGTTTAACATATCGATGAATCTGTTTGTATTTTCTCATTTTTGTGGTAGAGAAAATTTGGTTGCTCTATTTTGTTAAGTATTTTTATTTTTCTCCTAACATATCTTTCTATTCCATTCCTATGGCTATCCCTAAGAATCATGCCTTTGCCACTTTAATTGTAGAATCCCTCTTGTCCTTACCCAATGGGATGATATGCCAGTAGAAACCCTTAAAAGCCACCCATTTTTTACTAGTGAAACTCATGCTACCACTCCCATAGAGCATATTCAAGATGTTGTAAACATATTCTTTGTGCATAAGATCATAAAGGAAAATATAGTTGTTAGGCTTCTTGCAACTTCCTTGAAAGGAAGAGCACTTCAATGGTTCAGTGGGTTATAGCCAACTTCTATTCATGGTTGGGATGAGCTAGGAGGCAAACTTTTCCAACAATTTGAAGACAAAAGTGTTAATCTCTCACTCATTTAGTAACTAACCACAATCAAACAAGCCCTGTTGGAAATTGGATTGCATCAAATGGTTGTCATTAATGTCAATAGGTTGTTATTGATGTCAACACAGTACTGAATGCATGAGATGATTACCATAATCTATTTCCTATTGAAGATGACCGTTATATGTGGTCCAGTATGCTGGTTGGTTCGGTGTGTTGGTTTTTAGGTCTGGTTTCTACCGTGAGACAAGCTATGATTTAGATCTTGGACGACTTAGCATGTGCAATATATTATGTGGATTAATTATGTTTTATGGATGTTTTGGCCGACATAAGAAATGCAATAACCTTATATGATTCTGACCTAATTGATATATATATATATATATATATGACTCTTCGGAAAAGAGAATAGAGATAGACTGATAGAGAGATAGAAAGAAAGAGAAAGAGAGAGTGCAACATAGTAGTGTAAGCGAAGCAGGCGAAGACAATAAATTGTATGTGCATCAACTAAAGATCAAAACAAAATTATTGGGTGACTACTGAAATGCAGTACTACTTCTATAGAGCTTCGTTCAGAACTGAACTCAACACAAGAAAGGTGTAATCCATCAGTTCACACTTTTGGCAGTAAGCCATAACTCTTGTATTCTGGCAGTTAGCCATCTTTTATATCTTCAAGTTGTAGCCCTGTGGATAGTGAGTCCTTATTTTAGGCAGTGAGCCTTTTTGTAATCGGTTTTGACATTCTCTATCATGTGAGTTAGTCCTCACCATGGTTTTTCGCTCATTAGGTTTTCCACATAAATCTAGTGTTATTGTGTTTATGACATGATAACTTTCAGTTTTGCACTTAATGTTTAATCAATTAAGCAATATCAAGATCTTGTTTCGGTAAATGATTAAAGTATCTAATTTGGTGACAACTGATTCACCCCCCTCTCAGTTGTCCTATTCAACAATTGGTATCAGAGCTCGGTCCTTTGGAATAAGTTTAATAGCTTGAAGGAGATCTTAGTAGGTTGAACTAAATGGTGAGGGGATCTGACATGGATGAAGAATTAAGAACAAAGACTTCAGAGTCTAAAAATGAAGATTTGAAAGAAAATGTCAAGCAAGTAGGTGAATGCATTCAAAAACTAAGAAATTAGATCCGAAAGTTCAAGTTGAAACATAAAGAAGTTAACCAGGAACTAAAGGAAGCAAAGGAGGCTGTTGAAAATCTAAGAATGAAACTTGAAGAAAGCAAAAGAGTGGAAGAGAATTTGAAATCAGAAATTGAACAAGGCAAGGTAGAGGAAGGATGCTTAAAAGAAATTATCAATCAAAAGACAAAAAAATGTGATAAGCTTGAACAAGAAGTAGTAACCCTTAAAGTTGATCTGGAAAAAGTGAAAGCTTATGGAGAAAGGTTCAAGACAAGCTCTATAATGCTTGATGAGTTGTTTTCATCTCAGAAACCTACAAAGGATAAAAGTGGTATAGGACTTGAAGAAGGAAAAAGCTCAAAGACTAAAATAGATTTCAACAAGATGAGCAATCAAAGGAAATTCCAAGGTGAGAATCCAAGGATCAATACCAGAACGATACCCATCCGACAACCTAATGCTCAAAGGTACCCATCTTTTAATGGATTTTGTTTCTCATGCAATAAATTTGGACACAGGGCAACGAAATGTAGAAGTAGGATGAACCAGAATAGAATGAGATAGTCTACTAGATTCTTTGCTGGAAAATCTTATGTTTGCAACAAGTTTGGATAGAGCTACCAAATGTAGAAACCATATGATGATAAACAAATTTGATACAAATAGAAGAATTCAATCCTTTCAAGGCTATTGCTACACATGCAATATCTTTGGACACAAGGCTAATCAGTCCAAGATAAAGATAAAAGAAAATTCATTTGATCTTGGATATGTTATGTGCTACACTTGCAATAAACCAGGACATATCTCAAAATTCTGTTGGAACAAAGCTAATTCGGAAAAAAGAATAAGCCTATGAACAAGGTAGATCCAGAAGGAGAGAAATGAAAAACAATTGGAGAAAGAAGGAAGAACCTGAGAACAAAGATGAATCAAATAACCTTGTATCTGCATCTGGTGCAGATACCTCTTCTAAGGACTGAACCTAGTAATGGTTTCAGGGGGAGCAGTCATAGAAAAATCTAGAAAACCCCTGATATATGATGTGTCATGCGAAGACATGTGGATATGTGATATGAATCTCTATTTTGAAGGCGTTGAAGAAAATTTTGGTAGAAAAGATGCAAATAAGAAAATTTGCGGAGCTCTTCTTGGCTCACAGTGTTTCTCAAAGACAGTTGTCAATTTAAAAGCTGAAAAAGCAATAAATGCAAAACTGATCTGACAGTATTGGAGGAACAAGGATGAATCAAATAACCCTATATCTACATCTGGTGTAGATACCTCTTCTAAGGACTGAACCCAGTAATGGTTTCATGGGGAGTAGTCACAAAAAAATCTAGAAAACCCCTGATATATGATGTGTCATGCGAAGACATGTGGATATGTGATATGAATCTCTATTTTGAAGGCGTTGAAGAAAATTTTGGTAGAAAAGATGCAAATAAGAAAATTTGCAGAGCTCTTCTTGGCTCACAGTGTTTCTCAAAGATAGTTGTCAATTTAAAAGCTGAAAAAGCAATAAATGCAAAACTGATCTGACAGTATTGGAGGAACAAGGATGAATCAAATAGCCCTGTATTTGCATTTGGTGTAGATACCTCTTCTAAGGACTGAACCCAGTAATGGTTTTAGGGGGAGTAGTCACAAAAAAATCTAGAAAACCCCCGATATATGATGCGTCATGTGAAGACATGTGGATATGTGATATGCATCTCTATTTTGAAGGCATTGAAGAAAATTTCGGTAGAAAAGATGCAAATACGAAAATTTGCGGAGCTTTTCTTGGCTCACAGTGTTTCTCAAAGATAGTTGTCAATTTAAAAGCTAAAAAAGCAATAAATGCAAAACTGACTTGACAGTATTGGAGGTACTGATAGAGTGAAGTACAAATGATGATGTCATAAGCAATAAATTACCCTTTATGATGAAACCCTAAAAGCGACAAGTTAAATGAGGATGATTGAGTGGTCACTTTTCACATTATGAATCGAATGCGATAAGGAGTAAAGTGTAGTTGAGAAATAAGGAGTTAGGGTTATCGACAAGCAAAAGTATGAAGAACAAGGCTGAAACAATGGAGTCGAAGGCAATTATGGTATTTAATTTGCGCAACAACTGTAGAAATTAAGTAAGTTATAAATTGATGAATTTAATCATGAAAAGATTTGAAATCTCGAGGGTTCCCTTTCAGTTGAGCAAATGCAAATGGTCAATAATTTAGGGAACAAGGGTTTAGATATTTGAAGTGAATTTTTGTACTTTTTGGATGTGGATATTGTTCAGTTTGTCCTAAGTAGAATTCAAGGTGATCAAATGATCTTCGAAAAACCCTATGAGATCACAAAGGAAGCAATTGCAACAATAACAGGTTTATGCAATAATGGACCCATTCCAATACAAAAGTCTGTAAAGAACAAAGAAATCGAAGCCCTAATTGGGGTAATAGGAGATCAAAGGGCACTTCTAATTCATACTATAATCGACCTTGTGGTAAGGTATGTGACATATGGCATTTCATATAAGATTTATTTTAGAAATAGGGAAGGCTCTACTTCGACGATTTCCATTTATGTTGTGCATCAAATGGTTGAAAAGAATGAGGATTTCGATTTGTGTGAGTTATTGACGAATTAATTAATGGAGAATATAACTATGAAAAAGAATGACAATTACCCTTTTTGTTTTGGATCTCTAGCTATATGTTTGATGATCTATTTTCTGAAATCGTACCATTGAAAGAGAATGTTGTGTGGAAGTTAGTTATACCAGTCAGGAAGAAGGTCTATTGGTATTTGGAATGTCTAACAGAAAAGGAAAAGATTTGTAAAAAATACTTTGAAAACAAAAATAAATGTATGAAGTTCTGGCATGATTTTTAGTCTGATTGGGATATCTGAAGCAGGATCCTCCTTCAGAAAGAGGAAAGCAAGAAGAATTGTCTCAAGTTCTCTGGAAATAAAGAAGCTGAAGAAGGAAGAGAAGAAAGAAGAAAAGGAAGAGAAGAAAGAAGAAAATGAAGAAAAGATTACAAAAGCAATTGATTTGGCACCAACTGATGATGATGAAGAAGATTTCATTAAGGAGAAGGTGTTGAAGATTCTTGGGCAATTTGATGGACTGAAGAAGATTGGAGATGTTTGGTTGTCACAACCATCATGTGAACAAGATGATATTATAGATGCCATGGCTATTTACATAATTCATAATGATATTGATCTAAGTGAATTGACAAGTGTTTTACCAAAAGTATTGATCGAGTAGATTGAAGATGAACTAAAGGCACAGTCACCTAGTGAAACAACATAAAAAGACAAGATTCAATTGGCCATGGAAGAAAGATGCGAAAATACACAGAAGAAATTGAATGAGAGCATAAATGAATTGAAAACATGCATCAAGAATGTAAACAGTGTGTATAGGTATTGTCTCCAGTGGCCTACTGCTATAAGAAACTACAGAGCAGAAATCGATGCTATTGAGCTTGAATTGAATTCTATTAGAAAGACATATGATATCCTTAATGACAAGGATGGAGTGTAGAAGAAAAGGATCAATTCCTTACAGTCTGAAATTGCAGTCATTATGGTATAGAGGGATGGTATTGTGAAGAATTTTTGGAAAGTTAAAGAGATAATTGACTTGAGATTGGAACAACTTTCTGGTCTCTTGGTGGAAGCAGAGAAAAATGAACAAAATATCACTATCTTAGATACTCTTCTAGAAACAATTGATTCAATAGCAAAGAGCAACAGTATTTGTTTAAACATCAGGTTGGTAGTGGATTCCTCGAAGACATGTCTTCCAGAACTGAAAGAAAAATACAAGGAGATATTTTAAGGGAAGAAGGATTGAGGTAAAGAACCAATTTTGATATCATTTTTGAAGACTATTTTTGTAATTTTTTTTTGAAGGAGAGAGATTTTTTTTTTCTTTTCCATTGATGTCAAAGGGGGAGAGGAAGCATGTGAAAAGAATGAAAATAATTTCAGATCTTCAAAATAATTACAAAGGTTGTTGTTGTTGGCTTTTCACATCTTGTGTTGCCATCAATGACAAAGGGGGAGATTGTTGGAAATTGGATTGCATCAAATTGTTGTCATTAATGTCAACATGTTTTCATTGATGTCAACATAATACTGAATAAATGAGATGATTATCATAAGCTTTTTCCTATTGAAGATGACTATTATATGTGGTTTGGTATGCTGGCTGGTCTAGTGTGTTGGTTTTTAGGTCCGATTTCTACTGTGAGACAAGCTATGATTCAGATCTTGGACGACTTAGCATGTGCAATATATTATGTGGACTAGTTATATTTTATGGATGTTTTGGCCGACATAAGAAATGTGTTAACCTTATATGATGTTGACCTAATTGATAAATAAAATATACATATATATACAAGACTCTTTGGAAAAGAGAATAGAGATAGACAAATATAGAGACATAAAGAAAGAGAAAGAGAGAGTGTAGTAGAGCAGAGTAAGCGAAGCATGCAAAGACAATAAAGTGTATGTGCATCAGCTAAAGATAAAAACATAATTATTGAGTGACTATTGAAATGTAGTACTACTTATATAGAGCTTCATTTAGAACTGAACTCAACACAAGAAAGGTGAAATCCATTAGTTCACACTTTTGGCAATAAGCCATAACTCTTGTATTCTGGAAATTAGCCATCTTTTGTATCTCTAGGTCGTAGCCCTATGGAAAGTGAGTCCTTATTTTAGGCAACGAGCCTTATCTCAAGCAGTGAACCTTGTTTCAGGCAGTGAGCCTTTTTGTAATTGGTTCGATATTCTCTATAGTGAGTTAATCCTCACCATGGTTTTTCCCTCATTGGGTTTTCCACGTAAATCTAGTGTTACTGTGTTTATGTGATAAATTTTAGTTTTGCACTTAATGTTTAATCAATTAAGCAGTATCAAGATCTTGTTCTGGTAAATGATTAAATTATCTAGTTTGGTGACAACTGATTCACCCCCCCTCTCAGTTGTCCTATTCAACAAGCCCCCCATGAGTTCAAGTTAGACTTTAATTTCAAATTTCAAAAGAAATGGAATAGGATCCCTACTTTGGTCAAGCCCTCCCCAAATCATGTCTTATATTATTTGAGGGCTCTCAATGGTGATATATATGTCATGATTCAATCTATGGGAGGATGTGTATTGCTTGATTTTGATGACATTGCTATCAAGGAAAAAAATGTTTGATATCGAAAAGTAAAATAGCTCCCAAGCCAAGCTAATTCCTTTATTCCCAAAATTTCCACTCACCCAACCCATCTTGGCACCTCTTCCTATAATAACAATCATCCCACAAACTTCCTCTACATCACCTTCAAGTGAGCTACAAGAGATGAAAATTTTTCTATGAGGTTTTTCCAATGAGCTAAATACTCTCAAGGGATAGCAAGCTCAATGTAATAGGCCTTATCAGCCTCAAAATAAAAATTACCAACAAATAGGTAGCCATATCAAGGGAAAAACCAATGGAATTATGCTAAACCATTGAAAATTATGTCTAGTTGTTGCAAGCTCTTCAAGCACTCTAGTTCCAACACAAAATAGATTGAATCAGGAACATGAGTGGTGCCACTCATTTAATTATCCCCACAATAAAAATACCTTAGTTAAGCATTGGTGGTACAAAATGCTTCAACACATTCCAGAGAATAGGTTGGATGATGCAAAGAAGGGATGCTTTCTTGGGAATAGGTCAGGGGGGTTCCATTTTATTGAATTGGGATGAGGATGCGGTCTTTGGTAAAAACGTAGAGTAATAGGAGTCCATTCTTATGAGTTTGACTAAGGCTATTAATGATATAGGGAAGCAGGGTTTCTAATTTTCTTTTTTGGGAATAGGTCAGGGGGGTTCCATTTTATTAAACTGTGAGGAGGATGAGGTCTTTGGTAAAAAAATAGAGCAATAGGAATCCATTCTTATGAGTTTGACGAAGGCTATTAATGATTAGGGAAGCATGGTTTCCAATTTAATGATGAAGTTGGTGAGGAGTCCCAATCTTATATTGTTGCGCTTGAGAAATATATCAAAGAATAAAATGATGTTGCTATAGTTGACATGAGAGAAGAATTATTTCAAAGGTCTAAAATTATTATAGCCTGTCACTAAAAGGGAGACATTAAAATAGAGAGGCAATCTGAAGAATTCAATTCATCTGAAATGTCTCACAAACTTAAGGTATTCATTGATGAAATATGCACCATTACATGTAATTATGATTTATGTTGGTTCTTTGTTGTCTCTGAATGTCATAATGTTGAATATGAGGTCTTCATTCAAAATAAAGATGTGACCTTTTGCATTGGGGATAATGTATTTGAGCTTGGATATTTCACTTGGAATCAACATACCAAAGTTGATGTTGTTGAGCAACACATTTGTCAAGAGGATATCACTTTTTTCTTAAATTGACAGTAATGCCATAGTTTCAAAGTTTTTCATTTGATGTGCATGAGGAAGAGCTTCCCTATGCAGATCAACAAATAGGTATGACATATTTAACATCACCATGTGAGCTAGAAACATTCTCTTTTTCCTTCAAATCATGCCATGAAGAGGTCAGTTATGACAATGGTATACCCTTGTATGATGAGAGTCCCTTTCTTCTACAAGTTCCAAAAAAATCCATCCCCGCTACTATATGTGTGCCTGATGCATCATTGGATGAATATGGTAGTTATGTTTTATGGCTTCCCTATAATAGAAAAAATTATGGTGAATTGAATCTTCACTACATGGGAAATATGTATGAATTGATTAATGTAGGAAAAATTCCAATGGTGGTAGCTAGGTAATGAATGCAACTATGGTTTAAGGGAGATCACCTCCTTCAAAAGACTTATCTTTGACAAAGGCAAGTTATGAAAATTAGTATTTTGTTTCATACATGTATATAGTAGCTTAGTTTTTATGCTTTCTAAGAAGTGTTGTTCTACACAATCTACATTCTCCTTAAGGGAATGCATGATCTAGGTGTTTTTTTCCTCCAAGTGTAAGATTATACATGTTATTGTGTCTTGTGTGTTTTGAGGCAAGCCTTGCTATTGTAGTTCCCCTTATGAATTTTTTTTCTAATGATTTCTTAAGGATTCCATTTTCTCTATTTTTAGCAAGAAAATATCTTTCAAAATTCACCAAAATGTTGACATTTCATGCCCCCCTTCATGGCCCATCAACAATAACCAATTTGAGATATCTTACTTGGGCCATGTTGCATGATGTTACTCATCTAGACCTTGCATTATCCCTCTTCGTTCATGTCTTAGGAAAAATCCAAATTGAAAAAATCCAAAGTAACTAAGTGTTGGATGTTGGGATTTTGAGCTTTCTCTTACTTGATTACCACCATGCCATCTCTTCAAATTATGAATTTTCCTTCTTGTTGATGACAATGTTACTCACAATAACATGGCGAATAAATTCTTCATAGACAAACCGTGAAGAGCCTATCCTTCTTGAAAGATTTAACCATAGACAACCCTAGGGGATCTGTATGATAGGAAAAATGTTGGCTCAATTTAATCCCAAGTCTCCGGTAGTCAGGTCTTGACAATACTAGGTTCACTTCAGGGTATGATGTGATATTGCTATTAATCTCAAAGGGAATATGTTTGTTTGAAATCATATGTATTAGACATTGGATTTTCAGTTAGATCATAAAATAAAATCATGAAATCAAAAGATCTGAAATAATATTTCATGAACATCAACAATTTTTCTATCACTTAAGTAAATTTAGCTTTAAGCATTCAACAATTTCATAGGAAATGAAATATTTTCAATAAATTTTTATTCATTCATCTATTTTTTGAAACATTTTCAAGAATTTAAACATCTATTCTAAAATAAAGTATAAAAATACTGAAAATTAAAATTTCTCTCGGTTATTCTCCATGCATGCCCTAAAGAATTAACCATATCAAAGAAAACCACTTTACACTTCACCAAATTGCTTCACAACTACATATAAAACAATGGGAGCTTTCAAAGAGAGGGGTTTTATTTTGGACACCGAGTAGGTTCTGCATGCACCCTTAAATGGCGCAACACACAGTCTTGTTCAACTGAACTAACAAAACCAACCACAAAGATTCATGAGATAGGTAGCTATCAAATTGACTTCAATATTGATCAATATCTACATGCATACAAGTTTTTAGAATGGAATGATTCAAAAAATAGGAAAAAAGATCAAACTTAGAGAAGTTTAGGCTCTTCTGATATCCACAAATTCTGAACTTAACTTAAAAAGAAGTATCCTCTGGCTTTTTATAGAGGTAAGGCATAGATAGGATAAGACAAATACATGAGAGGAAATCCAAGGGATGAATCACATCAAATCACGTGGAATGTAGTGACTGGTAAGAGAATTGCAATTGAAGTCAATGAAGGTCAACTCCAATCGTACGTTAAAACACTTCAGGCTTTAATCCTTTTATTTTCAGGGTTCCTTCTTGGAACCAAACAAATCCGTTCAAAAAAAATGTAGGAACTTCCCATACATTCAGAATGACAAGGTAGAATTTCTGTTTCTACACTCAAGTTCATCCTCGGTTTGAACATTCGAAGAATGAGCGACCCTCAGAATAAATACACTTCTTTGTTGCATGCTCAAACTCCAGAGTTTTGGTTTCCCGGTATTCGGTGTATCTTCACAACGAATTTTATTCCAGCATGAGATTTTAAAATGTATTGTTGAACCTGGCAACACCATCAGATCTATTTGTAAAAACTTCACTTTACATCTCTACCCGGTACCCGGTATTTAGCTTTACTCATGAATTTTCCCTAGACTTCAGTTTTACCAGAACTTCCATCTTACCGGACCTCAACTATTGGACCGGAACATTCTGCTCACATTTGTGTTACCTTTTTTCCTTTTTCAAACATTCCTGGTTCTCGGTATCTGGTACCCGAAACACTACATTACGAAGTACTCTTTTATTAAAGATTTCTCTTTGCTCTTCACTTCTAGTGATCTTTTCAACTAGCTAGCTCCTGCCATAAGAGTTAGCTTTTTTTTCACTTGGGTCCCCAAGTCTTACAGTCTTGAGGTGTGTTGTGAGACCACACAATACTTCATTTCCTTTATTCTATTCAATTAATTAATTAAATTGATTTTAACTAAATAATTAATTGAAGAGACTAATTAATTCAAAAAATAGTTTAAATTTATTTAATTAATGCTATGAGGGTGATTAAAAAAGTTAATTAAATATTAGTTTTATTTAATTAACACTAGAAAGGAAAACAGGATGAGGATGAGGATGATACAACTATGGTCCTAAATTTTAAGTTCTTCCATTCATTAAAGTGTCTTTGTTTTGTATTATAAAATCCCTTTCGTAATGATTTTTTTGCTAACAATCTCTTTAGAGCTTTTTTGTTTTCTTGTTATAAAAGTTCTTTTGTAAGCTTTTTGGTAATTCTATTGCCTTACTTAGTAGTTAATACTATCTCAAATTTTAAAGTATTCTCTAAGGAAGTCCTTAAAATTACTTAGCAACTAAGTGTTTCAAAAGTTGGTTAAATTGGGTTGGAAAATTAGAAATCTTTTAAACAAGATATATATATTTTAATTTCAGGTGTCTTTTAAAGTGGAGGTGAGAATTTTTAAATGAAACAATAATAATTATATTAAATAGAAGTTATAATCCTTATAAAACTATATGTAAATCATTACATAAACATAGAAGTTTCTATGTTTGTGGAGTTAGTTTTCAATCTTTTCTTTTAAATAAATCTTTTGAGAAAATTTTGTATGTCTAGATCTTTATTTTTTTTAAATTTATTTTATTTTAAATAAGTTATGTAAGTTACAATATTACAAGCTGTATAGTTTACACACATCAAATAACTATTCATTAAAATTTTAATTATCAAATGTAGTGGCCAACATTCTAGTATAACATTAAAAAATGTTCAATTTTTTTGAAATATTAGATAGGTTGCATATTCACTTTATATTACAAATAGGTTGGTAATTAAAATATCATAACTTAAAATTTAAGTTTTTGAATGTTACAAATTAAGATAAATTTATATCTTGTTTTTGAATGTTCCAAATAAAATAGAATATGTTGGAAATTAAAATAGGTCAAATAGGAAACTTACAAGTTAATTCTAATATGGAAAGTTAAGTTTTTGAGTGTCCCAAGTCATGTAAATTTATTTGAATAATTAGCATTGCTTTTTATTATGAGTAAAATAAGTTTTAAAGGGGTCCTAGAACCCTTTACAACAAACATCCACCAACACAAAAGCCAATCCATAGTGAAACTATAGCCAAGCTACAAATCCATAAAAAAATCATAGACTAGTAGGTTTTGAAAGGACATAATACCTTTTAACACCATTACAACCAAGTTGCCAACACAAAGATGGTTTTGGAGGGACCATAAACTTTGTATAATGAGTTTGCAACTTAGCCGCCAAACAAAACATACTTGGAAAGCCACCTATACACCCCTAGGCCTCAACTTAGCATTTTGAGCACCCATGACCTAGGTGTGGGAAACAAAAATATGTTTAGCAAGATCTCTCCTCCTTTGAATAATCTTCCATGAAACATCATCCTCCATGGACTCTAAACATGGGGAGAGGGGAGGGTTAGCCTCCATTGAAGACTTATACTAAGCCCTTATAAGCGCACAAAGAGGAGTTAAATGTTGCATTGAAAGCTCTATTAGAGCTCGATTAGTGGACTCAACACCCAACAATAGGAGGTCCAAAGGTGGAATGACCAATACTAGATTGTTATTAAAATAAAATTCATAACTCTAAAAAAGTTAATAATATTCCATTTCAATATGGAATAATATACAAAACATCAACTTATCCTCTTAAGGAGCCCACTAATAGATACCTCAACAAATCTTGGACAAATTTAATTTAATAACTAACATGATCGTTTCAATAAAATTATTAGCACTCAAAAGATGCAAGATTCCATTCCAACATGGAATATATACAACACATATATTATTTATGGTTTCCCCAAATTCAAGTGGCCCACTAACAAATTATTTAACTTGAGGATAGTTCTTCATTAGGTGATCTTCATTGCAAACCTAACACCCTAGAATTGGTAACATTTTCCTTACTCTTGAACCATTCTGATTACCCTTGCCAATGATATTCCTCTTGAATATTTTCTTGCCCTTCTCGATTTGCCGCTAATCAAATTTATTTTGCCTTTTTCTTTGTATTTGTAGTACCTCAAATGCTTGAATGAAACTCTTAGGTTTTTCCTTTAGGGTTGCAATCATTAACCTCTTAAATTCAAAATAAAAATAAAATAAACATGATCTTCACTTTACTATATTGAACATGTTTAAGCAAACCCATAAACTTAGCTTTATACTCGATTATTGAAGATAGTCCTTATTGAAAGGAGGGCAATTTAGTCGACTTCTTAATTTTATGTTGAACTAAAAAATTATCGTGCTTGAGTCTTTTCTCAAAATTCTTCCAAGAGATGTACAATCTCACAAGTATTTCCGCTTTCATGTTGGAACTCATATCTACCAAATAAAAATATTTATGCCTAGAAGCCAAGCCCTTGTCACATCACCACCTCCTATAGCATTAAAAGTAGGCAATTCTATCTCCTCAAGCTCCTTGAGTAGTGAATCTACTTTCTCTAACTCCCTAATTCATAATGGGTAGCCAAATCAACTCATTATTAAGAAAAAGTTCAATTCTTAGTTCAAAATAAGGCTCATCTAGCAAACTTAAAAAATAATAATTGTTAGAACATGTAAGCAACAAAACTATTAAACAAATCCATCCAAGATCATTAACAATCAACTTTAATTAAGTGAATTTATCAAAATTGATGACAAACCTTTAACCAATAACTTATAACCAATACACACACATAATTTAACACTAAATCATGGAGAAAACAAGCTAACTCAATATAAAATAATAATAACAATTATACTACATGAATACACAAAAATATATTATATATGGGTCAAATTTATATTGTCAAATATGGATTTATAAAACCATTTCTTTTGAACCACCTGTGTGACTATCAAATACCTAACAGTACGTAAAAACTATCTAAACTACAATCTATTAAACTAACAAAATATTAATACATAACCACAAATTAACACTTTTTGGCCAAAGTGGGACATTGAAATTAGCACTTGTATTCATTATAATAGACTTTTCAAATATCATATCTTTGGATTTGATCTTATTTAGAAAAAAATGAACTTTATAGATATACAACTTTGTAAATGCATGCTTATAGTAGTTCTTAATAATGCATACTTATATCAATTTATTGTTATCAATTGTAAACCAAAATTTGATGGTGGACCTTATTTGTTAAACCAATTTTTGTGACAATAATTAACCTTTATATATATATAGATCAAAAATTTTCATTTTCATTTCATATAATCTTCCAAAAATTTAACTAGCACTTGCACTTAAAGGAGGTTCAAGGATTACGCCAATAGAAAACTATATGTATGTTAATATTTGTATGTGGCGGATTAAACAATTAATAATAATTGCTAAATAATGGAATGAAATAAAAACACAAATCTAGTTTTTGCCTTACAAAAAGTAAATATTATTTGATTATAAAATATTTGCATAATTTGCATAAAGATTTAAAACACAAATGAAAAAAGAAAGTTGCCATGAAATTGACAAAAAACATTGCAAATGGAAATAGAATGTTCCCATCCAGTTGTCAAATCAATATTTATCTAGATTTTGTGTGATAAGTGAGATTTTGGATGCTTTTGTCTGAGATTTTGGAGACTTTTACCATTAAACCACAGCTGGTTTACCATTAAACAATAACTGAAACTTGTTTTCTGACTACTCAACAGTGATTTGCAAGCATGAGTCTTGTTGAAGATTCAAATCTCGCACTATATATCACTTATGACTAATTATATTTTTAGATAAAAATGACTAAATACAATCATACAACCATCTAGACCATAACAATTATTAGAAGTTGAAGTAACAGTCTGGTGCAACTGGTTAAAATTTGGAAAGTTCTAAAATAAAAAGGGCGTGCAACGTGTTTTTGCGCGCAGACACTGTAATGGCGGCGATGGGTGTTACTTTGTTATTGTAACTTCCATTACCAGAGAATTCACGTGTGATTTCTTATTTGATAAAAGAAGATGCAGTACAACATTTTTCCCTCTACAAATGAATATTTTGATTCTATTTGCACAGACCATGGCATCTAGGGCAGATCTGGAATTTCAATGTCGACATTTGTAAATTTCCCTTGCATTTATGACCCTAAAAAAATAGGTCGAAACAAAACAACCCTTTTAACTAACATGATAGCTAGTCTATATTAGACAAACTTCATTTGCATCAACTTTCTAGATTGTCTAAACCAAACATAACTAAACACCAATCATTAAAAAATAGGGTACTTTACATAGAGGTTCCAACTCCCTCAATTGTATTGTTTTTTAAAGTTATATGTAAATTGAAATTTGATACTCGGAATGGCTTCAATACAATATTTTATTAATTGGTAAAGGAAGGGCACACAAATTAGAAATTTCTAGTTGTTTTGTTTATGTGATTATCATATATTTTAGTTTTCATCAAGTTGATGTAAAATTTATTTAGTTTTTTGTGTCACTTGTAGTCTATTAGGAGCTTTTTTTGAGGACATTGATATTTGTAAGGATTTCATGGAATTTAATACTAACAACAAGATATTGGATGCAAAATTTCAATGATTGGAATAAATTTCATTAGTATGAAAAAAATTTAGATTTTAAAATTACAATTAAATTGATAAAGATCAATCTAATAAGAAAAGAAAATAGAGAAATAATACACACTAACTCAAACTAGAACTTATAATTACAATGGAAAATTTTGCATCTTAGAGTTCTATGCCTAGGTTTTGAAAATATTCACATATTTATTTCTAATGCCAAGACTCAATATATAGATCAAGGAACTCTAAGATGGAAATAACCACTAGGAAATACTAAGTTATGATTCTTCAATTTTCAAGAATAATTCTAACTTATACGTAACTCCCTTTTGTCATAGACTCTCTTACATACTTCTTTGCAACTCCCTCCATGACACTCTTACAAAGTAACTTCCATGCATTACCCAACATTCTATGTTGCAAGTTGTGTTGTCTAAGGAATATCATGGATTCCTCCAAGGTGGCACCCCATTTAATGAGGGGTAAAGAATTATAACATATTATAATATTAAAATACTATAATGTTTGTAAGGTCTACAACACATCTATCCTACATATTGTAGCATTCTCCCACTTGTATACACTGCAAAACCACATAAGGGATTAATAAGAAAACAAAAGAATTTAATACAAGGTTCATAGGGAACTTGCATTATCCATACTTCTCTATGCTCACAAGCTTGAGCAATGAATTTCCTAGCCTCTTACTAATAAAGCATATTTTTAGTGTCATATATTGGAACTAAGTTTAAGATCGATTTCAACTAGTTAAAACCTTATTAAAACACTGTGTATGGTTTAAGAGTTTATTGAATTGCACTTTCTTTTTAATTTGATTTTGACTTTCCCTATCTAGTTAGTATATAACTTAAACAATGTGTTACTTTCCATCACTTATTTACTAGGTCTTAGATTATCCTTCTTATTGCTTCATCCTATTGGATGTTGTGGTTGTGTTGCTAATATGTGGTTGTCATTGATGTCAACACTATTAGCATTGATGTATTGTAGGTTGTATATGTCAAGGATATTGAGAAAATTGTTAAAGAAAGAGTTGTAGGTTGACAGTGGAACAATGAAGGTCATGAAGGTGTCTTGCTTAGTATGTTGATGATCAATCATTATGGACTAAAGGGTTTATTTCTGAGTGTATCTAGTTTATCCATCGAAAGTTTTAAAGGTCTGCGTGAAGATTTAACTGTGTTATGAACAGTTGTGTTCTGACAGTTTTTTTGTGGCTTCAGTTAGTGTTCTTGATTGAAGTTGATGTGATTCTAGTAATTTCAGATGCTACAAACGCTTCTTTGTTGATTCATGATGCTTGTGGATGCTTCTAGATCATGCTCTATCTTTGTTACACATCCGCGTTGATCGGTGGGCTCGTGGTCAGTGATTTTTCTCTTGTGTGTTTGGGTTTTTATGTTCTTGGCCGACATGGTGGTTGTAACGTGTTGTGGATCCTTGGAGATTAAAATTTTAATGTTTGGTGTGCTCGAGGATATTGTTTTAAGTCTTCATTATATTGTGGTTGATGGTGTTCGATTCACATTAAAAATTTACTTGTAAATTTGGGCCAACATTGTGTATATGTTTTATATTTCATATTTTATTTTGGCTAACAAAGTTGTTGATGAAAATCCATGTTGTGGATATATAAGAGCAGTTGTTTGTGCAAAGTTAAAGGGTGCATAGAAGGCTAGAAGTGCCAAAGGAAGAGAAAGTGTGTGAATAGTGATCTAATCATTCGATTGCAGAGTAGAGTGTGAAGAAGTTTGAGCGAAGTGTGAAGGAGTGTTTCTATGCTTAACCAGAACTATAATCAAGCTTTTGTAGAAGATATTTTCTCAGTTCATACCCTACGGATCTAATCCGAATTACTGTAAGAAAGTGTGTCTTCTTTGGGCAGTGAGCCCTCTTGTATTTGAGCAGCGAGCTCTAGGCAGTGTGCTTGAATGCATGTGCATTCCCATTATTCTTCATTATACTTTTGCTACACCCTTAATATTAGTGTACATCGGGTTATGAATAGTCGGCTTTGTTGAAAAATGAGGTGTTTTCTTAGCTTAATACTCTGTAAAACTTTAATATTGCTGATCTAAGTAAATATTTTCTTTGTTACATATATTCTTTGTGGGTGATTATCTTGATTAATCCATTTTACTGTTCTAGAATGTAGAGAGAAGTTGATAGAAGAACTAGATGGGATATTAGAAAGATCACACAAGATGTACCGTGGATAAACCCTTTCAGGAAAAAACTCCACCAAGAATTATTCTATTATTCAAACTCTGAATTAAAATAGCTCCAATTCTTGCTTGAGAATGCTTCTTCTATCTTTACCAATCTTCTTCACACCTGCAATAACAATTATCAAAACTCTATTCAACTTGAATGAGATATAGAAACAATATGCAACCTTGTAATCTCCAAATGGTGGTAATTACAATGCACAAGCTCAAGCCCTTGAAAAGGTACGCTAGATTCATTCAAGTTGAGTTATTCAGTGAAGACTAAAGCTTACAACATGTGCTTCATGCATTTGGGTGTCCCAAACTGAAGCTACAACTTCTCCTTCACTTCGGTGATAATTCCAAAGATCTTCCTCAAAGTTGGCACCCTTAAGTAAAGCTACTTAACTGAGCCTTCAGAAATATCTTATCATGCATGAGAGGTAAATCCAATAAAGCATCTTGGGTGCCCAAGTTGGCTTCAAGTGCTTTATAGTTAACTGAAACATTTACTCAACACCATTCCCAAAGAATGGTCATCCCTTGTTAACTAGAGGTAGTTCCTATTATCTTTCATACAACTCAATGTTATTAGCCATGCATTAAAAGTTAACTGAAGCTAACTACATGCAACTCAAAATAACCAACATGCATGCAACTGAAGATAACTGAACTGAACTGAACTGAACTAAACTGAATTGAACTAAACTGAACTGAACTGAACTAAACTAAATTGATTCTGAACTGAACTGAACTGAACTGAACTGAACTGAACTGATTTGAACTAAACTTAACTGAACTTCAAGCATGCAAATATCAAATCCTAACTCCTAGGATCTTTTCATGCATTCAGAAGTGTTAACTGTTACTCCGTATAGTTAACTAACTCAAGGTGAGTTTCACCTTACCATGTGAGTGTCCCATGTGTCCCTATTATTTAGGAACTCACTATGGAAGCCCGCACATGTTTCTTACATTTAGAATTAATTGCAAATGCCAATAATCATGATTATTTCATCAAATATTAATCTCATCCTAATCTTAGTGTTGTTGAACACATTCCAAGAATCTAGGAGATACATGAAATAATTAATGTTTAGGATTTGCAATTAAATGGCATCCTATTTCCAACATTCTCCCACTTGAAATTATACATTACAATTATTCTAAACAAGGAATAATAAAACAAAGTACAAGACTCAAGGCCAATGGCCTTCTTGCACTAATCAAACCATGCTAACTTCAAATGCAACACATAATCATGAAAGCTTCAAGCAAATGATTAAAACCAAGAGAACTTATCTGTATGGTTTCATAAGATAATCTGTAACATTAATTAAAGTGTTAACTTTTTCAATTAATACCTTCCCATTATCAACCAAACCATTACCTTTCCCAAGCCTCTATAACCAAACCACCTCTTTAGAGGCATGCTAAACCACCGAGTGTGTTGAATTCACATTCAACCAAGGTGTAGACTCCTCGGTATTTTCTGTTGAAATTTTTTTCTTACAAGTAACCATTCCAACAAATGTCTCTTACCACAAGAGAATTCTAGCCTCACCTATTTCTCCAAGTATCCATGAGGACCTATAACCAACCAATCCATGCCAAACTCCAAATGTAACACAACACTTTCATGAAGTAATCAAACAAATGATTAATGTACCCAATACTTAAGAGAAACACACAAGATAAATGCCAAAGCTCTAATCATGAATCAAGAACATAAACATGACATCCATGATCTAACCATCTCCTCTTAGGAGATCACATGCATCATAACATACTTATACATCCTAGTCTCAAGAGAACCATGTAATACTCCAAACTCTAAATGCATATCAAGAGTAAACCATGACATCCATAACAAATATAATCTAAACCAAGAAACCATATCTCTAATCACATGGAGATAACCTTACCAATGATGCATCCAAGTCATTGCCAACAACTCCCACTGAACCGTGATACCAAGTCACACACGGCATCGTGACTACCATCCTCTCTACGAAGATTACTCTGAAACATGAAGCAAAGAGTTATCACAAACAATATTAGCTGAAATAACCAATGCATCATTACTATTATCTAAGGACTCCTCTATAGAAGAATCAGAACTCTCTTTCTTGTTCTTACAATCCTTCTTCACATGTCTTGGTTTCCCACAATTCCAACACTTTACCTTACTTCGTCCTTTTGACTTACCCTTCCCTTCCTTGTTTCCCTTAGGCTCCTTTTTCTTAGGCCTACCTTTTACAAACAAGGCATCTTGGATTTCCTCCTCATCTCCTTTGATAGGAGAGTAGGAATAATGTTGTCAATCTTTGGATTTGCACCATTTCCACTAATTGCAACAATTAGATTTTCCCAAGAATTTGTTAAAGAACAAAGCAATAAATGCACTTATCCTCATCCTCAAGCTTTACATCTACAGATGCTAACTGACTGAGAATTAAATTGAAAGCATTTAAATGTGCTACTGAATCACCATCTTTCATTTTCAATGAATATAATTTCCTTTTCAGATACAACTTATTGGTGAGAATCTTAGTTTGATAAATATCCCCTATTCTTTTCCATAATTTATATGCACTGGTTTCCATTGAAACATTTAAAAGAACAACATCAACAAGACATAACCTTATTGTTCCTCTTTCCTTTTTATCTAACTTAGCCCAATCTTCATCTGAAATAGTTGTAGGTGACTTTGTCTCATTATTAACCGCTAACCACTGATCTCTTTCTTCAATAAGATCTTCCATTTTTAATTTCCACATTTCATAGTTAGAACCATTGAACCTTTCAATCTCTAACCTTGAATTCATTGTAACAAAACTTAATTCCAAAATCAGAAAATAACAAAAATAATAAGAGATCCCACTAAGCAAAAAAACCTCCAATCTTTTAAGAGAAAGGCATCCCAATACTCTACCCAGCCTCAGCTCTGATACCAAATGTTGAAAAATGAGGTGTTTTCTTAGCTTAATACTCTGTAAAACTTTAATATTGCTGATCTAAGTAAGTCTTTTCTTTGTAACATATATTCTTTGTGGGTGATTATCTTGATTAATCCATTTTACTGTTGTAGAATGTAGAGAGAAGTTGATAGAAGAACTAGACAGGATATTAGAAAGATCACACAAGATGTATCATGGAGAAACCCTTTCGGGAAAAAACTCCACCAAGAATTATTCTCTTATTCAAACTCTAAATTACAATAGCTCCAATTCTTGCTTGAGAATGCTTCTTCTATCTTTACCAATCTTCTTCACACCTGCAATAACAATTATCAAAACTCTATTCAACTTGAATGAGATATAGAAACAATATGCAACCTTGTAATCTCCAAATGGTGATAATTACAATGCACAAGCTCAGGCCCTTGAAAAGGTACGCCATATTCCTTCAAGTTGAGTTATTCAGTGAAGACTAAAGCTTACAACATGTGCTTCATGCATTTGGGTGTCCCAAACTGAAGCTACAACTTCTCCTTCACTTCGGTGATAATTCCAAAGCTCTTCCTCAAAGTTGGCGCCCTTAAGTAAAGCTACTTAATTGAGCCTTCAGAAATATCTTATCATGCATGAGAGGTAAATCCAATAAAGCATCTTGGGCACCCAAGTTGGCTTCAAGTGATTTATAGTTAACTGAAACATTTACTCAACACCATTCCCAAAGAATGGTCATCCCTTGATAACTGGAGGTAGTTCTGTTATCTGTCATACAACTCAATGTTATTAGCCATGCATTACAAGTTAGCGAAGCTAACTACATGCAACTCAAAATAACCAACATGCATGCAAATGGCAAGCTTGGCCGGCCCCGAACTAAACTAAACTAAAGCTGATTGAGCCCGAAGCCCGAACTAAACTAAGCCCCCGAACTAAGCGGCGGCGAACTAAAAGCTAGGCCGAATTAATTTGAAGAACTTAACTGAAACTTCAAGCATGCAAACATCAAATCAAATCCTAACTCCTAGGATCTTTTCATGCATTCAGAAGTGTTAACTGTTACTCCGTATAATTAACTGAACTCAAGGTGAGTTTCACCTTACCATGTGAGTGTCCCATGTGTCCCTATTATTTAGGAACTGAATATGGACACCCTCACATGTTTCTTACATTTATAATTAATTACAAATGTCAATAATCATGATTATTTCATCAATTATTAATCTCATCCTAATCTTAGTGTTGTTGAACACATTCCAAGAATCTAGGAGATACATGAAATAATTAATGTTTAGGATTTGCAATTAAATGGCATCCTATTTCCAATAGGCTTGTGGCTATATTAACTCTCTATTAAGTCATATTATCATTAGTATATTGTTATTTAGTTGTTTAGGTCAGCCTAAGACTTATATAGGTGTGTCTATGTCAGCCTAGGTGATATCCTAGGCATAAATAGGTATATATAGGAGGTTGTGAGTCTTATTTCATCATCAAGTTGTGAAGTGTGTTCTCATTAGAGATATTTGGAGGTTTTTCCACTTGAAGTGGCTTGTTATTATTAGTTATTATCAAGTATTTGCAACATATTTTATATCATATTCTCCTATTGTGCAAGTTATTTCTTAACAAGTGGTATCAGAGCATGATCGTAGCACCATAGAGGTAAGGTTTTTTCTCAATTTTGGGAAGAGCATATCTTTCAGATTTTGGTGATTTTTTTTTTGAACATATTAAAGAAGCTATATTCTAGATTTCAGAAGAATTGGAGCATTATTATGCGAATTATTGCAAAATTAGGGTTTCTACATAATTTCTTTGGAATATGCATATCTCGTACATCTTGTCGAATTGGAGTCTGATTTTTATTGGGTTTTTGAAGAAATACTAAAGGAGATTACAATAAATTTTTTGGAGGAATTAGAGTAGAAATAAGAAATTTATTGAAAAATTATTTTTTCACAATTATCACTCTCCACACTACAAATTTGCTTATTTCTTGGAGATTTTTCTAGGTGAGAGTTATTTTGGCCCTAGTCAGTTACAATAAATTTTTTAGAGAATTTAAATTTCATTTGTGTGATTTATTTCAAAATTAGTGGTTCCCATCATGACGGGGCTTGCAACAAGGGGCAAAAAGAATGTTGTCACTCCAGGGAAGACTCCTGATAAGAATGGGGTAACAATAGAGGATATTACTCCTAATGAGGAAATCAGTAAGTTCAAGGAAGAAATTTCCTTAATGAAGATGGATATGTGTGACCTAAGAGGAGATATATCAGACATACGGAACATGTTAAGCACCTACATGGCTGAACCAAGAAAGGAGTTCTCAAGCGACCAAGGTGAAAATTCTAGGTCATCTAACATTGACACAAGCTTTAGTACTCCTATGGGAACTAGGAATTTATTTCCAAAGGTGGATATGCACAAGTTTGATGGAAAGGATCCTCTAACATGGATAAACCAAATGGAGAACTTTTTTGAAGTACACCAAATCCCAAATGGACAAAAGGTCATGATGGATTCCCTATATCTAGAACCAGATCAATTCATTTGGTATTGCTGGATTTGCACTCATCGAAGGAAAAAGGGGCTCACCATCTCATGGAAAATTTTTACAGAGGAACTCCAAGCACAATATAGCAATAGTGTGACAGACAACTTCTTCAGCCAACTGGCTAAACTTCAATAAACAAGATCAGTTAAGGATTATATTCAACAATTCCAAAATCTATCCTTAAGAGTGGATACAATTACAGAGGAAATCTTGAATGATTTATTCTTGGGGGTTCTCAAGGATCACATTCAACATGAGGTACGCATGTTTAGCCCTAGCTCCATAAATGAGTATTTCATCTTAGCACGTAGGGTAGAGGAGAAGTATTTGATTCCTACGAAGCAAGGGGCTAATGTGACAAGAGAGAAATGATATTCAAAACAACTTACTAGGTTGAATCCACAAAAAATTGAGGAGAAAGGAGCAAAAGGGTTGTGTTTCAATTGTGATAACAAATACAATCGAGGACATAAATGCAGTGAAAAGAAATTGTTCTATATTGAAGGTCCAAGTGAGGAAGAAGAGGAGGAGCCCATACTAGAGGATGAAAGGGATTCAAATGAGGAATCGCATGATTCTCAACCAATCATTTCTTGTCATGCACTCTCAGGTTTCAGTGCTCCACAAACTCTCAAGGTGGTGGGGTTCTTAAAGAAGCAGAAGGTAATAGTGTTGATCGACTCAAGTAGTACTCATAATTTCATAAAAAAAAAGTTAGCTACTCGTCTAAATTGTTTTATATATCTAGCTCTAGAGTTTCAGGTTTTGATTGCAGATGGTGGTATAGTTAGTTGTTTAGGGAAGTGTCATAGCATTAAATTATCCATGGGATATTATCAACTTGATACCCCAATGTATGTGATATCCATGGGTGTAGTAGATATTTTTTTGGGAGTACAATGGCTTACTACATTGGGAATGATTGAGAAGAACTTCCAAGAACTATTCATGAGATTTCAATCAGAAGTAAGGGTAGTAGAGCTAAGGGGGTTGAAGGAAAAATCCACACAAATGGTAAGCTCTCATCAAATGCAAAAGTTTCTTAAGAAATGAGTGGATGGATTTTTGGCCCAACTATGTTCATTAGAAGTCTCTCAATCTAATGCTCCTACTCATCCAGATTTGCAAGCTATAATTGATCGTCACTCAGTTGTTCTTGGAGATATGTCTAAAGGAATTCCTCCTAAGAGGGATCATGATCATGCCATACAGTTAGTTCCAGGGAGCCAACCACTGAACATCAAGCCTTATAGGTATCCACACATACAAAAGAGAGATAGAAAAAAATGTTGAGGAGATGCTAGAGGCAGGAATTATCAAGCATAGCCAAAGTGCTTACTCCTTGCCTATGGTGATGGTACATAAGAAGGATGATACTTGGAACATGTGTCCAGATTATAGAGTGCTCAACATGTACACCATTAAAGATAAGTTTCCTATTCCAGCCATTGATGATTTGCTAGATGAATTGAATGGAGCTATGTATTTTACCAAGTTAGATCTTAGATCTGGTTATCACCAAATTCAGATTAAGGAGGAAGATATTTGTAAGACAACATTTCAGACTCATGAGGGTATGAATTTTGGTGATGCCATTTGGTCTTACCAATGCACCTTCCCATTCCAAAAGTTTAGTGGGTTCATTTTAAGAAGTTCTTGAGAAAGTTTATTATAGTATTCTTTGATGATATATTGATTTATAAGAACACGGAAGAACATTTACGCAAGATCTTGATCGTCTCATTACAAATACTTGAGAATCGCATAAACTCTATGCTAAACCATCCAAGTGTGATTTTGGTCTTACAGAGGTGGAGTATTTGGGACACATAGTTTCACATGAAGGAGTAAAGGTGGACCCTAACAAAATTAAGGCTATCATGGAATGGCCTATTCCAAAAACCATTAAGAAACTGAGAGGATTCTTGGGATTGACAGGGTACTATAGAAGATTTGCGAAGAATTATGGTAGTATAGCAGCACCTCTCACCACTCTATTGAAGAAGGATTCCTTTCGATGAGAGCGCGAAGACTGCCTTCATACAACATTTAGGAGGTCGGAAAGGAGGCTATGTGTGCAACTCAGCCTTGCCATCCTAACTTCACCAAAAGAATTCATTATGGAATCGATAATACGGAAATGGGATAGGTGTAATTGTATAATGCAGAAAGGTTGACAAAATTTCTTTTGAGGCCCGTCGGTAGGGTAAGAATCAACTAAAACTACTACTTGCAGAAGGAAATGTATGATATGTACAGTGTTAAACAATGGAGGCCTTATATTGAGGCGGGCACTTCAAGGTTAAGATAAGAAACTAAGCCTTTAAATGTTTTGAGAACAAAGACTATCTTAGAAGAGCAACAAAAATGGAGTCCAGCAAATGTTAGGATATAATAACATGGTGCCATATAAGAAAGGAAAATATTGTAGCAAATGCGCTTTCAAGGAATGGTGAAGATGAAGCTTTGGTACATTAAGCCCTTTCTGCGTCTAAGATTTGAAGGAGGAAGCCAAAGCAGAGTGGCAAAATGATGTTGAGACAAGTAATCTCATTGAACAATTAAAAAGTGATCATAGTAGTTTAGATAAGTTTTGTTGGAAGGGAGATACTCTTTGGTATAAAGATTGTTTGTATCTCTACAAGAATTCCACTCTTAAAAACACAAGATTCTCATAGAGTTGCATGAGTCTCCAGTGGGTGGTCATTCGGGATTTTTGAAGACATATCATCGAGTCAAGCAAGATTTCTTTTAGGAAGGGCTAAAGGGTGATGTTCAAAAATTTGTGGCTGAATGTTTGGTGTGTCAAAGGCATAAAGGGGAGACAATTGGTGCAGGTCTCCGAAACCCTTATCTATTTCCTAAACTGTTTGGAGAAAGTATCCATGGACTTCATCATAGGGATTCCAAAATCTAAAGGTCATAATGTCATCATGGTAGCAGTTGATCGCTTCACTAAATATGCACATTTCATTACATTATCACATCCTTTTACAACAAGTGCAATGGTAAAAGATTTTTTGGAGAATATCCGAAAGCTACATGAGTACACCCCTAAGGTTATTGTTAGTGATCATGCGATCCTATCTTTACTTCAGTCGCTTTTGGAAAGATTTATTCCTCCATGTTTAGAATTTTCATTAAGCTCCTTTCTATAATACCACTTCACCACTCAAACAAATGAGCCAGGGTTGTTATCAGAATGTTTGTTGATTCATCTCACGTTGTTTTTCACTTGAGAGAAATGAATGGGTAGATTAGCTTCCCGCGAGAATGGTGAGCATAACACTTCTGCTTTTCATGGCTCATAAAAATGTCTCTCCATTTTACGCTTTATGGATATCATCCTCCTTACCGCTCATTATCAATAAAAGGTGTCACTGAGTTCAAAAGCGATGGGCTCTGCCGCTGCCAACAACAAGTACTTCGGGGACTCGAAGAGTGCCATAACTGAAATTGGAATAAAGGAAACTCTGGAGTAAAGCCAACATGTGATACGAAAGAATTTTTGAAGTTGGGGATTGGGTCTTCTTGAGATTGCAGCCTTATAAGCAAATCTCACTAAAGCAACAAGAAAAGAATAATAAGTTGTCTCCAAGTTATTATGGTCCATACCAAATCATGCAAAAGATCGGTAGTGTTGCCTAAAAGCTAGAGTTACCGCCAACAACAAAGATACATCCAATTTTTCATGTTTCTTGTTTGAAGAAGGTAATTGGGCATAATATTCCCACTCAAACAACACTACCAGAGCTCGATGAAGAAGGAAGAATCATTTTGGAACCAGAGTACATTCGTCAAACACGCACAAAGAAGCTGAGGAATAGAACTCTCACTGAGTATCTCATCTAATGGAAGAATTTACTAGTTGAAGATGCCATATGGGAGGATGAGGAGTTCATTCAAAAGAATCCAAACTTGATTAGAATTGAGGACAATGCTTCTTTAAAGAAGGGGGGCATGCTACACCCTTAATATTAGTGTACATCGGGTTATGAATAGTTGGCTTGTGGCTATCTTAACTCTCTATTAAGTCATATTATCATTAGTACTGTTCGGCATTTAGTTTGTTTTAGACGGCTAAGAATGTATCGTCAAACTCAGGTGATATCCTAGGCATAAATAGGTATATATAGGAGGTTGTGAGTCTTATTTCATCATCATATTATTAATTGTGTTCTCATTAGAGATATTTGGAGGTTTTCCCCCTCAAAGTGGCTTGTTATTCTTAGTTATTATCAAGTATTTGCAACATATTTTATATCATATTCTCCTATTGTGCAAGTTATTTCTTAACAAATTTTAACAATGTATAATATTGTGGACTGACATCCACCGTGGTTTTTCCCCTAATAGGGTTTCCACGTAAAAAATCTTGGTGTTCTCTGTGTTTCTGATGTGCTGATTGTCTATGATTTATTTTTAATTCATCAGATCTAAGATTAAGTAAAGTTAAGTTTGAAAAGTTTAAATATTCTGTGACAACTGATTCACACCCCCTCTCAGTTGTCTGTCCTTGTTTTGCCAACACATCCTATTGCACGTCTATTAAGCACTTTGTGTCATGGTGCATGTTCATTCAACAATGGTCAAATTTTCTTTAGTGGCCAATTTCCCCATGTGATATTTCATTCCCTTGTTGTGCATATGCCATTTAATATTATGCCCCCTTGCACCTATCATTTTCCTATTATATGTTACCTAGCATTTATTAAATATATGTAGCATGTTGGAAATATTCCATTAGTTCATGTTAGTTATGTGGTAGGACCATTCTAAAAAATACTCTCCTTTTTGTTTGTGTGACATGGTAAATTTCCTATTAGCTAATGATCTATTTGTTTTTGGTGGCTAGTTATTCATGGTTCAATTTCTAAAATCCTAATGTATGCCAACCACTAGTCTTATGCCAAGTCACATGTTACATAAGTTTTGGGCCTAACAAAGATTAGTATGCATAGCATGTGGAAACTACTCATTAGTCAAGGATCTTAAGGGAAGAACACCATGTACATCTCATGTTTAAATCTCCAAAACAACTAAGTTCCATGGATGCTAGTTGTAATATCAATAACTAACTACTGTGCAAAGTCTAAGTAGTCAATGTATGCTTATGTGGACTAAATTAGATAGTGGCTAAACTAAGTTTCCATTGGGAAACCAAAGTTATCATGTGTTTATGATAGCCTTTGTGCATTGGAATTAGGTCAAAATGTTATTTTAAGAATAACTATAATGCATTTGATCAAATATGATAACACAAAGAACTTGGAATCAAAAGTGACTTCTATATGAATAGAGTCAACACACCATTAATGAAAAAACTACTACTTAATGTAATACGATTTTATTTCCTTATAAATTCAAGACTCATTTGAAGCATAATTAATTTTCTTGAAGTCTCTATTTTCTTGTAAATCACATGAAATAGTTGAAGCCAAAACTATAAAACTGTATATTGATTAATATATAAAATACTATGCAAGAAAACCAACTAGAACTTGGATTATTTAGAGACTCCAATGTGCGTGTCAAGCATTGCATTTATGATCAATCATGTCTCATGAAGTCACCCTAGTTAATTTTTGAGGGTTTATATTACCAATTTCTAGAAATTCTAGTTAAGTCTTTTCCAAGGCTCTTTGTGCTTTTAAGTGTCAATTAACATTATACCAAGTGGAAACTATTATAGGGAGGGGTTTGTTCATTGGGATGTTCAACAAGAGGAATATTCATAGACTAGACCCTATTAGTAATACCTATAAATTAGATTTTATAACTTGGTAGTTTCATCCAACTTTTTGTAGGCCCTGACATTGTAATCTAGGCTAGAAAGATGTATGATGAAAGGAGGGGTAGATGAATGATAGTCCTAGAAAAGTTTTTTTTACCCTCAACATGTAATTTATTTAGAGATTTTTTTCTTAGGTTGGATGCCACTATGTCATTGACCATGCAAACTCTAGCCACTTTTCATAGAAATGATTATCATCTCTACTCATCTATAAAGTTACCACAAGTTAATCTTAAAAAAATAGGTACACCACTAGGGACCATTCCCCAAGAAGAGGTATAGCCTTTGAGAGGGACCCAATTTGAATATTACCCCGAGAAGGTCTACTAGGGGCTATGCCAAATTCTAGGGTTGGATATAGATGAAAATATGAAACCATGAATGTTGGCATTCTATGAAGACAACCTTAATGTCTATGTTAACATATTATTTTATTAGGGAAATTTTTAACTAATCATCTACATAATGATTTTTCAAATATTAAGACATCTAATACCTCAATAAATGATAAGAGACTCAATATGTATTTGTTGTTATGTTTCTTTTTTTTTCCACCCTACTTAGAGAGTTTGATAAAAAAATTGTTTATTAGATTCAAAATTTTAGATGTACATGGAGAATGGATAAAACCAATCTAGTTATGCATAATACATATGGATGCAAATCTTTCAAATTTTTAGATGTACATGGAGGGGAATAAAAACAAATAGTTATGGACAATACATCTAGATACAAATCACCCTCATGCTTTTTTTAAAATTTGAAGATCTCCTTACAACTCTAGTATTGAAGGAACCAGGTTTTATTAGGCCAATATAATCATATAAGGTTATCACGTTTCTTAGGCCATTTAAATTTAGTATAAAGGGGAACCTAAAAAATAATTAGGGAAATTATTTTTATTAAAAATAGTATAATTATCATAATTTATTAAGCTAGAATGCCCCCCATATATGTCGAATCATGATGCACTAGATATAATTATATACTTGGAGGCAATGAGATAGATGTACTCATCAAACTTTGAGAATTTTAGGAAGTAGGAGGAGGATATACTTATGTCGATTATTTTTTAGGTTGAGGGTTTCAAATTATTAGTAAGGATGGTTTTGAAAAGGGTGAAGAAATCCTCAAGTTTTTGTACATGTCAACTATAGATAATAGAAATTTTGATATTGATGGTTTTATTAACAAGTTAAGAAAGAGTAGAGGGAAATTTAGTTTTGAGCATTATTTCCATGAAAATGAGGATTTGATAAGGATTTTCTAAGATGACATGGAAAGGATTATCATTGAATAAAGGTGGATGCACATCCAATATATTGAAAATAAGACTTGAGGGAGCTTGACCTTAAATACAAAGGTACCTACCATGAAATTGAAGACCCTATTAAGATAATGAAGATGAAATTGGATAGGGAAAATTTAATATTCCATTTTTACTTAATTTCATTTTGAGAGTGTTTGGTCACTTTCTAGCCTTGGGTGAGATTTCAAAATTTCTCATAAATTGTCTTTTCTTCCCTTCATTCCTTATTTCCCCTTTCTTTCAATCTTTTCCTTCTATAAATTTTCTAGTTCTCCCTCAACTTGGTGCTATTTCATTCATGTACTTGAACATCTAATTCCTCACACTTTATGGGTAAAAGTATAGAGCCATGCCACACTTTTATAAGGGGAATGGGCAACACAAATTCAAATTTTTAACTTCGACCACCTAAAAGTGATATTTATGATTTGAATTTTAAAATAATGTAAAATAATGAAATGTATAAATCTTAATGTAGTTTATATTTATAAATTTTTATTTTAGAAAATTAGTTAGATATATATTATTATATATTTAAGAGAAGAATTTTAATTGCTGCTTTCTTTGAAAAAAGTGACTTGTTGATTGGATGTCACAAAGAGAGGAATGTATTTTTTGTTGAATATATTTTTTTAATAATTTTTAAAATTCAAACTTAATCAAAATGCCATAGTATTCATGGGATGCCAATTTTTGTCTAATTTTTCTATGATTTAAAAAAAAACCCTCTTAGAGAGGATTCTCTCCTTTAGTGCACCATGCATTTTTCAAAATTTCTAAATATATTTTAATAATATCAAATATGTTTTTGTATTCTTTAAAAATTTGTATCAACCTCATGTTTGATTATAAAAACCTAATTACAATAATTTTAAAAAAATAATAATAAAACTAATCAAAATTTCATTTTCTTTTGGATTCTAGACTCCAAGCTCTACAAAAGGGTATATTCAAATTTCATGTTCAAGTACACCCCTATTTGGAGAAATCTAGAGTTGAAGTTGATTTTTTTCTTCTAAATTTTCCCTAAAAGAGGGGGTTAAGATGCTACATTGGCAATTGCAATTATAGGTTTGGGCAAAAGGGTTTGAATGGAAACCCTCTTGAAATGGTTTCACTCAAAACCTTTCATGTAAATTGAACCTTAGTTAAGTTTTTTAATTTAAAAAAATCTATTTGGTGGTTTTAGGAAAAAGTGTTTTGCTTAAAATTGTTTCACTATGAGCTATTTTGTTGGCCAAAAGTGTGGCACAACTCTATGCTTTAACCCTTGTACCTTCAATATTTCTCATTCTTGATAGACCTTTTTAATGATTGCTAGTTCCCTATAGCTTTTTTCTTTGGTCCTTGGGGATTTCTTTAGTTGTTCACTAATGTACATTGCATTTTCTTTCTTCTTTCCCTTATATTTTAGGACCTCCAATTTTTTTTTCCCCACATCTATTTCCTCCAAATATCTAGAATCCTATGTTGCTTTCAATGTGCAAACCTAATATTTTTTTTGAAAAAACATAATAATTTTTAATGCATGTCATGTTTCCATTGCATTACTATTAGAAATTAGTATCATAGGATACTAATCATTATAAACAAAATATAAAATAATAAAATTAGAATCATGCAAGCATATATTTTACATATTAGACAAGATATGCATGGTAACCATTTCAAATAAAAAAACCCTTAAAGCATCATTTTATTAAAATACTTGCAAAATGGTCCATTAAAAAATAGACCTAACTTGGGTACTCTCCTCTACATACAAAATTTCTCCAAAATCCACCTATCTCAATGAGAGAGAACCTCCTTAAATATATGAGATAAAGGGTGGGAAAATACCTTAAGAGATATTAGTGACACCTTTTTAAAGCAACCATTCATAAATAATTAATAATATAATAAATAATTAATAATATAATATTTATTATATTATTAATTATTGAATAGGTGAAAAATAGGTTGTGGTTTTAGAAGGGGGGTTCATCAATTTAAAATGTAGACCTATTTCTCACTATTTCATTAGGAAATGATATCCACACAAAGAATTGACTTACAAACCTTAGGTGAGTCAACTCAATGAGGGAATCTACTGATTTCCTTATGATTGAGGACAGGGGTATCATCCTGAACAACACTTTTGGGAGAAAAAATAAAAATAGAAAATCCACTCAATTATGCTCATTCAAACTTGAAACAATAATTTAAAGCTCAATATTAACATAAATAACAATTTTTTTGCAGATTTGAGAAGGGTTAGATACTGTGTACCAATCACCAAAAGATAATTTTTGAAGGTAAACTGGGACTCATTTGCCCATGGGTGAATGGATCTCTACTCAAGGTTTTCAACAAACTTTTGGGAGCCTTTGATGTCAATCAGTAGCTTCTATTTGATTTGGGTTGCAATGTCAAAAAGTTAGAAATCAGATATGTAGGTGAGTTTTCGTGGCTTGATGACAACTTTGACAACTTTTGCAATTTTGACAAGCTTTCCAATCTTTCTCTTCAAGAGATATTCAATCCTTCTTCAACCTAAAATTTGCAACAAAAATACAAGAAGGATTTTTCTTTTGTTTTTGGTGAATGAGGGTTTGTCTTGGTCAAACCCCATTTGGGTAATTAAACCTTGAATCAAAATAATGAAATGTGAAAGGAATAATGAATGAACAAGCTATGTTGCAACTCACCAAACCCTTGAATAAACCTTTGGAAGTCTAAAATATTGATCTTGATCTTGCATGAAATGGTTTCAATGGATGTGTATCTTGATGCTTGAATTAATGTTTTGAAGGCTTGACTTGATCTTTGAAACCTGGTGTAGGAGCACCTTGTGCATTTTATGCCTCCAATAGTCAATCATGTAAATTTGAATCTTCAGTCATGTTATGCATGTAAAATGGCCATGTGTGGGCCCATTCAAATGTAATTGAGTCACCATTAGGTCTTTAGGAGGTCAATTAAGTCAATTTGCAACAAAATGTCATTTGTTGCAAAAATGCAAAAAATGCAAAATTGCACAAATACAAGATGAAGAATCATGAAGTTGTAAAGTAATGGTGGGTGGTTGTAATTTTGAACTTGAATAATGAAAGGCATTGTTTTCTTACATTTGTCTACAAAAAATTTCTGTTCTCATGTACTGTACGACCTTGTACGGGCATAAGCTCATTTCTAAATTCTTGTATGTGAAAGTGCTTTCAATCACATTCCTTGTAAAGTTGGTTTCATTTAAATTGATGGGGTTTTGACAAAGATATTGCAAGTTTTATGAAAATAGGTTAAAACCCTGGCTTAGGGTCATAATGAGCCTTCAAAAATGAATTAATCCATTTCTAGCCATTGAAAATCCTCGCAAATTGGTCAATAGTTGGATTTATATGTTATCTAAAGGACCTCCAAGCTACATGATCAAAGGATGAGGTTTGGAGCAAAAATAATGAAGCCCTAGGAATGTATTTTGTATAAAATTCTGGAAAGAATAGTGTTCAATGAAGTTTTTGAGAGTTTTGATTGTGGAGTGTGTGTTTTCCTTGGTTATTATTGCTTGAAAAGGCTACTAAAGTTCATTTTAATCCCCTTATAGATAGGGTTTGGTGGAATGATAAGCTTTGAGTCCATTGTTTGTTGACTGTCCTGTTAAGGAAGATTTGTGTAGTTATGATAGTATTTGCATCTTCTACCTTGTATGGTCATAAAGTCATGGAAGAGTGATTCAATTAGGGTGACTTACAAGCTATTGAAACTAAGTTGTAAGATTTAGGGAGACCCTTTATTGCATGTAAAATTTAATAAGGTTGATAGACTCAAGAAACCTAATTAGGCCTGATAGGACAGTCTACTAAGGGAGTTCTCAAGATTGAGATGTCCAAGTTGATGATAGGGTTCTATATGAATGCATATGTTAATACCTTATTGTGAAGAGTTATTAAAAGGTTAGAAAGAGTGTTAATTTGTTGGTTTCTTATGTTGGGTTGTTTTCAAAGAATGTTCCAAAAGTGTCAATGCATATGGATTGTGAGATCATTGCCTAGATGTCACTTGTTGAATTGAGTTATTAGGATGTTGAACCCTTGCCACTGCATCAATTGGTATTAGAGCTGGTTGATCTAGTGGTTTGTTG